>JAAAKM020073195.1:141624118-141799017 GCA_010016025.2 Alatinidae sp. Z8VKAUB7J3
TCCAGGATCGTTTCCATTCGTTTTAATTTCAGATATAGCTCTTTACTTTCGTGTGAAAAAACATTTTCTTGTGTGTATTACTGCTCAAAGGTAATGCTGGAAATAGGGAAGTCCATAAAAAAGAAAATCGGGATGTTACCTTATCCTTGTCTCCCATACTGTCATACACCGTCTTCTCTTGGAAAAACTCCATATTTAACGGGGGGCATCCATTTTCCCTAATAAAAGCGCAGCCAACCGCGTGCCAATGCGCAAGAGCTTTCAGAGTCTTGCTTACTAATTCTAGAGTATGACCTGAAACCGAGTTTATTTATTTTTATTTTTTGAATGATTCAGTAATTTCTGAAAACAAGCTTTATGATAAAAATATGACCTGTAACTAAAGTTAGACAAATGTTTTTTTATTGAAAACAACATGAAAGTCAATGAAAATACCTCCGAACAAGTATTTTTCAAAATCCAACGCGCGAGGGGGGACTACGGATGCTATATGCCCCCTTCCCTCGATTGACGTCAATGGTTGGTTGCCAAGTAAAGTTGTTTGCCCTTGGCTCTACGCTTGCAGATCGATGCATTCCTGTTCTAGTCATACAACGTAGTCGAAATTAAAACTAAAGATCGAGCTAGTCAATGCTTAACTTTCTAGGACCACGGGTTTCAAAAGAATTGCCAAATATAAAAAAAAAGTAAGTACAAGAAAAGTAAATACATAAAAAGTTATATAGAAATAATAAAAAAAAAATTCGACAAAAGAAAACAAAATGTAAAAATATATATAAATTAAGTATAAAAAAGCGAAGAATAAAATTTTTTTCAGGTATCTTAGCATGAAACTTGCAGAGGCTCGTACTGATCATCTTCACCAGGAAACTTAAAAAGGTAGCTAGAAAGTACTTGCTTTTATTTGGGGCGGGGGACTCCGAATCAAAGCAAAAAAAAAAAATAGGTGAATTATTCTGAAAGTACTGGAAATTGTAAGATATATCCCAACAAATCTTCATATATTGAAGGGAGGAAGACCTCTAAAGAAAATAATAATAAAACAAAACAAAAATGTTTAATCTTCTTCTTCCCAAAGAGAAAAGTATTCTTCCCGGGATGAGACACCATTTATAATATTTTCGAACTTTCAACTCCTTTAAAATGACTTTCCACCATTTCATGCAACTTAAAAAGAATATAAAATGCCAAGCAGAACAAAATGCCGACTAATTGCATATCATGATTGCTGGCAATGTCAATTAAGGGGCCTACACACATTTTTGGTAAAACCCTGGCTAAATCCCTTGGTCCTTATCTTTGAATGAGCTCTGGGCTTTTATAGCAAAAATTTTAAACAAAAATAGTAAAAAAAAAAATGTGCTTCACTGTGAAACGATTACTCAACACGGCTGCCAAAATAAAATAAATGGCAAAAAGAGTACAATTTTCCGTGAGATACCCGACAGTAATACGTTAAAAATTGGCTTTAAATGTTAGTCTAAACTTAGAGATCTTTTATACTTATAGATCTAAACTTATAAACTTATAGAACACATAATATATATATATCTACATTTTGATCGACTTGATTGATAACTACTTAAAGACTAATTTAGCCAATTTTTCAAAAAGCACAATTTTCAACAGCCTATCATCTTTCAGCCACAAAGCGTCACTGAACTAACTTAACCCTTTTTAGCCCTAAAAAAGTTAGACTAAAACACCTGTTTTGGCAATTCTTCTGGATAACATCTATCACACCTGCCTCAATTTTCCAAAACACCCACGCTACAGAGCGATACTTGCACTCTGTCATTACTGTGACTGCTAATATCCTAATCTCGCTTCATTATTTATTTTCCTATTCTTACTAATTTTTTCAGTTGCGAAAAAAAATACCTACATCGGCGGACAGCTTGGGGGATTGAGTTAAAACTTTCATGGAGCGTTGGGATGGGATAAAGTGACTTCTGGTTTTGTTTTTGTGGAAGGGACAACGGGGTAAATACTTTTTTTTCCAATTAGCCTACAAGTGATCTTAGTGGAGTGAAGTGACCTGCGAGGGTGTATTGACTGTACATGACCCAATTCATGGGAGGGACAGATCTCAGGGTATGCTGCTTAGTATTTGGTCTGGAGGGGGACATTACTGGAGATTGAATGGAACACGACAAAGAGGAGGAGGGGTTCGCTGATTTATCATCCTTACCGCTGATGCTACCTCGAGAAGTTAATATATGCGATTGGTCGTCCTTCTTGCTGCCTAGCTTTAATTCTTCGTCCTCAACTTTGTCTTCTTACCACAATTTTTAAACATGTTTTCGCACACTGAACCCTCAATAACTCCAAATTAATTCTTTCACTAAAAAGACGCTCATATTATTTATAGTCTGTTTAAATGTTTTTTAAATAACTGAGTGTATTTCGTTCGTTTTCGTTTGGTAATTTGCTGGGTTATTTTTTTTTTTTTTTTTAATTTAAAGTACTTATTAGGTCCGTTTTTTTTTTTAACACGAAATGTTTCTTGTTGCAGCTAAAGGACGAGAGGGCGTCCTCCTGGTGATCTGGCTATATTTGCAAAAAGGACTTTGAAGACAAAAACGATCCCTTCTACGGATAGAACCATAGCCTTATCAATTCAGGGAATGGTTCTTATAAATGTTTATATGCCCACTGAATACCACACGGATGTTTCTTTAACCCAATTCTCTACAGTTTGTGACGATATCTCAAAGCTCCTTCGGGCTACGTGCTCTACAAATAAATTCTGGATTGTTTGCGGTGATTTAAACCGTAATCTATTCCTCCCTGGTGTGCAAAGTGACATTTTCCTAGACTGACTCCCTCCTGCTTATATAATCTATAACGAAAGCAAAACTTTACGTACACTCACAATCCTGGTGCTACATCTCATTTAGATCATGTTGCTTGCTTGCAAAATACAAATATAGTCGCACGTATCATAGGTCTTGAGTCCAAGACCTACAGTAATCATCAGCCAATTACGTTTAAGTTCGCCCCTTCGCTTGATATACCAAAGAGCAAATCAAAGTGGTACAAAAAAAGGGACTGGTCCAAGTGTGACAGCGCTCTGTTTCCGCTAACTGTGATTACTTTATTGTCTCTTGTTAAAGTGCTATACAGTATCCTTGCAGTCGGGGTGATCCACTCGGCATCTAAGCTTGATCTTAATTTGTTAGCAAGTTTTACATTCTCTAAGTAGAGCTGAACCCTCTGCAGTTCAACTCAAACGGATCCCAGTTGGTTCAGGAAAACCAGGTTGGTCTCTCTCCCTGGATCTTGTTAAGACTAGGCAGCACGCTGTTTTGGCTGCGATTGTGGATTGCCTGCGGAAGACCATATCGTGACACCCCTTTTGACTTAAAGTGAAGGACAAAACGAAACTGCAAAACTCAGGAAGTTTCACCTGGAAGGAATTTTGCAGTTCTCTGGTTCGGTGAAATCATGACGCAAAGTTCATAAGGCTGAAGAGAGTTTGTATGGCCAACCACCTTCCAATCTTTCACTTAGTGCATGAGAAAAATATTATAAGGCCACTTTACGATTTTCCTCCCAGTCACGCATAGCTCCCAGCCTCTCTTCCAAAGCCAGAGAATCAGGATATCAGTACCTACACTTCACTACCTATTGATCAAGCATACAAAAAAGTTTCCTTTTTTACGTGGAGGCAAGTAAAAAAAAAATTATTTCGCTAACAAAAAACACATGAATGTTGCTTAAATTAACTTTATCTGGTGACTCTAGCAATATAAGGTTTCTTATACATTCATATTAGAAAACTCTTGTGGAAACCCCAGTAACCCAAGTGTTCCGAATAAAACTACTTAACTTTTCAGTGAGGAAAGTAAAAAGAAAATAACCATGAAATTTTTAAATTAGAATAGTACTTTAACCTTAATTTTGGTTCCCAAAATAGCATTCTCAAGAATATAAGGCTTTGTTTTGCAAGAGTCAACTCCTATCCAGTTTATAGTCTGGCGTATAAGGTCATAATACGCTTAATAATGCCTCTGTAGGTTATCAATCTTATAACGTGTATAAATGAAAAACTGCTAAAATAGAAAAAAAAGCTAGCAAGCTCTTTGTCCTCAGGAAATTGAAACCAGGGAACAATTAATTAACTTCGTTTTCCTTTCAGTAGATTTTCAAAGAATTTCAAAATTATTTGTCTATCGTCTTTCAGATAAAGGGCAGTTGTGATGTTCTTTGAGGATTAGAACAGCTTCATGGATGAAAGGATCCGATAAATTCCTAGGCAGCACAATTCATTTAATTCCAATTTTTGGATAGGTCTTATTATGAAAAAATCTGAAAAAATATCTTTTCTGCTTGAATTCTAAGAATCACACAATAAAGTGCTTAAAACTTAAACAAACTTTCTTTCAAATGAATATGACTTGCATTTTTCTCATCTCCTTGCTCTTTACGCTAAATAGTTTAATGCTAAGCAATAATTAGTATTTATAACATGTACAAACCTTCACGGAAAAGGGGGAGAAGGGACTCGGGGGATGGCGATAACCCTCTCTTTATAGGACAATTTTTCTTATGTTTTGTCATCGCCCTGTACTTTCATTCAGGAATGTTTTATTTGAATATTTTCATCTATTTCAGGCACCTTTGCCTAAATTGTGGTTGGATTTGGAAAAGAGTATGTCCCACCAACGAACCTATGTTGCAGTTCTCCATGCTAGCGGTAAAAAATTGGATGCAAAAGTCAGACAAGCTGCAAGATTGGCAGCGCTACCGCCACTTGAACCACCTGGAATTCGATCCAGCGCCCAGGGGTTTTTCACTACGCCGTAAAAGGGATTATTTGAACGGCCACCGGCTGCGAATTCGTGCATATTTTCCTTGCCAACAATAATCGCACCGGCAGCCATAAGCCGCCTCACCACTTCGGCATCCTGCTTTGGAATAAAATCCGAACATGCGTCCGCACCAGCAGTCGTCTTTACCCCGGCGACCGCAATGTTATCTTTCACGCCAACTGGAATACCGTCCAGTGGCCCTAGATACTGTCCCTGCGCAATGGCATTTTCGCGTATTTTTGCCTGCTCCCTGGCATGCTCAAACATTGTCGTAATAAAACTTTGTAAAATGGGCTGTGAATCTTCGATACGGCTGATCGTCAACTCCAGTAGTTCTACAGGTGATAGTTCGCGCGTTCGGATTTTCTCCGCCACCGTCTCGATCGTCATGACTCGATTGTGCAAGAAATACACCTGCCCCTCGCGGTTCAATTCCCGCTGGATGGCGTCGCGGATGGTTCGCTCATCATACTGGGTCACGATGGTCTCAACCGGCAAGCGATCGTGCGGCGGCGTCTCAATCGTACTCATGTCGCGGGCCCCGATTAACGCCATGTGAAGGGTCCGTGGGATGGGGGTGGCGCTGAGGGTCAAGACATCGACTAGCTTGCGGAGGAGCTTGAACTTCTCTTTGTGCATGACACCAAAGCGTTGTTCCTCGTCAATGATGACGAGTCCCAAATCTTTAAACGTGACGTCATCCTGAACAATCCGATGCGTCCCAATCACGATATCCACCCCCCCCGTGGCCACCGCCTGGAGAATCGCGTTGGCCTCTTTCCGTTTTTGAAATCGGGAAAGCAGTTCAACCCGAATCGGATAATCCCAGCTATTGGTATCAAAATTCCGTTTTGTAGACATTTGGTTACTATTGAGCCGGGTCGCTCCTTACTACAGTTAGTTACTACGAACTGTTTGATTCCCATTGATCCACTAAACAAGACACAAGACTTAAAGCCGAGTAACAAATCTACAGTCCAAACACGAATTTTTTTTTAACAGAACCTCTAAGAGCTGAATATCTTTCAGCCTTTATTTGCTAAAGGGTATGTATCGCTACAACCTCCACCGATACGGTGGCTTAGTATTAAAAAATAGAAAAAAAATGCTCTTATTAAGCTAGTCTCAACAAGACTTAGCTTTCAATCTCAGAAGTATTGTGTGACAGTAAAATACTGGTTTTCCTACTAGCCGGTGCTCTCATTCCTTTCCCCTCATAAATCCGGCCTGAAATCCTAAAACTCCAGCTCCAAAGGACTAAAAGATTCTTCGAAAAAACTCTATTTCTATTAATTGAGGACATGATTATTACCACGGTTGCCACTGAACTGAAAAAAAATCCATGGTATTTAACTGAAGAAGTCTTAACCTGTGCTGACTAACATCTCTTATAGCTTTCACTCTTACGGCACTTTGCGATGCTCACGTTTTTCACGCTTACATCACCAATACCAACGCAAAAATACCAGACTGACATTTTTGTATTGTTTCAGAGAAGCAAAAATGCATTTAAACTCTTTGAAGGAATAATTATTCGGAGCATGATTGAACATAAACTGTTAAATATTTTATGCCCGAGACATTCAATAGTCACGGATGTCGAGAAAAAAAAGAAACCAAAATCTATGAATTTCACACATGTTTTTTCAATGTCAAAATTACGCTACAAACCAGAAGATTGAAATTGCGAGAACTCTGAGCAAAATGTACAAATTAACAATAGCTTGTTCTCAAATATTTTCAACTAATACTTCGTATATTTTACTAGATGCTGAGTCTAATATTTTGATATGTAAGCTTGACCTACCTTTTAATGCACATGGCTCTTTAGCCCATTCCTAGCTTAATGCAAAATTACAACAGGCATTGTTGTACAGACCTTAGATTTCAGCAATGAAGGCAGTGTAGAGTTAACCTGAAACACCTTAAAAGGAGCCTAAAGCCAGACAGCACTAAAAACGCTTGGACACAAAAAAAGACCCAAAGATGAATGGTTATCCAATAAAATATGGATCTTCATTGAAGAAAGTCAGAAATTAAAAAAATAACTTTTCTAAACGCTGGAAATGTCTGCGATATAATCTTGAAAAATCAGTTATACCGACATAAAGACAAGCTAGTGAAGAAGAGGGTAAGGAGATATAAACGGGACTTCTTAGAAAAGGGCAGCTATGGCAGAAGAAGTATCCAAACGTGGCGATTACCAAGCTGTTTTCAAAATTACCAATAAAATCATTGGGAGACGACGTAACCTAAATGGTCCAGTTAAAGATGAAAATGGCAAGAGGGTCTCAGCCCATCTCTGAAGCCCACCAGTGAAATCTCTGAAGTTTGGGCCGTACATTTTGATAAAATCTATAAGAGACCTAGTCCTCCGAACCCAGCCGACATCCCCTCAACCCCTTTCGTGGACCTTCAAATCAATACAGAAGAGCCATCGACCGAATAAATAGTTCAAACCACTCGCAAGATGAAGACTGGTAGACCGTTAAGAAGCGACAAGATATCAGTAAAAATGATCAAAACCTCCTTATGTGCTTGCATAACGGTGTGAATCGCATTCTAAGCATGCATGTGGAAATCAGAGACAAGTCCCTGTAGAATGGAGAAAAAGTACACTCATCAAGCTTTTCAAGAAGGGAGACGCATCGAAGTGCGATAACTGGAGGGGAATCAGCCTCCTTTCTATCCCGGGGAAGCCATCCTCACAGATAATCCTCCGCCACATCCAGAAAGTAGTAGGTAAGCACTTGAGAGGCAAACAGCATGGCTTCAACCCACCTCGTTCCTACTCAGACCTTATTTGTGTCCTCTGCCGATATCACTTGAACTGGATCAAGTGAAAAGGAGGTACAGTCTGGCATTGGACGAGCCAGTGGAGCTTTTAATCGACTAAAGCAAGTTTGGCGATCGAAAAAGTACTCCGTTGATACGATCACCCCTTAAAAAAAACAAACAAACAAAACCAAACAAATGAACACGCATCCGTGATCTTTCTTCTGGGAAAAAAAAAATATACAAAATTCCACATTTTTGCAGACAGGATCTTGAAACCTCTACAGTATTGTAGAAATTCCCTTTTATGTCTGATATCACTCTTCATTTTCTAATTTTTAAGAGAGAAGAAATACACGAGGCGGTAAATTAATTAAACAACTACTACTAACAACTCACCACAACACCAAGCCGACTTAGGCCAACAGAGCTGCGCACGCTCCTCCTCTATCCCATTCTATTTAAAGCCTCCCTCTGAACCTCCTTCCAGGAAGCTCCTGGGAAGTTCCCATTTCCTTTATATCTTTCTTTATGACATCCTCCCACCCCAATCGCGAACGACCGGTTTTCCGTTTAACCCGAGACGGTTGGCCGAAAAGGCAAATCTGTGCCAATCTGTCATCCTTCATCCGCAGAACGTGTCCTTGCTATCTTAACCTTTTTCTCATTATAGCCCTAGAAAGCAGGATTGAACCACACTTTTCGTACAGCCTACCGTTTGAAATGTGGTCAGTCAGTCGAGTACCCAGGACAATCCATAGGCAATATCTCTAGAAGACATCTAGAAAATCTTCATCCGTTTTTCGAAGTGCCTATGTTTCAGGGCCATATTTCACCACTGTCATCATTGTAGCTTCCGATATTCTAATCTTGCTTTGCAGACTTATCTTCCAAGCTTTCTTTAACTCTGCAAACTAATTAAACTATTAATTAAACTACCAGTCGTTTTTGTAGGATGATATGGTTGATGACGTGAATTCGTTTGTCGCTGCAGCTGAGGCTCTGAAGGAGAGAGGAGCTTATAGAATCTACGTTCTTGCTTGCCATGGATTACTTTCCTTGGATGCTCCCAGACTCATTGAAGAATCTTGCATTGACGAGGTAATTTGATTTAATTCGCCCTATGTCACAATCACGCATAATGTGAAAACTTTTTACATGTGCCTCCCCCATGGGGCGTAGCCTGTTTACTTTTGTTTTGCACTATCTGTTTTACCCCAGCCAATTTTTTTTGGTTTTCTAACCATTCTGATTTAAGTGGCCTGGCAAAACTGTTTGACCTCATGAGGTCTGCTAAGGGCTTGAAAAAGAGAACGTCATTATTTAGATCTATTTTAGAAGTTAGAACATGTGCTTGACTTAAACCTTGCCCACGTACATGGGGGTGAAGGTTTGGGATCTCGCTCTTTCAATAACAAAGAAGTTGTGATCCTAATTCAAATTTTGGCCATGTGTATCCACAATATCTCATTTAAACGTTATTGACAAAATAATCATATATTATCATTTAATTGACGAAAATACTTCTAGCAAATTCCATATTCTTAAAGTAAACTCTATGTGCATCATTCGCAACGAAATTGAAATTGCTTGTTAAGATGGAAAAGAAATGAATAAAAATGAGTGCTCCTTATTCTATAGGAAAGTGTTGTATGAGTTTTATCATTATTTTGTCTTATTTTTTGTGTGCTTAAAATCATTAAAACTTCCATTTTTTTTAGTGGACCTGAGGGAAGTGAAGGAGGTACGAGTGGGGCGATGTTCAAAGGATTTTGAGAAGTGGCCCGAAGATGCCCGTCGGCATGAGCATTCCCGTTGTTTTGTAGTTTTTCATGGCTTGGAATTCAGGCTGAAAACGATGTGCGTGGCAGGTAAAGAAAGTAGCTAGAGTGAATTAAATATAAGCCATCAAACTTGTTTTGTAAGACATGCAACCAGAGATATAGCCAAAGAAAAATAAGACTGCTAGCTTCGACCTGAAAATCATCCACTGACTTCTGTTAAAAGTTAATTTTTTTAAAGTATTAAGTGAACAGTTGAAACAAAAATAAAGTTGAGAAATAAAAGATTTTAATTTTGGGGGATCCTTTGTCTTCATAAGTTTCGAAAAAATTAGCGTTTTTAAAAACACACATGGGATGTTAAAAAGAAAATGCTGTCCTTAATTTCATAGGCTGTGGGTTTGATTAATGTAATCCTTCATATCCGTAGGTTAAATCTGCCATAAATTATGATATCCTTTGACTTTTGTATTATAATTTTACAAAGGATGACAAACATTATTATAGTATTACTGTCATTATAACACACGCGAAATCGCTACACCACATTTATTAATTGTGTAAATATTGTGTAAATATTGTGTAAATTTGCACCTCTAATAAAAAATCCCAGTTATAAGACAATATAACACGGCGTATGTTGGTTAGATTCACTGCAATTTAAGGAATCAACCATATTTTTTTACAATACATTATAACACGGTGGACAGCTTCATGTAGATTAGATTCACTACAATTTGAGGAATCAACCGTATTCTTATAAGACGTTATAACACGGCGGGCAACTTCGTGTAGATTAGATTCACTGTAATTTGGGGATTCGACCATACTTTTTATAGAACATTATAACACGGCGGACAACTTCATGTAGATAAGTTTCACTGCAATTTGGGGGATCAACCGAATTCACCTTAAAAGGACAGCATTTACTTTTGCATGGCCAGACCTGATTTGAAATATTGTTGTTACAATTTTCCTCTCACTGAATCAAGCCCATTGAGGGAGATTTACAGTCAAACACGGAGATCCAGGATCGTGTTTGTAGACCTTCTTTAAAAAGTCACCTTTCCCATTTGCCGGAACCTCATGACTGTAAAGCTATTCATTTATTGATAAATGCACATTTAGTACTTCACCATTACCACTAGCCTATTTTTCTATTTCATCAACTGCCTCATTTCTAGGTATCCCTGCATGTGCTGGAACCCAGGTAAGCTGAATATCAAATCGACCTTTTAGCAAGTCATTAAGGCTGTGATTAAGTGAACTTGAAAAATTGAGTTCAAAATTGAAGTTAAGGTAGCCTTCTGTCTCTATATTCTATAGAGACCGTCGATTGTCAAAAAAACCCTTCAAATAGCATTTATTTATTGGCAAAAATAGCAGGTTAATTATACCAGCTTGCCAATTTGGTCTCATGGGAGATCTGGGTACACTTATGAAAAAGAGCTAGACATTTTCTAAGATTTCTAAGCAATTAGAGGAAATAGAGCAAAATCCTAGCAAACATTTTGTACCAACATAGCTCAAGTAATATCTTTAAATAAATTCCAAGTAGTTTTTGTAGTTTTCAACTCATAAGACAGTAAATAAAAACAAAAACCATTCGATTTATCCTTAAAATTACGCCTAAGAATGGGATTAGATGAATTTTTTTATTTTTTTAAATGCTTACGCAAAATTTGGTACAAAAATCTAAAAAGGAATTTTGAAATTGGACTTTTGTTTTAAATCTAGTACCTCAGCTCAACCTTCATGTTCGTCGGATGGTATTTTCAATTTGAACATATAATTTTAGAATATTTCCTTATTAACATTAGTTAATATTGTATTTTATGCTTTTATAATAACTAATTAGTCATTTTGGAGGTTGGAGGTTCGTGTAACGAAGTCATAAGCTTGGTTGATTCTCTGTGTATTCCGGTGCAACCGGTGCAAATTTTTTGATCAGATACAGTTCCAATCTTATTGATTTGATGGGCGCCTGATGCTTTCAAAAACCCTGTGCTTTTTCTCAATGAATTTCTTGATATCTTCGAGTTTTTTCCTGATTTAATTGAATGATTTTTTTAATGAAAGTAAAGAGCAAAATTTAATCTTTAATTTGCGAACTTATAAACTTGTAAGGCTTGTTTTAATGCTTCAAATTTTCTAGTTCTCCTGTTCAAGATCTATCAACAATAAAAAAAATCCCAGATTTTGAAAAAAATGGAATTACTGTTAGTAACAGTTTTCAGTTCGTAAATAACTTTCACTGATCTTTTCTTCTTTTCTATTTTACTGCTTAAGCTTCACTGCATTGTACTTCGTCCATGTAGACCTAATGATGTGCAAAATACTTTCTCAATGTCAATTCGTCAACTGATTAAAATGGGCTTATGAAATGCAATATATTCAATATGCACTGGCTGTCGTTCTGGTCAAAGAGAATGGGAAAGTTACAAGAGCTGGACCTTCAGCGATTTAACGTGGGGAGATAGGAATTTAAACTGCCAGCTAAACCACAAGCAATGAAGCGTCTGGTAAATTTACTGAAAAAGTAGGAAATTTTAAAGAAACTTCAGTACAAAACAATGGGTCTATACTTGACAAAATACTTTAAAAAATGTGTCTATATATAAGAAAACAAAGGGCTTAAAAAACAACGGCTATATACTTTACAAAATACTTAACAAAATGTGTATATAATTAACAAAACAAATGCTTCATAAACCAATGGGTCTGCACTTACCAAAATACTTAACAAAGTGTGTTTATATTTAACAAAACAAAATACTTATCAAAACATTGGGTCTAAAGTTAACAAAATACTTAGCAAAACGTGTCTATATTTGACAAAACAAAATGCTTAGCAAAATTATGTTTCTATACGTAATAAAAATACTTAACAAAATGTGTATATAATTTAAAAAAAAACAAATGTGTTCAGCCACTTTACTGGACTTACAGTGTTTTGGCTCAGTGTAGTATTAAACAATAAAAATTTGAGACACATGGAAACGGTACCTAAGTTTTGTCTCCTGATCAGTTTGAAGTGGTTTTCATAGTTTTTTGGCGAAAATAAGCAGAAAACAAATTAGAAACTAATTTTGGGTCGGCACTTGACGCCCAAAAAGGCTCAATTATTTCCGTCTCTGATATCCTTGTGCTTTACAGAGAATATAGACAGGGCCAGGTAGACCTCAATGAAAACGATATTTTATCAATGTGACACCCGAACCGGACCAACAAATTCTGTTTTGTCAGATTGGCGTAAACTTACAGAGCATGTAAACAGGAGTAGGTAACCCTCATTACGTTTTGGAAATAAATTGCTTTTAGTTGGACTGTCAAAAACATAAAACTGAATTAAGCGGTTAAAGAGAACTTTCAAAATTAACCCGAGAAATTTATGCTTAAGCCTTCTTAAAAATACTAAGACTCCTATATACTTTCATCTTAATCAGATCAATATGATGTTTTAATCGTAACGTATCATAAGGACTCACAAGAATCAAATATAGCAAGAACACCTAACGTTTGAGAAAGAATATTATGGAATTCTTCCATGGGATCTACAACTAACAAAATTGCACTGTAGACTGATTTCATCTATGTTTAGTTGGAGGACAGACATTAATTTTAACAAATTAGAATGCCGTACAATTAAACTGAAACATTTGTAGGTCCTTCAGAGGCCTTTCAGCATAATCTCGTATAAGCACAAACAGGGTCGTTCCAAGGATTGTTGGCTCCCGAGACAAAACTAGTCAGCTCTCCCCTTGCAAATGTATACGTAAGCCTGCATATACCAAATGCAATTTTCTCAAAAGAAAATATTTCCCGTTTAAATCTTTTGTCGAGCCAATCTATCTATCCATCCCTTCATCTACCCCTCCCCAAGCCATGGCACCCGCGGAAGCTTTTCCCAGCTACCTTTCTTTGATTCCTGAGTTAAAATCAGCGTGTCACAGAGTGGCTCTGCCTCTTATGCATCTAAGACTGGCAGTATGGCAGAAGTGATATTACTTTTTCATAAGTTTTTCAATAATCAGAAAACACACTTGACAGGGTGATATAACATAAAATCGAATAAATTTAAGCCATAGCATACTTGCTCCTCCCCATCTATCCCTTCTAAATCTCGGTCTCCTGGACGGTAGACTCACTGTAAAAATTACGGTTGTTTGTTGAAAGCGTCACACTATTGACGCGGAAAACTATGTCTAATAAATAGACAAACTTTAAGAAGACTTATGTATATTAATACCACAAAATATCGCCTCGATGAAGTATGCATGGTCGAATAAGAAACACCTGGCTATAATTTTTCTGAATAGACTTGTAGATGGTTTATTTACAATACACCATAAAAACCTTTATGTGTCATTTTCGAAATGAATTGACTCAGCGATTCTATTTAAGGCCTTACACAAAGAACTGTTTCCCTTGTCTTTTACTTGAATTGCCACTCTCAAAATTAAGGGGTGTCGAAGATAACCACCATTTATGGGCCACATTAAGGCGGACACCTAATCAGAAATGGGAGGAGGGGAGAGTAACTAATTTTAGGCAATTGGCAGTCCCGAGATTATCTCCGATTTCAGCGATAGGCAAGATTGAATTTTTTCTCCACGCGCTGAATTAGTTTATAACTATCAAACAACAGAATTTAATAACCTAGCAGAGGCTTCGATTAGAATTACGGTAAAATTTTTGTTCGCTTTTGGTAGAATTACGAGTAATAATTTATGATGATAATTAGTTTATGACTTCATTTAAGAGACTAGTATCATTGGCTTTGGGAAGAATTAATGTAGAATTCTGGTAGAATTGCGAGTAATAACAATAATTTCAGGTGATAATTGTTTATTTCTTTATTTAAGCGATTAGTATCAGTCACTTTGGGAGGAACTACAGAAGAATTTTAGTAGAATTTTAGTAGAATTGCGAGTGATGTCAATAATTTCTAGTGATAATTTGTTTCTGTATTCATTTAAGAGACTAGTATCAGGAGCTCTGGTTAGAATTACAATAGAAATTTGGTTGATTTATGGTAGAATTATGAGTAACATCAATAATTTTTGGTGGTAATTTGCTTATGTCTTCATATAAGAGATTAGTATCATAGGTTTCGAGTAGAATTATAGTAGAATTTTGGTGCAATTACGATTAATATCAATAATTTCTGGCGATAATTTTCTTATGTCTTCATATAAGAGAGTAGTATCAAGGGCTTCGTGTAGAATTACGGTAGAATTACGCTAGAATTTTGGTAGAGCTATGGTAGAATTTTGATAAAAATACAAGTAATGTCAATAATTTCTAGTGGTAATTTGTTTGTGTCTTCATGTAAGAGACTAGTTTAAGAGGCATTGGGTTGAAAATCCGATAGAAGTACGGTAGTAATTTCTGGCAAAATTTTGGTAGAATTACGAGTACTCTCAATAATTTCCGGTGCTATTTTGTTTATGTCTTCATTTAAGAAACTAGCATCAGTGGCTTTGGTTAGAATTGCGGTAGAATTTTGGTACAATTTTGGTAGAATTACAAGCAATGTCAATAATTTCTTGTGAATTTTTGTTTATATCTTCATTTAAGAGACTAGTATCAGTGGCTTTGGATAGAATTACAGTAGAATTATGGTACAATTTTGTTATAATTGCAAGTAGTGCTAATAATTTTTGGTGACAATTTGTTTGTATCTTTATTTAAGGGACTAGTATTAGGGGGGTAAAAATTATCATTTCGTCTCTAACAGCGGGTAATGACCAATTTATCTAGACCATTTGATATTTGACCATTGTATATGTATTTTTCACTATAACACCGGATGGCAATGAAACAATCCCATCTGTATTTCGTCAAAAATTAAAGAACGAAAAAAAATGATGTAACTCAACGTAAGTTGAAGACATGATTTTTTCTGGAGCCAATGTATTCAGGTACCTGAGATCCGTGAAAATTTCCACAATGAACAGGAACGAGATTTCGCTATCCATCGGTATTATCGCTCTATATACCATCATGTGTGTTTTTTTTTCTTCTAGGAGGCCAACACATTTTTATCCAACGTTTTACACTATCAAAAAATTAAGAAGGCAGTTGTGGCGAAATGACGAAATATGTTCGAAGTTCGAGGTTAAGTAAGTCATATATTTTATATAATTTTGAGTTCGTGCATTCAACTATCTATTCCTGTGAGCTGTTCGTATCCATTTCCGTATGCACTCTGTCATGTTCAACGAACGAACATAAATTGATTAGCCTATCAACACAATTTTAATGGCTTTAGAATCCAATACGCTTCGTTTGTATTTTGTAATTTAAAAGTTCGGCCTGTCGACTGCATCTTAAGCTGGAAAAGGGAAACTCAGAAAATTATAGATCTTGGCAAGGAACATTTTAATGAAACTATCAATCACCGCCACACATTCAAAAAGGGTTTTTTATGAATCTTCTTAAGGGGGGTTGAGAAGTAAATTCAGAAACCACAACGACAACAAATAAGTTGAACCAATCAGACAATATTAGACTCTATATGAGATATGGGCTCACATGAAGGTATGGTCTTTATAAGCGAAGTATGGACTCTTTCCGATCATATTATACACAGTAACAGAAAGAAGTTAGGGTTTAACTTTACCCGGTATGGACAATTTCCAATTGGCATTCCTCTCTTGTTTTGTAACTCATACATTAGTAATAAAAAATAAAAAACAAGAAAAAAAACATGTTTTTGACATTTCTGAGAAAATCAAAGAAAGTATCCGCTCTTTTGGTGCACTTTTTGATAAAACGAAGTTTTATCTTTCAAAAGTAATTCTGCCAACATTGTTTACTTGCATGATTTTGTACACTAAAGGGCCATAAAACCAACGTGTTCCAACTTAAATAAATATTTATAATTGCTTTAAATTTAGAAAATTATACTTAATTGCCAACATTTTTAAGAAAAGTCACTATAATGTCCATGTATTTTTAGAATTCTAGTTCTTAGAATGGTTACAAGGAAAATGGTCGTACTGTGGAAAATCCCCGTCCCCTCATTAACGCTCTGAAGTGTTTTGACCATCTCAATGTTGAAAAAATCCTCTGATACTCCTTACGTTCCTCCTGTCTTGGGGGCCTTCGGGTAGTGGATCTAATCCATAGAAAATTGGAGATATTATTTGTTAGTATTTCGATAAAAGTACCAAAGACGGCATTTTCAATGATAAAACAAAATAGGTATTTCGGAAATCCATGGGGGGGAGCTCCTCCCTACCTTTGTGGACTAATGCTAAATGTAAAATTATCGTCGTACTGATCTGAATCAAGTCAAGAGGTAAATATTAATGCCTAATGGGGTGAATGCCAATTTTATAGCTCTTTTTTTTTTTTTAATTGAAAGCGTGGAATTGAAAACTAATGTAAGAAGCCAAATGGAGAGTAAAATACAAATAATGTCTTAGTTGGTTTGTTCTCATGAATATTTTCCCCAGTGAATAATTGGTTTAATAAAATCAAAAACCACTAATATATATATATATATATATATATATATTTGAACCCATGGAATCAAAGCACACTTTTAAGGACAAAAGTATAAAGCAGTGACTTCTATCTTTCTCATGGATTCCTCGCGATGTTTATCGGGCATTCAGGCTTTTAGGTCATATACTATTTTGAGCTGAAAATTCAGAGAATTTTAAAAAATGAAACATTTCAAAAATAAAATAAGTCTAATAAGGAATTAAAATAACAAAGTAATTTAAAAATAAAATAAGTCATTAATATATATTTTCATTTTGTATTGTTTAATAACCTTGGAACGTTTAAACTGTTGTATAAAGAGCTCTGGCCTGACTGGCAGGAAGTAATAACAAGTCAAAAAACAGATTTTACGGAGCTGAGACTGTGAAAGATATATGTTCTATTTTACTTAAAAATTCCTATTTTAGGTGAAATTTAGGGTAAATATGCAAGTGTATAATGAACTTCTGATTAATGTAAATATATATATGGTTATGCTCAAACTCAATGAATATATTATGTTTTCAGAACCTGTAGAATAGCGAGAATAGGATAATCATAGTTGTTTGTGAAAGCAATTTGTTTTTATTTTTATCTTTATTAGGGCTTTAAGAAAAAATTCTAAGTATTAAAATGAGTTGTTGAATAATGTGGCTTGATTTAAATATGGTATGGCGGCGGGTAGATCCTGAGCTAGAAGTGCTGAAGGCTTTTGATCCTTAATAAGGCTAGTGTCTGCTATCCATTAAAAAAAGCGTATGACTCTCAGATATCGTTTGGAGGTGGGCAGATGCAGTGTCCATGCCTAGTTTAAATTATTAAAAATAATTCTCTGAGGAATAAAACAATACTTACCGACAACATGGTATCTGGAGCTGTTCTTGCCTTTGGGCGAAGTTTCTTAGAAAAGTTCTACGCCTTTGACAGAAAATATTGCAGTGATGGCTTTGGGTCTGTATTTCCCAAAATTTTGATAGTTGTATGATTATCCTGTAATTCCTTATATTTTCATAGGTGTGACTAATCTGCCTTTATTCAAGTTTCTGCTCCAAAAAACTTATTAGTGAATAGGTATCCAAAGAGTATGTTCTTCACTCTGGGCGAATTATGTATGAAAATCCTTGGGAAGTCTTCCACCAAGTGGGTTTTAATTTGCACGCTGAATAGGATTGCGTAAATTCTGCAATGTAAAACGTATGACTCTAT
This sequence comes from Alatinidae sp. Z8VKAUB7J3, assembly GCA_010016025.2. Taxonomy (NCBI): domain Eukaryota; kingdom Metazoa; phylum Cnidaria; class Cubozoa; order Carybdeida; family Alatinidae; species Alatinidae sp. Z8VKAUB7J3. The sequence goes on from JAAAKM020073195.1 coordinate 141,642,189, forward strand.
TCATTTTCTTGTGGTAATGGAAACACTTGGATTCTATTGAAAATTGTTAGTCCTTTGAAAATTTTCAGTGAAAGAAGCTAAGGATTGTTCTCTACTTAATGATGTAGTTGATTAATTTTTCAGAATTCTTATCCTATTTTGAATTAAGCAAAAAAAATCTAAAAATAATTATATAAATATAAAATGGAATCAGCTTTTGAATATTTAAAAAACCAATTTGCCCCACTGTTTTAATATTCTTATTTTCCTTAAAAGAAAGAATTTTTATAATAATTATATTAATGTAATTTCATTGAGGTGGTAATGATGATGTATTATTTTAGCCATCTTATTATGATATTATGGTATCTATCTTACTATGGTGTTGTTGATGAGAAGGCAGAAAATACGATCAGACAAAGTGAGCATAGGTGTCCACTTCAGAGAGCTAGGGGACTCAAACAATTTACGTTCTAATAGGAATGTTTCTATTTCAGCATCAGCAGCAACGACCTTGAATATCAAAAATGCAAAAAGACACTTCGAGAAAATAGAAAAAGCCAGTCAGCAGTATATGCGATAATTTTACCCTGGATTTCTCAGTTTTAGTTTTATTATTGACGTTGTAATTATTATTTTAGTTTTTTGTTGGGATTCAGTAGCCCTACTATTTTAAGGTGTTTGCTTAACGAAATTTTTCAAAATATTAAGATCTGCGCTATATAAATCCTTCCTTAAATTTCGGTGATCAAGCCATAATTTCTATTGGTATGTTCTGATAAAATATTGACAGGTGTTCGTAATAATGAATAATGAACTTTTGTAATAAATGTACTGTCGATTAGACATTTTTGCTTACACCCCCATCTAGCCAAAAACAACTCATTCACTACAAATTCGTGACTGGTTTGATTTCTGTAACCCTGGGATGTTCTTAAATGTGGCTTCAACGTTCAAATTCCTGATTTCAAATGTGGATTAACAAGCAACTTTGGTTAGTAGTTGTATTCGGTTTAGCAGTTTTATTGTCAGTTACGCATTTCTGTATCTAATTTCACGAAACCAAAAAAAAAAATCGAGGTAGAAATCTACTTAACCAAAAATAATCCATTCATTACAATATCGCACCTTGTTTGGTTTCTCTAAACCAGTGGTTCCCAACTAACTTTGGGCCATGTCCCACCTAGGCATTTATAAAATCCTGATGCCCCCCTCGTGATACTCAAATTAGAGCGGTCTGGCCTTTGTCATGATTGTTCAAATAGGTTTGAAAATATATGGATTAATTGTTTAGAGATTGTGATTTCTTTTGTGATCAAAGGGTTATGTGAAAGAGTTTATGGAAAATATCCAAAGTGAGATTTTAGTAGATTGTCACCATTAGTCATTTTTACTCCATATTTGGACGAAATGAACACAGGGATTAAGTTGGAGTTGAGAATGAGCTGAAGTTTTCACACGGAATATTTGGAGCTTAATCGAGGAAATTAGTTATTTGATTTTATTGTTCAAAAATTATTTCAAAATAGTATAATAATGAGTTTTATTGGTAATTTTTAATTTCTAATTTTATAAAATTAGGTAAAAAATGAAATTAACTAAGAATCTTTTTTTACTTAGCCTATTGTTTTCAGCATATATCCTTCAGTGGTTGCACAACGTAATATTAGAAAAAAAAAAATCTGAAAAAATGTCTAAATAACTACCACAAAAGCGTTTGATCATTTATTGTAAATTTCTGACAATTTATTGTCTTTACCAACAGTAAAGATATAATTTAACCGCTTATGTAGATTTATCAGTCTATTCGTAGTTGTGAATACCAAAAAATATGGTGGGTACTTTAAGGCTGAGACACACTTGGTGTTTTTGGCTGAGCGTTTTTTTTTGCCTTTTTTTTTGCTGTTGTTACTCTAGCCTGGACAGAAGAGAAAATTAATTTGATTTATTTGTTCAAAAATAATTTTAAAATAACACAATAATAAATTTTTATTGGTGATTTTTGTATTTCTAATTTTTAAAAAATTAAGTAAAAAATGAAATTAACTAAGAAAATTTTATTTTACTTATTGTTTCAGCATACATCCTTTAGTGGTTGCGCAATGTAAGATTAAAAAAACAATCTAAAAAAATGTCTAAATAACTACCAAAAAAGCGTTTGATAATTTATTGTTAGTTTCTGACAATTTATTGTCTTTACCAACAGTAAAGATATAATTTAACCACTTATGTGGATTTATCAGTCTAGTCGTAGTTTTGAATACCAAAAAATATGGTGTTGACGATCGATCCGTCGTGCTTGCGGCGTCGCTTGAAAACCATGTCTCACTTGCTGCCGGGATTTGAATTGACCCTTCAGGACCAAACCTTTCATGCTCCCGGCGGGTTGGCCGATTCGGCCAGTGAAATGGTTGGACTATCGGCAAAGTCACCGCCGTTTTCTGGTGACTGCGAGGTCGAACAGTACCGTTTTCAAGTCGCCATCGCTGGCGAAACCGACTCGGATACTCAGTGGATCACTTTCGCCAATGGCAACTCGTTGAACGAGGGCGGATCGCATGTGACGGCAGTGAAACGCCTGTTGCATCAATCCGGGTGGAAACCTGCTGTTGCCATCATGAATGTCACGACACCATCACCGCAGTTTCAAGGCGCCACTCGATCTCGGCTGATCAATCCCGACATCGACGCTCCCATCCATCAAGCGCTTGCTCAGGCAATCGCCGATCATTGCAGGGCCAATCGTCTAGGTCGCTCGACAGATTCAGCGTTTCTCAAAACAAGTCATTCCTTAGGCGTCGCTGGCCGAATCGCCCATTCGTGGATACCGGATGAAAAACCATCTTGAAGCCATACCTCGATGCGAATGGCGGTTGTTTTCACAGGACGGAAACGCACTTCGTTGAACTGATCCTGACTGCAAGGATACGACGACAGCGTTGAATCATTGCCAACAAGATCAACCGCCAGCCACTGATCGCCATCACGATAAACGACCCGCCATGATCGTGGCACTTTGCAGCCTCCGTGGGGATGATCGTGGAACCAATAAACACTCACATTGTCGATCGTTTGTTCCGTCTTGAAGTCATACTGTACCCAATGTTGACCGCCGCTTTGGGTCGGTCCCTTTTCTGGCCACCACGAACGGTGCACGGTTTGCTTGTCAGCGGAACGGTGAGGCAACACCGAATCTTGGATCGCGCCGGCTTGATCACGTCCAATTTGGGGTGTCGAAAAACGAACCTTGGCAAGCGTCGCAAGGTTATCTGGATCGCGTCGAACTTTGACCTGCGTGGACTTTTTGGCGGCATTGAGAAAATTTCTAAAAATGTCTTACTAGAAAATTGTTTTGAATATAATATCTGTTAAGGACAGGTATACCCAGGGTGTTTTAGAGGTTATGGCTTCCTTATCAACATTGAATATTTACACATCTCAGATTATTGTTTGAAAACTTGAAGTCGACAGGCACATGAAAAAAGAAATGCATCTCATGCTCTTTTGTGACGACCATAAATAAATTATAACTCCGTCAAACCAACCTAAAATTTAAAGATCATTTGCCCTCCCCCCCCCTAATTCAGTGCTCCCGATATTCTCAACTCAATACTAATAAGGTTGTTTGTTTTTTTCAGTTTATTCTGCACTGAGGACGGTCAAGCGGAGGCCTTGACCGAACTATTTTCATAATTTTCAATTTTTTAACTGGCGGTTTATTGTCCTCGTTCTTTTTTTTGCGATTTTGTGTTTTGTCAAAACTTAAGGACTAAGATGATTGTACTTGTGGGATAGATGGGATTTCATTTGATAAAAACAAGGAAAAGTAGGAAGCGAAATGCAACTACCGACTTTTTAATTTTTTGCAGAAATAAAACATAAAGAAGTTTCAACATCTTTTAGATGTCTAGAATTTTGTTACTACCATCGTCTTTCCAGCCAGTTGGCCAAAGGACAACCTTTGGAAAGGGTAGTTGAGCTGTTTTTCCCATGGTCATAGGGAAGGCCGTATCCAGGGGGAGGGTTAGGGGGTTTGAAACCCATCCCCGGAATGTTTGTCTGACTCGTAAAAAGGGAAAAAATGGATATAATCACATTTTTTATGCGTTTTTGAGGTTTTTGTGTACCCCCCCCGAAAAAAAATCTTCTATAAAACACCCCCTGAAAAAAAATCCGGGATACGGCCCTGCTTGAATATATTAATTCTCATTTTCGCTTGTCTTCTAACCACGGATAATTTGAACTTTTTCTTGATGTCATGGTGTCATTGGCTGGATACAACCACCCTGAGAAAATATAGATTATTCCTTAAAGTTTTAACCTGTTTAGATCGCTCTTGTTGCCACAAATGTCAACATAGTGGATATAAGAAAAAATGTAGGAGAAATCCTGACCAATAACGGGACGCTCATAGCTCAAGCCGTCGGAATTCATACCCAACCTTGTTCTTCTCGGCACTCTCCAAATGTTGTAGCTGTTGTTTCCAGTCGGCTAATGTTTCAAAGACGGAGTTCGAAGAGAATCCCCGTCTCTCCGCCATTTTCTCAAGGTCTATACCGGTCACATTGTTTACACCCAATTCCGGACACATGGTTTACAGGTTGTAAGGGCAAAGGGGTTTGTCGCGAGATTTTTGCATGAGATTCGTTTGCTTGGAAATCCCTGGATCGTGACTGCGGAAAGCCCTTCTCGGTTTGCTTGGCACCGCGTTGCGTGTTGCAGTATTTAACCTGCTGACGGGTTTAAGGTCGGTGGGCCGGGCTAGCTCATCACACCGGGGTGTAATTGCCGTCGCAGCAATCATCTGCCAGCAGGGACATGGACATGGCTGAGCCGAGTGCACCGATCTATCTGGGTCTCGACGCGGGGACATCCGTGACGAAGGCCGCCGCCTTCGATGCTCAAGGTCGCGAGATTGCCGTTGCGGAACGTCCTACGGCGGTCATCCGTCCAAAGCCGGGGTGGAGCGAGATTGACCCGCTTGAAGCCTGGGAGGCCAGCTGCGCCGTTTTAAGCGAGGTTGTTCACCACGCCGATGTCGAGCCCAAAGCGATACGCAGCCTCGGCCTGTCCTCCGCGATGATCGGAGCCTGGGTGCTTGATGAACAGGGCCGGCCGCTGCGCCCTGCGATCACCTGGGAAGACACCCGCTCCCAATCGCTGATCGACGAATTCGATGCCAGCGATCCGACCTTCCACGACAAGATTTTTGCATCGTCCGGATGCGTGCTTCAGACCGGGTGCACACTCCCGGTCCTGGCATGGCTGGTCCGCCACGAGCCGGATGTGCTGCGGCAAGCGCGTCATGTGATCAGCTTCAAGGATTATTTGCGGCTTCGCCTCACGGGCCAGGTTGCAACAGACCGGACGGAGGCGGCTATCATTCCTGGCTCGACGCGGCTGTTGACCCGGTCTGATGACATGATGGCCAGGATCTTGAAGCCCAGCGGCAGGCTCTGGATGCCGTAGTTGATGATTCCCATGTCGAGATAACCCGAGCCGGTGACGAGGCCGAGTGCACCGTCGGCAAGATAGAGGATGCCGAAATAGAGCAGGAACGCCCGCGCTGCCCGGTGCGAGACGAGCGCCGCGATCCCGGCCCAGGCCGCCGACGCCAGGTGCAGCAGGTCATCGAAGATATCGAGTGCGAAAATGCCGAATGCCCGGCCGTCGGCGTCGGTCAGGCCTGGAATGTAGTTCAGTGCCGCCGCCACCAGCAGCGCGACCATGTAAGCAAGCGCAATCCACCGCAATGTCTTCATCGGCAGCTCCTCTACAGTCTGGCCATATAGCGGTCCCGACGGGCGTGCCGGAACACCACGTCGGGGTCGATTTGCCGCTTGGCGGTGGCGAATTCGGCCGCGCGCTGATAACCGCGCCGGAACTGTGCGTTGGATGCGTGCAGCCGGTAGGGCAGATAGTAGGTTCCGCCGATATCCAGCGTCCGTTCGATCAGCGCCGACGTCATCCGCGCCATGTCGGCTTCGCCGCGCTCCGACATCTCCTGCGAAAACAGCATGACCGACGCGATCCTCGGTTCTGCGGCATAGGCCAGCACGCTGTCGGGATCGGTCTCGACGAAACGCAGGGTGATGTTCAGCAGTTCCTGGTACGAGGAGGGGATCACATCCCGGCACGCATCGACGAATTCGGCGAAGCGCTCCGGCGCGACGAAATACTCGTGCAGGATGTCGGTGCGCGTCGGATCCCGGTCATCGAGCGTCACCACCGGCTCGTTGATCAAGCTGTTGCGCGTGACCTCGCCGCCGGCGAGCCGAGGCCCGATGTCGGTCTCGACCGCCCAACGCAGCCGTTTCACGCGGTCGGAACCCAGCTGGCTCCGGAAGATCAGCCGGGACGCCTTGCTGATGAAACCGGATCCCGACACCTCCGGCAGGTCGTCCTGGTTGTCGACCGGTTTGTAAGTGATCATCAGCGCTTCCTCGAAGAAGCTGCCGATGGTCACGTCGAGCCGGTACTGTAAACGCTTAGATATAAATTATATTTAATCTATGATTACATCCCTTTTGCTTTTCCCCTTCGATCAAAAACATTTGTTTTTCTGAATATAATTTCTTCCAACTTAATCACTAATTAGTTCTTAGAAAAAAATTGGTGTTTGTCCAGGCCGCAAAGTTATTGCCCAACAAATGAACTATAAACTTCGTCTAATCTCGTGGCCTACATTTACGGAACGGTCTTTTTTCTATTAAGAAATGCATTCTCTCCGTAGTACCATTATTCTTCTATTGACGTCATGGAAATGTCCTTGGCGGCCATTGGCCTTGGATTTAAATGTAAACTATTTGCGCCGGTCTTCTGAAGCCAAAATTAATTATGAGAAAAAAATATGCGAAAGGGAGGAGACATTTACTGCGCCAGAACTACGACAGAATTCAAATTTTTTATTGATGATGATCTAAATTTCTCAAAACACTGATAAACTAACGTGTTTTTCCGGTTTTCAACGTATTTTACTGAGCCAGAATTATGGTAGAATTCGAACATCTTGTAGATAATTATTTAGACCTCTCAAAACCCTGAAAAACTAACAGCACGTTTTCAATGTATTTTACTAAAAATTCATTGAGCCATTTACTTAGACAGAGTTGTGACAGAATTTAGACTTTTTTTATATATAATTATCTAAACCTCTTAAAAAAACACTGAAAACCAACACATCTCACACGTTTTCAACATATTTTACTGAGCCAAGAATCACGATAGAATTAAAACTTTTAGATAATGATAATGATCTAAATCTCTTAAAAAATTTGAAAACCAACGTATTTTACACGTTTTCTACGTATTTTGCTGAGAATGTGTTGAGCAGTTTCTAGGAGTGCATTATGACTGAATTCTAACTTTTTCTTGATAATTATTAAAACCTCTTAAAAACAATGAAGACTAACATATTTCACACGTTTTCAACGTATTTTACTGAGCCAGAATTATGACATTGTTTAAACTGTTTCTAGATAATGATCTAAATCTTAAAAAAAAACTTAAAAAAAATAGATGGAAACGCAAGCTCGTAGAGCCCAGCAATCAGGTCAACCTTGGTAAGCCCTTCGTCATAGAAGGGAATCCTCTGACCGCAAATCTCTACGCCAGTGCTACTCCGCGCGACAGGCAAGCCAAGAAGCTTCGCGAAGTAGAACTCCACTGACTCCGCAGCTACGGTCGTCTTTTGGTTCTTCCGCACGACCTGGTGCAGGAAGGCAAAGAGCACGCGTGCTGTCGGAATCGTCTCCATGCCTCACCGTAGCACGGCTTGGTGTCGCTAGTCGAACAATGCGCATCCAAAGCCTCTCACTTGCGATTCTGTTGCTTGCCAGCTCGGCACCAGCCCAAGGCTGGTGGCACTACTGTCGCGCTTCCTCAGGAGGATCGGTAGCTCAGAGGCCAAATGTTAGGTCTTGAGCGTTCAGAAGGACCAGCGCGAGTGCGCCTCCCTGACTGTTCACCATCATACCCTGGGTCGAGAGCTGGAATCCGATCGACGACACACCGGTCCGGATCGGAACGCTGTGCGCTCCCAATCCAACAGAGAAGAATGGCAGCGGCGCGGTGGAGATCAGCAGCTCTCCGCCGAAGAACGGCACCTGCGCCGGACCGCCAAAACCCAAGGCGACGAGCGTTGCTACCGTGGTCTTGTTGGTCTGACTGCTAGCTTGCCAATTCGTGCCGAGCCTTGGGAGCGTGGTACATGTGTAGCCTGACGGGTTGAGGCCGGCACCGTTGCGAAAGCTACAGGATGCTGTTGGCGCGTACTCCCACGTGTCGCCAACGCGACCAGACTGACCGAACCCACCGAACAAGACTGTCCGACTGCGCTGCGCGTCGTACGTCAATGCGTGCGAGTAGCGAGCACCGGGACCCGAGCTCGCTACTTGACCCCATGACGTGCCATCCCACGCCCAGGTATCGCCCAGCTGCGCTCCGTAGAGGTTGTCTCCCCCGAAGAGAAACGTCCGGCCACGGAACGAGTCGTACGCCATCGAATGCTCGATTCGAGGGCTAGGTCCAGCACTTGCGGCCCGCGCCCACGAGGAACCATCCCATTCCCAAGAGGATTGAATTTGTTTTTTACATGGTTGAGTGCATTGGAACAGCGTCAAATATTAAATAGAGTTTATATAGAAAGGAAACTAAAATTTTTAGTGCCTTTTCAGTAACAAAGAGATCGCACTGTAGTGAAGAAAGAATCTCAGCCATTTCGTAGACCAAAATCCAAAATATAAGCCTAAAAGGTCCAAACGCTATCAAATAAGAATCCTGAGATCGTCAAATAATTTATAATTATTGAAAAGTTATTTATTAAGCCTTGCAACTCCGAAGGTTTAACACCAAACAGATGTGCGTTCGTTCCTAGAAATAGGCTTATTAAATGAAAAGAAGAAGTCTAATTCAAATGGAAGCAAACAGCCACATCAAAAACAAAAAAGAGAAGGAATTATACTCTGTATGAGGGGGTTGCCCCTCGATATTCCTCACTCTTGGATCTAAAGTTTCAAATGCTTTACAGAAAGCGTTTGTGAGTCACTTTTTCTTTTCATTGAAAAATACTATTTTTTTCATAAATTTCTGTTTGTTTTTAAAATCACATTCAGGTTGTCTAAGCTTATTAGGAGGCATTTGGTTCCTCCCCCCTCAATCTTTATAGTAAAATTCAAGTTTTGGATAAGAGATTGTTTCGACAAAAATGGGCACATTTAGCGTATTTGCTTTTCAAAAAAATGGAATTTTCGTAAAGTTATGGTCATTTCTGCAATAAGATGATAGTTCCATCCTCTTGGCACCAATGCTGCACATTACATCCCAAGATCATCCATATATGTAAGCTACCAAATAAAGGAAAAGCAAAAGTTAAATCCACATCCATCTATGTGTTCATGTATCAAACAGTTCGTAGTAACGACTGTAGTAAGGAGCGACCCAGCTCAGGGGCAGATCCCAGGGGGGGCCTTAGGGCCCCCTCGAGATTTTCCTGGCGCGCTCATTCGCATTCCATTCTTTTTTTACTCTTTTTTTAAATAAATTTGTCAATTTGATCAATTATTCGTAAGTGATTTACCCAATTAACAACAAAAAGCAAAGCTTTCAGATGAATATAAAGAGAGCGGGGTTTGATTGGTCGAATATGGGGCAGGGAAGCGAGGACGCGCGGGCTTTGGGTGCCACGGTGATCTGGTGTCATAATGGGTTGGGGTTTGAAGATGTGCCTAACTGGGGGAGCGGGCGCATCCACGCGCAGAATATCTTCGACGGAGGGAATCAAGGGGCTTTTGATACGACGTTCTACAAATACCTTGATATCGGGATGCGCGTGCCCTTCTCAACGGGTACGGACTGGTTCCAATACGATTTTTCCCGGGTCTATGTGCAGGTGGAAGGAAAGCCGAGTGTGGCGTCGTGGTTGGGTGGCTTGCGGGAGGGACGCAGTTTTATTAGCAACGGGCCTTTGTTGCAGTTTACGGTGGACGGTCTCCCGGTGGGTGGTGAGTTGATGCTGGACGTGGCCAAAGAGATGCGGGTGGAGGCGTCCGTGGTCGGACGGCATCACTTTGGAGTCGCCGAAGTCATTGCCAACGGGCGGGTGATCGCGCGGGTGCCGGCAGTGCGACGCGGGCGGCGATACGAAGCGCGCCTCGATCAGGGGTTTAGGGTGACCGAGCCGACCTGGTTCGCGTTGCGTATCGGGAAAGGTGCCGACGGCGGTAACGTGGCCGTGCCTCCGAATAGCCCGCGGCGTGGACAAGGCGAGAATGTGAATGAGATGGGGGAAGCGTTGTTCGCCCACTCCAGTCCGATCTATGTGGGGTTACAGGGGCGGGATCGATTTGATCCGGACCGGGCGCGGGAGTTGATCTCGGAGATGGAGGTCGCGTTGATGGCGATTGAAGAGAACGGCATGTTTGAATCGGTCCCGCAACGGGAGGCCATCCTAGAGCCCTACCGAGCATCGATTGCCGAATTGCAAAAACGGCTGGCTGCGGCGAAGGCGCGCTAGCCGAGCAGCATGAGGATGAAGGGCAGCGTGATCAGGCTCCCGAGCGTCGCATAGAGAACAGCTTGGGTGAGTGATTCGACATTGCCGCCAAAAACGCGAGCATAGACTACGGGCGCCATTGCGCTCGGCATGGCGGCGAGGAGAATGAGGACTTTGCTTTCGTTCCGCATCGTCAAGCGTTCGCGATTTGCAAGCTAGAGTTTGGAAACATAGATGCCCGGGACAACGAGCTCCGCCATCAGTAAGGATGACACCAAAGTGGTCTTCAAGCGCGACTATCAAGTCACCTTGATCGCGTGTCGGGAAGTTCGCCACGACTTGTCGACGGTTCTTGAGAACACCCCTGTCTCGGCATCTCGTCGCAATGATCTTCTCCTGGCGGCTACCGAGGCTTTCACCAATGTCGTTCGACACGGATCGCCGCAGGCCCAAGTTGTTAGAATGACAATCAGCCGCGCGCCTGGCCTGGTCCGGATCTCATTGATCGATGATGGCGGCCCGTTCCTGGGCTTTCACGATGCCCGCGGCACCGAGGATCCGTCTCTTCCCGAACTCGTCGCGGAAGGCGCCGAGCGGGTCGAGCCCCTCGCCGACCTCGTTCAGGTAGCGGAAGAAGCCCGTGCGGTAGCCGCGCTTGTTATCGAGCAGCATGTGCACCAGCGCCCAGGAGCGGGCGTAGTGCGCGGGCCCGAAGTGCTCCTGGTTGGCGGCCTTGAAGGCCACGAGGCCCTTGACCCGCAGGCCCTTCTTCTTGCGAATGCGCTGCGCGTAGAGCACCTGGTGGTAGGGGGCCTGGCCGATCCCGACCAGGCCGCCGCGCTCTTCGTCGCCGCGAGGCCGCGCAGGACTGGGGCGACATCCGCCACGGACCCGATATCGGTCGGCAGGTCGGTGGCGACAAAAACCGACCGCCGGTCGCGTTGCAGCCGCTGCTCGGCCAGACTGACCGCATCGATCATCCGCTCGTAGGATTCCTGCGCGCTATCGCCAAAGGTGAAGATGCCGTGCTTGTGCAGAATCAGGCCGTTCACGTCAGGCGCGGCGCGATAAACCGACGCCGCGCTCTTCGCCAGCGCAAAGCCCGGCATGATGTAAGGCACAGACCCCATGCTATCGCCGAAAACCTCGGCACAGATCGCTTCGCCATCCGGCTGATCGCTGATGCTGAGGATCGCCGTGGAGTGGGTGTGGTCGATAAACTTATGCGAATTGTAATTGATAATCTACACAAAAAAATATTTCAAACCGCCTCAAACAATTCTATGTCCTTCCACAAAAACTTAATTGATCAGCTAAAGTTTCATTTACGTCAAAAAGTACTTCATTTTATACAAAGGAATTTTTTAAACTATTAAAAACCATCGTTGTCGTTGCAAGAAGTTATCAAGGTTTCTATTTGATGAGCTTAAGTTATAGGTAATGCAAAAAAGATATATTTCAAACCGCCTCAAACAATTCTATGTCCTTCCACAAAATCTTACTTGATCAGCTAAAGATTTATTTACATAAAAAAGTACTTCATTTTACACAAAAGAATTTTGGAAACTGTTAAAAGACAATCGTTGTCGTTGCAAGAACTTACCAAGAATTGTAATTGATAATCTACACAAAAAAATATTTCAAACCGCCTCAAACAATTCTATGTCCTTCCACAAAAACTTAATTGATCAGCTAAAGTTTCATTTACGTCAAAAAGTACTTCATTTTATACAAAGGAATTTCTTAAACTATTAAAAACCATCGTTGTCGTTGCAAGAAGTTATCAAGGTTTCTATTTGATGAGCTTAAGTTATAGGTAATGCAAAAAAGATATATTTCAAACCGCCTCAAACAATTCTATGTCCTTCCACAAAATCTTACTTGATCAGCTAAAGATTTATTTACATAAAAAAGTACTTCATTTTACACAAAAGAATTTTGGAAACTGTTAAAAGACAATCGTTGTCGTTGCAAGAACTTACCAAGAATTGTAATTGATAATTTACACAAAAAAATATTTCAAACAGCCTCAAACCATTCTATCTCCTTCCACAAAAACTTACTTGATCAGCTAGAGTTTTATTTACGTCAAAAAGTACTTCATTTTACACAAAAGAATTTTTTAAACTATTAAAAGACAATCGTTGTCGTTGCAAGAACTTACCAAGAATTGTAACTGATAATCTACACAAAAAAAGTATTTCAAACAGCCTCAAACGATTCTATCTCCTTCTACAGAAACTTACTTGATCAGCTAGAGTTTTATTTACGTCAAGATTTGCTATCCTTCAGTCTTTTAGTACTCATAGTTATTTTGTAAGGATGTTTTCAAATTATGTTATGCAAACAGTTTCAGCGATTATGTTTATTTAAGGGAATTAGTCCCTGCGGATATGAGGTTTACTTAAGAAATCCCTTTTAAATAATGATAATGGAAAATTCTATTTAGTCTGCTCTTTTCACATAATTTAAAAAATGATTACGAAAAGAAGTCTTACAAAAAAAATCCAAGAATGTTATATAATCCTAAAATAAGGGAAAATCGTAGGCTGCTGAGCGGTGCTGAATAAGTAAAGAGCGAAATGGCTTCAATGTATTGTTTTATAATATTCTTTCTTAGCAACTCCGTATGGAATGTATAGTTTCAATACCCCTTTTAGTGTCAAAAGGCAGAGCGAACAGTATCCTTCCCCTGTCCTGTTTTGTTACTTGAGCCCCCTCCCTTTTTCCTCCCAAGGACATCTGATAAAATGTCTTAGACAACCATTTTGTTGACGATAGTGGAAAGTTATATTAAATATGACTCCTCGGATGAAATAACAACCGCAGCCCCTTGGTTGAGGGTAATGAATTATGCAAATTACTTATTCTACATTGATAGGTTTTGTAATGGAAAGAGGGGTATATTTAATCTCGGATGACCAAATAGCTCAAAACTCTCACATAAAGTTCTGTGGGATAAGAGAATCACATGTTTTGCTTTGAGTGGAAAGGCAACTATTCATTACGGGAAAGGCAACTATATATGGCTTTTGTGATTCAGGGGTCATTCTTAAGGCTAATGGTCTTTTTTGTTCCCGCCCAATTTCTGAAACAGATTCTAAGAATCTTAATAACGCCACTGCTAGTATCTATTCGATAGCAAACTCGTTTATGAGACTTGACAAAAACATAAACAAGTGGGAGAAAAAAACAAAAGATGTTTGTTTAGCAAAAGCACGTTAGATTCTACGGAGATTAATTTAAATGAACAGGTTATGTAAAAGAAAATATACCCACTGCTGAGCTAAAAATAGTGTTTTCTTTTGCACATCAATTTAAAGGAGTTGTCTGTAGTCGACGCACAACCGGAGTGCTCCAGACTTTTTTCGTACCAACACCACTGGAGAGGCATAATTGCTGCTGCTGTGTTGGATGATCCCTTGGTCCAGTAAGTCTTGAAGGTGCTTCTTGACTTCTTGGAACTGGCTTGGTGGGATTCTCCGATGCCTTTGTGAAACTGGGATGTCATCTTTTGTATAGATCTGGTGTTTGATGGTTGGTGTGCAGCCGAGTGATTCACCTTTTGTAGCCATGATGCCTTTGTATTGCTCCAGTAGTCTGGCTGCTCTTTCTCTCTGGTTGGCATCACCAGGAAAGTTTTCCAATAACTGGTCCAGGGCAATGGGCTTGATCTTTTCTGCTGACGTCCCAACTTCTTTATTGGCAGCAACATGGCACACATGAACTTCCTGTGTTTCTTCTTCAAATAACAGTCTTCCTCCCATTGGCATATCTGTGACAGAGTGGGCTGTTCCCAAGCAGGTACGTGCTGGAATCCACACATCTCTGGGGCAGTTGTTCAACACTTGTATCCAATAGGATGACTGCTTTGGTCCGACCAGGGTTGGTGCCACCTGTATGTTTCCAGGCAGCGTGGCTTGGGGTGGTTCCACTAACAGGCACTTGTCTGATTTGGGGCCACTGACTTTAATCCTCGTGACAGAGTATGCTGGAACTACCTCTGGCATCTTACCAGCCAATCGAACCATGCCGACTCTGGGTTTCTTGGTATCCTGCCTTGAACGTCCAAACTGTAGGCTTCCAGCGGGGAGCAAGTCCAACACATTCGTTCCCATCAGTACCGGCGTGCCATTTGCATGTGATGCCCATGATGGTGTTTCTTTCAAGACTAGGAATCCACATCTTGCAAATTTTTGACCTGCAACTTCGACTTCCAGTTCAACATACCCAGAGTACGGTATCTCTAATCCGTTTGCTGCCTTTATCTTGAGGTGACATCCAGGTTGAGGTTTGCCTCCACACTTTGGCTTGATGCTTTCCCAGTAAAATGACTCGGAGAGTAATGACACTGTCGATCCAGTGTCAACCTGATGATCGGTAGAAAACAGCTATATAATACTTCTTCGGAATAGACCTGTAACGTTTGGTATTGATTTAGAAAACTGCATCAGTAAAATTGCGCCTTCATGTAAACGAGGCTGTTTCGGCGCAAAATCTTATCTGTGATGCAAGATGGCATTTGGGGAGTGGCTCTGTGTGTATTACTTTCCTCTGGAGAAATAAATGGGCGTGCTAATCCAATCACATCAATCGCATGATGATGATTTGTAGAAAACAGCTAAATAATACTTGTTCAGAAAAGACCTGTCAGGTTTTGTATGGATTTACAAAAACGCACTAGTGAAATGGCTGCCTCATGTAAACGAGACTCTTTCGGCAAAAAATCTCATCAATGATGCAAGATGCCACTTAGGGAGTGGCTCTGTGTGTATCACTATCCTGTAGACAAATAAATGAGCGCGCTAGTCTAATCCGATTCATTGCATGATGATGATTTGTAGAAAACAGCTATATAATACTTGTTCAGAAAAGACCTCTAAGGTTTGGTATGGATTTACAAAAATGCATCACTGAAATGGCTGCTTCATGTTAACGAGGCTCATCCGACGAAAAATCGCATCAGTGATGCAAGATGCCGTTAGGGGAGTGGCTTTGCGTGTCTTACTATCCTCCGGAGAAATAAATAAGCGTGCTAATCCAAACACATTAATTGGATAATGATGATTTGTAGAAAACAGCTATATAATACTTGTCCAGAATAGACCTGTAAGGTTTGGTATGAATTTACACAAATGCGTCTCGGAAGTGCCTGCTTCATGTAAATGAGGTTCTATCGGCGCAAAATCTTATCAGTGATGCAAGATGCCATTTAGGGAGTGGCTCTGTGTGTATTACTATCCTCTGGAGAAATAAATGAGCGCGCTTGTCCAATCCGATTCATTGCATGATGATGATTTGTAGAAAACAGCTATATAATACTTGTTCAGAATAGACCTGTCAGGTTTGGTATGGATTTACAAAAACGCACTAGTGAAATGGCTGCCACACGTAAACGAGACTCTTTCGGCAAAAAATCACTCCTATGAATACACTGGTCCTGATAACATGCCCAACATCAATACTTACTCAGTGTCAGTGGATTCTTATCAAATGAAGACTACAGGGGGAAAAGGGCACATGTCACACTTTTTCGCTTTTGAGAAAATCGAAGTTTAAACATTGAAAGTCTACCCTTTTGTTGATTAACCCCTTATTTGAAAATTTTGTTTTTGTACTGTAAATACAGGTTCTTTTTAGTGTACAGTTATTTTCTTTTTTTACTAACTGACACCAAATACGGAACTTATGAGGTATTTTTAGCAAAGGTGTGGATTTGGACATGTGCCTTTTTTCTGCTGTAAAGTTAGAAACGGCATGCAAATGCGTAAAAACTCGTGATAAACACCAAGAAATCCATTTCGTTCTATTTGTTGGCATTTCTAGTTCTTCTTTATTTGCTTTCAATATACATTTACACAAACTTTCTAAAACGCTATGACATTTTCTAAGTAAAGTTACTGAAACTAGGGCTGAAGATATACAGTTTTTGCAAATTAACAAACACTGAAGATATTTCTTGAAAGATTGAATGTGCTCAATTACTCTCTGAATTTGGTCATCGGTCAGCTTTCTCGAGTGGTTGTTGTGTTTTCCTCTCATGTCTCGTGGTGGGAAACCTATAAAAGTAAGGAATAATAGCATAGATGAAACAGATACCTTAAATTAGTAATTTTATCATACGTCTTTGTAACAGTGGCATCCCCTGTTGGGCTCGTAGCCACAAAGGGCTATGGGTAGGCTTAAACCCCGAAATACCATCAAGTCCGCTACCAAAAACAGAAATCAAAATTGCACCCTAAAGTTTAGAATAGCCCCTCCTAATTTCTAACCCTGGCTACCGCCTGTCCTATGTGCTTTCAAGGATGGGGATAGGACACGGTCTCGATTGAAATGTGTTATAATAGAGGCGTTGCCTTTCATGTTAGACCCTTAGTAAGCCTTAGTAAAGTGTTGTACAATTGAGTCTTACTGTGCCACTACCTTGTAATGAAGCACAAAGGAAACCTCTTGTATTATGGAATACTGGTTAAAGCCCTATATAGATTTATAGATTATATAGATATAGTTTTATATTTCTACATCATCTGTTTCACTTTTTTGAAGATCTAGCAACACACCCCCTCTATTCTAATGTCATTAAGAAGGTACTTGGAAAGTATAAAGAGGAGTTGAATGGTATCCCTATGAAAAAAATTATTAAACTAAGTCCCAAGAATGTGTCCTCTGACATATGGTACCACAGAGAAAAAAAATGCAAAAGGGTAAAGAAGTGTGTTGTAAAGCAAGACCTCTGATACCAGGAATACAAGGATTACCTCCTTTCTGGAAGAAAAAATCATTCTATGAAGCAAATCAGATATTCTTACCACAACATCCACAATTTTTGACTCAATAAGACTTTCCTTTCAGCCTATGATAACAAGTGTCATATGTTACCTTCTGGAGTTGGGTGCTCTTCCTTGTGGACATTATCAGCGGACATTATCAGCAATCGAGCATTAATCCTCCAAAATAGGTGACAACCCTGTTCTTTATAAATCTCCTATATAGTATGGACTAATATTGTTATCCGGTCAAAACGCATAAAGGTTATGATTAGGAGCTAAATGACATCATGTTACAGGTGTCAGAAAGCCATGTACGTGATGTTGTAAAGGTAAGAAACATCTTGCTGCGGTCCAAATGCGCTATGGGTATGATTAGCAGCAAAATGACATCAAGTTACAGGTGTCAGGAAGCCATGTATGTGATGTTGTATAGGTGAGAAACATCTTGTCCGGTGAAAATGCGCTATGGGTATGATCAGGAGCAAAATGAAACCATGTTACAGGTGTCAGGAAGCCATGTATGTGATGTTGTATAGGTGAGAAACATCTCGGCAATTGTTATCCGGTCAAAACACATAAAGGTTAAGATAAGAAGCAAGATGACATCATGTTACAGGTTTTTATAGATCAAATAGCACAGTTAACTCAAGCAATTGCAGGGTCGGTGGCAGAACAATGAAATTGCAAACTAAACTTTTAGGCGACTACGCCCAGGCGCGACCTAGTAGTAATATGGGGGCCATTCACAAATTGAGGGGCGTCGCCCTTGGACGCCCCAGCTGCCCGTTATTTATTAGTTAGCCTGTTTGGTGGTTTTTCTGTTTATTTAGGGTAGTTTCAATGTCGGGCCCACTGCTCATCAGGGCTCTTAGATTGAGAGATTGCCTTTTGGAACAGCGCCCCATGATTTTCATTGTGCCTGAATATTTTTCTTGTTTCTCTTGAATCGTTTTAAAATATCCAAGAAACTGGAAATACTTTGATAACCCTGTCAAACGTTTTTCGTGACTTAAGTTTTCAATTGTGCTTATTGATAATCAGACGTTTTTCTGAAGTGTTTCTAAGTTAAGAACGTTGTTTCGTCAAAACAGTTGAGCTGGACACGGCAGCATACGCAGTATTATCCAGCGACCCAAGTCGATGTGTTTTGAGTGGCCCTTGCTTGTGATACAGCACCAAAGCTTATATAAGATCTCATACCTGCCAATCCATTAGCAAACATTGCACATCTATAACCCATTGTGATGGATTGAAATAAACGGCGAAAGCCGGCAGTTGCTGTATAAGCCTTCAATTGTAATAACTCACAATGTTCTCATAGGTCGTGGTGTGCACTACGTCATATTTTATTTCAAACCTTTGATAGGTTTACCACTGCTTGTATTGATTTCGTGTGAATATGGCGTCTTTCAAGGCTTTATTCTTTCTCGAACAGAGTCTTCGCCGTATTACGCAAGGCTGATGCCATCACAGGAGGGTGAAAACTCATGGAGAAGGTACGTCGAGACATAGTTCTACCTTGTTACTGGTATCGGGATTTTTCGGATTCTTACTCTATTCATGGTGTGCTCCATGTCAGAGTACTGTATTACAAGATCACAGAGAGTCGCTGTGTTATGTATATCTGGCTCTAAGTTTATGTGTTGATTAATAGTTGATCATCGAAGTTTATCTTCTAAGAGCCTGAAAACTTAAGGAACAGTATTACTGTTCTCGTCCAGTGCGATTTAACTATTATTTAAAAACTTTCGCGCATAATGATAATGGATTGCAAGCTGTTCGGACCGGACGATATGTTAATTTGGAATTATGAAGATTTACACTCTAATGCATACCTTACTTTCTGGAGGTGAGGGGTGGCACATATATACTTGTAGCAGACCCTTGCTTCTCATAGTTATTATTATGTAATGACTGCATACTTTGAAATAATACAATGAGTTTGAATGTTAGAGTTAGGATTTACAGTCAATGATTTTAAGTGTTTTGGATAGTTTGAACAAGCTCAATACCAGTAAAGCGGAGCTTCCTTTCTATGTAACTGTAGCAACCATTTACCAAATTTAGTGTTCTGGATGAGTGAACTATTAATAATTGGTACTTACATGCTAAACCAAGGCTGGTTATATGATTTTTGGGATTCATTGTATAATAGAGCAGATATGTTAAGGTGTTATGTGGAAATTTGGTGGTATAGAAGGGAAATGATTGAGAAATAGGAAAAGACAATGTGCTAAATATCAAGTAAAACTTTAGAAGCCTTTTCCCGAAAGTATGGAAATTCACATGTTGTGACACAGGAAAAAGGATTACTTTAATACTGTTAAAGCTACTAAACTCAAATTTGCACAGAATATGTATTATGCATCAAGGCATGTCATGAACTAGAATTATTGATGTAGATGTTGTACTTCAGGGTTTATGGAAGTATGAAGTTCGTTAACATTTCTCCTGTTTAAAAAAGTGTAGTAGGGAAACCTCACTGTACAAAAAGAGTGTTTTTTTTAGTTCATAACACAGCTCAAGGTTTCGTTACTTTACATAGAAGATCTCATGTCTGCATCTCTTGTACTTTGGTCTGAATCCTTCTTCCCGTGCACCCATATCGTTTTGGCCGAAAAAGCCATTTCTATGGTTACCATGGCAACATGTGTAAACAAATATACCTTAACAAAGGACTTTTTGGAGATACTGTCACTTTATACAAAGCATGGTTTTATCATATAGAGGATTCAAAAATTTCACCCTGAAGGGTATAAGCTACCTTAAAGCTCAGCTATAGCCTTGGATCTAAGAGGTTAGATAAGGAACTACAGGCAAGTTTAAATACTTAAGCTGGAAAGCATACTGTACAAACTTTATTTGTAGGTACATTTGAGTTTTAGATATGAGTATTATTATGGGAAACGGTCATCGTGCATTTCCCATTAATCTAGGCACGTTTTGGGTGGAGAAATGAGACATTTTCAAATCATATTAACACTATAAAACTTTTCTTAATCTGAATTATTCTGAGCAGGCGGATTAGTTTTCTAGGGCATGCTTTGAGACAAGGTGAGTGGGAAGAGCGGGTGTTAACAGATTAAATAGAAGGAAGATGGGTCAGGGGCAAACAAAGAAGCACGTTCTTATGAAAAACTGTGCGATCGTCTGGATGATGAATTCACACCAACGGCTCTTTTAAACCTGGCCACAGACAGAAAGGCTTGGAGAGTCATGACAGCCAATGTCCTACGACAAGGCAATGAATGAATCAATCTGAACTACGCTAAACCGTGCTTACAAACTCCCTTCTGTGAGAAAGCTTTTGATTTAAACAGTAGAGACAAGAAGAAATGAAGCATTCTTGCCGGCAAAGGTTTGTCAAGGGATAAATTACACCAAAGAAATCTTTTGCAAAGTAGGCAACTATTTTATTGTTTTAATTTATATTTCTAAAAAATCCTATTGATTGGACTGAAATCATGGGTTTCTGTGGCAAGTGATTTATTAACATTGCGTTGCTACCCCTCCCCCCGCCCCGAAAAAATACCTTTGGGCTGCCATGAGATTATCAAAGATCTAAAAAGTGGGTTATTATTTGAAAAAAATAAACCAGAATTTTCTTTGTGACGACATGGATGTAAACTGCGTCATTGTCAAAGATACTTACGAATATGGCTACCTTCCATTTATATTGAGTAACACCTATCTTTAACAATGGTTATTTTTGTCAACTATTTATCGAATATTTTCTAATAAGACCCCATATGAATGACGTAAAATCATCTAATTGTGACAGCTAACTAACGGATATGAAATACTAAAGACGATGTACATAGAATAGAATCGATTTGTTTACGATTTATTTCGTATATATCATTATGTCCTTTTCTTAATTTAACCAGGGCGAGTATTCTAGTAATGTTTTCTTGCGTGATATTTACAATCGTGACATCGTATATCACGTTTCCCAACTGACATTGAGCTAGTGCGATCTCAGAATTTATTTGTTGTGTTGTTACAATCACTGTCCCTCTGTTTCATCTAATACCTCACGCAAGAAAACAATTGACTTGATTTAGCGTCACACAACAAACAAGAGACACGTGCATTGTTTGTGCAAATGTGTGATGATATACAGTTTAAACAGGGGCGCAGGCACTGTATTTTCGACATAAAAATTAAGGCGGAGAACTTCCTATTCCATTCACCATGTTCGATAATCCTATGTCATGAACAATTAGAAGCTAGATAGGCATTTGGTCCATTTCTTTGAAGGTTTTATCAAGCAGATGAAAATTTATACCAGACATGAATTAATAAACAGAATCTAGACTTTTCCTCTTGTTATAAGTAACAGTAGGGGAGAAAACGGCCCAAAAAGCCAGCAAAACGCACGTTCTGCAGAGATTTCTGCTGATTATAAATTTTATATGGAGGGAGAGCCAACCGGTTAGAATTATCACCAACCATAGTTAGTGTCACAGCTAATAAAGGCGCAAGGACCTACTAGCTGTGCCACTAATGAGTTAATATCTCGTTTAGCCATGCAATCTGGACCTTCTCGATTCTAAAGTTAGACATTCGGGGACACTTTTCCCGACAACTTCAGAGGTTGTATCTCTCTTCTTTACAAGAATTGTGTTGATAAAAACCTAATGTGTATATCAACATAACTGCTCACAACATAGGCTCTGCGCTCGTTGTCAAATTTTGGGAGACCAGTATCTGCTTTGGCTAGTACAACTTCATCGAAGGTAGTCATGCAAGGTACCAAATCTTGTCGGCAAAGATATCCATGGTCAAGTTGGTATGTTTTCAACAAATCAGTGATAAAATAAACTTTAGATCACTTGACACTCTACAAATATAAATTAATGGAGTTAATTATTACGTTCTAATAGTTATTAAGTTACCACTTCCTTTATTTATTGATACGTGAGACTGCAGCAAAATTATGTCCCTAACCTATTGCCTTTGCCTTTTATTTACTATCTTCCTTTTTCTATCAATAAACGATTGCCTATTTATTTATAACTGTCACAGCCTTTTCAGTCATTGCCTGTTAGAATGTAGTTGTGTGTTTCCGTCTGTGATGTCCCTAACCTATTGCCTTTGCCTTTTATTTACAATCTTCCTTTTTCTATCCCTAAACTATTGCATACTAATTTATAACTGTGAAAGCCTTTTCAGTCATTGCCTGTTTGAATGTAGTTGTGTGTTTCCGTCTTTTATGTCCCTAACCTATTGCCCTTGCCATTTATTTACTATCTTCGTTTTTCTATCCCTAAACTATTGCCTATTTATTTATAACTGTCAAAGCCTTTTCAGTCATTGCCTTTTTGAATGTAGTTGTGTGTTTCCGTCTGTTATGTCCCTAACCTATTGCCTTTGCCTTTTTACTATCTTCCTTTTTCTATCAATAAACTATTGCCTATTTATTTATAACTGTCACAGCCTTTTCAGTCATTGCCTGTTAGAATGTAGTTGTGTGTTTCCGTCTGTCATGTCCCTAACCTATTGCCTTTGCCTTTTATTTACTATCTTCCTTTTTCTATCCCTAAACTATTGCATACTGATTTATAACTATGAAAGACTTTTCAGTCATTGCCTGTTTGAATGTCGTTGTGTGTTTCCGTCCCTTATGTCCCTAACCTATTGCCTTTGCCTTTTATTTACTATCTTGATTTTTCTATCCCTAAACTATTGCGTATTTATTTACAACTGTAAAAGACTTTTCAGTCATTGCCTGTTTGAATGTAGTTGTGTGTTTGCGTCCGTTATGTCCCTATCCAATTGCCTTTGCCTTTTAATGACTATCTTCCTTTTTCTATCCCTGAACTATTGCATACTAAGTTATAACTGTGAAAGCCTTTTCAGTCATTGCCTGTTTGAATGTAGTTGTGTGTTTCCGTCTGTTATGTCACTAACCTATTGCCTTTGCCTTTTATTTACTATCTTCCTTTTTCTATCCCTAAACTATTGCCGATTTATTTATAACTGTTCCACCAATGGAACCACTTGCTTTAACAGAAGAGGTTAACTATGCTTGTGAAGAAGATCAGGTCACTGCGGATGATGAGATAATTGAAGTTCAGCCCCTGGAAAGCCTTGTTCCAGTACGAAGTGCTTACAAGATGTCCTTCATCATTTCTCCGTTTCCTCTGCGTGCTAGTACACGCGTTAATGACAATGGAATTGACGTTGGAAGTTGGGCTCTTAAAGGAGGTGTTTCACAGCTAAAGTGGAAACGCGATACAACAAAGTATGGATTCTGCCTAAGAGATGCCAGACCTGGAGGTAGGTTATGCTTATACGTAAGTAATGTGACCGTTATTTTCTCTTTTTTGACGTTTTAACTACAACATTTTTATAAGTTTTTGACATTTATTCTTTTTCTAGTATGGAATGTAGTCAAATTTTCTGTTGGTAACGGCTTATTGTCCGTGTAAATTTTTTAAACTTAAGCGTTATCAGTAGCTTTTTCTTTTTACAGGTTTTCTCAAACAAGGTTTCACGATCTTTAAGGCGTATTCTTAATTAGGCTCGGAGACAGAGTTTAAATTAGCATAAATAGGCCTACTGATCAAGAGATCATCCTTTTTTATGATTTAGGTTTTACTGCCAATAAGTCTGAAACACCTATACCTTCGCTGATGGCTACGGATGAAGATTCTTTCGTCACATTTGATGAGAAATACCAGTCTGTCGTAAAAGAACTGCACTCAAGCTATACTGGAGCCAGCCTTCAACGTCTTGAAGTAAAAGAAGCACTGAATGACATTCGTGTCACTTCCTTTGACAGGTAAGATAAAAATCTTAACTTCTTTCTATTACTTTTGAGTTTTTGGTGCGAAGACTAAAAACGTTTTAATGTTGACCTGAAGAATTTTTGAAATAGGACGAAACGTTGTGCGGCCTGTTGCCTGGGTCAAAGAGTTTTTGCTGCAAAAGTTTCCAGGCTGATATGGGTGGAAGATTGCAATGGAGGCTAAACCACTGAAGGTCGTCTATTAAGTACGTTAGAGAAGTATCCTCAATAAAGTGCTTAATCTTAAAAATTCAGATTTGAGTTCTGAGTTCTTTGTAAAGTATGCTGCCTGGAACTATACTACCAACTTTTTCATGATGCATTGTGAGCGAAGGGTTTGCAGTTGGTCTGTCCAGCCAGTCTGCTGTTTTTATCTGTTACCAATGAATTAGTCTTTGTGATTTTCAACTCTTTAATGTAACGCCCCACTCGTATAACCGTCTTATCGTCTACCATTTCTTGCACGCAATCGAGGTTTATTACCGCTGGAGTTGGGTGAAGATACATGTTTTGCTAAAAATTCATCGATGTGAGAGAGTACGTAAGCGCCAGTACAAAAGGAGATAGCAAAGTATGTGGAATACCAGTGTAGCAAGTCAAGTACTTTGGTTTAATTAAAATTACAACTTGAGACTCTTTCAAAGTCATTCACTCTTTAAATAGAGTGACAAAGAAGTGCATCTTGGATATTGCAAACACCTGGGATGCCAGAGGTATCTTGAAAGTCGTCAAGTTTCGTGCATTAATTGCCTAATCTTCCCTTAGTCTAACAAAATTGGAAGAGAAATACATGCAACAGACATGAAAGCCTTAGAATTGATGAAAACATGGATTTATAAAGGGATGCTGACTAACAGCTGCAAAAACAGAGGACCAACGCAAATATTCTTGAAACGTTAGTGAAATGGCGAACGTCGATTTCCAAAGTATCTGTTCAGAGAACGTGGCCTACTGAATAAAGTTATCTCGCTACCACAACCTTGAAGGAAGGAAGAAAGACAGGGCGTCCACTTAGCCTGCACGCCAATGACATTAAAGCATAGATATCGGGAAACATTAAAAAGTCAGCGGATATTTTAAGGACTAGGAGAAAGTCCTTGTGCATTCTGAAAGTCCCAGGAAGGTCGGCCAGCCTCATTGAATGGGGAAGCTGAATCTAAACTCAACTAAATTACGGCAAAATCGTAATGCTGTTTTCAAAAGTTTAGAAACAGAAACATGAATTCTTTTATTACTTACAACTTTAAACACCGTGTAGAAACCTAACAGAAACACTTAATAGAAAATTAATCAAGATTGACAAGACGGTTCTAGAACGTTATGTAGACTTTCGACAGTAAAGACATTTTTTAGGAAAATAAGGCGTAAGATTAAAATACATTCGTTTAAGACTAGGCTTACTCTTTTAATGCCGGAAACTCAAATCTTTCGTACTTTGGTCAGATAGGTTTTTATTTCAGCCTTATATCAGAACATTTGGGTATTACAGTTCAGCCGGGAAACCGATAGGTACGCGCTGTCGTGTGTGACATCAGGCTTGGCAAACCGATTTTAGCACGGACTTTTGGAGTATCCGTTCACTGGTCAAAGAGGGTTTTCATTTTAGATTAAGACAATTAGTTAGAACGCCATAAACGAAACTGAAACTTTGACAATTTTTCGTGTTATGACAAGAGTTCGTCAGGTCTTTGTGCACTCAAATGTTACAGCACCAATAACCTCTAGAGGCTGTTTTCACTTCAATATTTACAAGATATTAAAACATATGGGTAGAGACAACTAGACAGAAAAACTTACAAACACGCTAAGAATCGTCAACATATTCTGGGGGAAAGTGACGAATACTATGATCTACTTGTAGGGGAGGATGATTTGTAAGTTGAAACTGCCGTGGCTGAACTCGAAGAAATATACGGTGTTTTCTTTGTTCTTATATGTATTAACTAAACTCGAATGGCATGACAACACTAACATTTCTAATTAATCAATGTATTACAATCGTCTATCCAAAAATTCTTTCTTCGTTCTTTTTCGGTTCTCGGTTCTAATTCATAAACGCATGTGACTCATCTTGTATGGACAAAATGACGTTAAGTCACGTGGTCTGGGTTGAGGCACAAAGTAGATCCCAGACTACTTCCAGATCACAGGATCCTTCTTGATAATAGAGTTGGATACTGGCACATATTGAAAGAGATTCTGCCTGCATATACAAGGCTAAAGGTCTATCATGAAGCAGAAAACTGTCTGCTAGTAAACGTTGATGGTAACAATGAAGAAAGCAGGGACGGCAGAAAGTGTCTTTGATTGGAGGGGGTAAAATATTAGGGGGTTGTGGGTTGGTCAAAAGAAGGCATTGCGGGCTTCGTGAAAATGTAACCCTCTATGCCCTTTTATTTTCAACCCCTTTGCAGTACAGTCATTCTTAAACGCCGTTTTGGTATGACTGTTTGATTCTTTGAGTTACGTTTTGATCCCTTCACACTCACGATGCTCGATTTCTCTCTTTCCCTCTCACTCTCGACATTATGTAGCTGTTTTCAACTGCTGAAATATTTTGACCCGCCCGCCCGAATACTGTACCCTTGCAAACCATGTGTTAACAATTTCTATTCTTGATGACAGCGGAAATCTTCCGTTCACTACTCATAAATTATCATATTAAAGAGGTTAATTATTATCTGAAGACAAAAGATTAATAATTACAGGTAGACTCATGGGAAAAACATTCTTGCTAATTCAATCAAAATGGTATAAAATTTATGTGGTGGCATCCGATTGAATAAAATTCCATTCCATAAAACTTATCACATCGAACGCGATTTGATTGAAAATCTGCATAGCAGTTTTAACATGACATCTCAAATTATATCTACGTCAGCTCCTATCATCATCATCATTATCATCAGTTCCCGCCGCTTGCGCAGACTATTTCAACTCTCTATTTCTCTGTTCAGTGCTTCAACATGTGGTAGTTCAGCAGGACGGACACCAGCATCATAAGAGAGCTGGTCCATGTATGCTCTGAGTGGCCTGCCAATGCTGGATGTTCCCAGTGTAACGGCTCCCACAATAGAACATCGCAAACAAGCTCATTCTTGGATCTCCAGCAATGGTCCTTAAAACGCATTCTGCGCTCAACTAAACTCAATAAGTATAATTAACTGAAAGGTGACGGGTTTTCTACAGGTCGACGTATCATAGCTGGTAAAACATGAACCAAAGCCTCAATTAATTTTACTCTCCGACTGACAGTTACTCCGTTCCATTTTCAATGTCATTCAATTCCCATGCCATACTACTATTTCCTCCATCAAACATTTCCTCCAAGGTTTACATGACTGCCACTCTGCAAAATTGCTTGACTATTTTTCGTATTTATTTAATGACCTTACCTCCATAGGTAATCGCAGGCTGGAATCTTCTCCAATTCCATACTAGAGACAACTGGTATGTATCCTGGCAGGACAAGGATGAGGTGCTGCTCACTACACAATGGAATCAAAAGCATTTAGCGATATTAGACCCACAAAATGCCGTAGTGATGTGTTACCCACAGTAGCTTGTTACCGTAAACGCTACGCACTCTATGTTGTACGAAAATATCTGTCAGAACAAGTAGTCAAAGCAAGTCAAGAAATTTGAAAGTGAGATACGGTTTCAACTATGGTCTGAGCCAGTACGTTATCTTTGACACTTCTGTTTGAATCCATATTGATACGAACATCGAGTATATTTAGGACACCAAACACTTTCCGTTTTTAATAATTTAAACTCAAGTATCCTCGTGCAAGAGGACTTTTGTTTATCTCTCAGAACTTAGTGTGGCTTTAGAGTTCTTTGTTGGCACGAGACAGGGTAAGGCCTTCTCGAGTCTTCCATTTGGAACAGTTGCAGGGAGTATTTCGAAAAAAACTTGAATACCTAACGAAATATTAAAATCATTGCTTATTTAACGCTCCCCAGAGTACAATCGTCAGAGGTGATCTAAATGAAACAAATCCCAATTGTGTTTGTAAACGAGTCGATTAAAATTTGGAATGCTGAATGGTTTGTGCTTTTGAATCAATCAATTGCACACATTAACTGAAAAGGCTCAATAAGAAAACAAATTCTCTTTCCCTGCAAGCAATGGTTTTTCTGCTTTTTGTCTGCAAAGGAAAGGTCGCCTTGTAAGCAAACGAAACTTTGAACCTTTAATAAATATAACTAAATAATCGCAAGGGCATTTTGAGTACTCACGTTAGTTTTTTGCTGTTATATGTTTGTTTGGTTGGTTTACTTACTGTCAGGAGGAACGAGAAGATTATCCACAACCTTGTTTGGCTGCGGTGCAACTTGGGGTCCAATTTCCTCTTCATCGGTCTTTCTTGGACCAGTTACTATAAACAAAGGTAAAGATGTTCATTTATCAATTAATGAAATATTGATGTGATAAACTTTGCTCTTAACTCTCTCGGCAGCCATGCCCTGCGATCTAACTTCTTGGCAGTCAAACAATCCAGGGAAATACTACATGTTACCGGGAATGTCCTACACAACCAATCCTTTAGACAAGAGACATTCCAAAGCAATATCAGTTGAAGAGAGGTTTCCCTTTGATAAGGTTGTTGCCGTATAAAATGTCATTTATGGCGATCAGTCTCTCTATAGTTACATAAATGATATAAATGAATAGAGATCCTCTGGCAATGGATGGTGACGATGATTTACAAAACGGAAGCGAGGGCTATTTTGTGACCGTTACACCGCGCTTTATACAAATCTAATTAAGTAGGAAGTAAACAAGACGAACTGCTACAGGAAATTTCCTGGCTTTTGGACAAATGTAATCATCCTAGTCACCAAGATAGGATATTGAATGCAAAACTGACCATACGATTTACGACTGCAATGCCCCTGCTCTGTTTTATTTCAGTGGAAACCTCTCCTAACTTGATGCCTTGAAAGTGGGAGGGGCATATTGTTTTCTGAGAAAGCGGGGATTAGAAGTAGCCCAAACTTTGCGTGATGTCAATTATTCGAAGGTCTTATCAAGTGCATCAGACGAGCCTTGATAGCAAACAAAGTATTTAACGTTGTACATCTATCATGTTTCAAGTTTTGAAATTCATCCAAAGTCAAAATAAAATGCTCATATATTCTCCCAGACAGTTGATGACAGTGATCAAATATTCTGTGACAATTCCAAGTTCAATGTCACCCCACTGGGAAGTGCTGCGTTGGATGATTGTCTGCTTTGATTTGTAGTCTGTCGCACAAAGGAAGATGACACGGGGTTAATTGTTGTGTGCAAGCTCATATTCAAATATTAGATTTCTACGATCGTGTAAGATAAGCCGCTGTGCAAACAGTAGATCAGATTGTGCACAAGTAGGACGATGTTGATGAACAGATGCTACAGTCAGCTTTTCAAGCCATTGAATCAGCAACAGGCAACTTTGTGCAGGAGTTGGTACCGGATTCATCATGACCAACGAATGGTGCACAAAGCGTTCAAAATAGGCTAATGACGCATATTTGACATAGTTTGGATACACTAGATGCGTACCTTCCACGGTGCACAAAGCGTTCAAAATAGGCTGATGACGCATATTTAACATAGCTTGGATACACTAGATGCCTACTTTCCATGGTGCACAAAGGGCGCAAAATAGGCTAATGACGCATATTTAACATAGTTTGGATACAATAGATGCGTACATTTCATGGTGCACAAAGCGTTCAAAATAGGCTAATGACGCATATTTGACATAGTTTGGATACACTAGATGGGTACATTCCATGGTGCACATAGCGTTCAAAATAGGCTAATGATGCATATTTAACATAGTTTGGATAAACTAGTTGCATACATTCCATGGTGCACAACGCGTTTAAAATAGGCTAATGACGCATATTTGACATAATTTGTATACATCAGATGCGTACATTTCATATTGCACAAAGCGTTCAAAATAGGCTTATGACGCACATTTAACATTGTTTGCATACACTAGATGCGTACATTCAATGTTGCATAACGCGTTGAAAGTAAGCTAATGACGCATATTTGTAATAGTTTGTATAAACTCGATGCGTTTATTCCATGTTGCACAAAGGGTCCAAAATAGGCTCATGACGCATATTTGTAATAGTTTGGATGCACTGGATGCGTACATTCCATGGTGCACAAAGTGTTCCAAATAGACTAATGACACATATTTAACATAGTTTGCATAAAATAGATGCGTACATGCCATGGTGCACAAAGCGTTCAAAATAAGCTAATGACGCATATTTAACATAGTTTGGATACACTAGATGCGTACATTCTATGTTGCACAAAGCGTTCAAATAGGCTCATGACGCATATTTGACATAGTTTGGATACACTGGATGCTTACATTCCATGGTGCACAAAACGTTCAAGATAGGCTAATGACGCATATTTGGCATGGTTTGGATACATTAGATGTGTACGTTCCATGGTGCACAAAGCGTTCAAAAGAGGTTAATGACGCATATTTGACATAGTTTGGATACACTCGCTTGCTCATTTTTGACAATTCTGAACTTGGATCATATTCTGCATCCATCTATGTCATTTGGGGAAGAATTAAAACACAAGATGTAAGAACAGTCAGGTTGCACCCTCAATTGCGATACCACTGGGTAGATCTAAAAATGTGTACTCTAGGACCACAACAAAAAATGCTTTTAAATCGAATATATGTAAAAGAGAAAATATGACAATAACATGTACTACTGTCACCTACATACACTAGTATCAATACACGATTATCAGTAAAGAGTTGATACATCTCCAGAGGTTTTACGAGAGTGTAAGCACTAGCAACAAGACTACGTCTCTGTTCAATAAACTTCCCGTAGAGTATCCTTGACGTTTAAATTCGCAAACTTCTAATTTTGCTAGAGTTACAGTAACGAGTTTTGTAAGATTCAGAACATTGTAAGCTGGCTTCGGATCAAGACGTATAAGGAAATGAAGGTTTGCTTCAAGGTTTTAGTACGTAGTGCATATCAAATACTCATAAATTGTATCGTAAGGCCTGACAGAAGGTGGCGTCGATTAATCCGTTCTTTCCATAAATTTTCAACTCTGCTTGCGACACGATGGGTTGTTTATCCACCTTGATTACTGTTGGAAACACTTAGTACATCCGAGACAATTCATGAGCACTCACTTTAACATTAATAGCCACCGTTGCACTGCCGTTTCATTTTTTCACATTTGACTATACTAAAGGCCCCTGGGATTTGTTGGCTGGGGTCTTACATCTATGCATATGCTAAACATGTTCGGTCAAGACTTGTGGTTAAGACAACAAATCACTTATATTTCTGCGCGGTAAACCTGTACCAGATAAAAGAGTTCGGCGAAATACACTGAGAGAATGTACCATGCTCGTGCAGTATAGCGGCCGCTTCTTGCACTCAAATTGCCTTAGGACCTACCCCGGTGAAATGCAGCGAGACCCTTTAGAGACCCTTTAGAATAGCCTTGGTCACCACCGCACCCTCCAAACATAATAAAATGGTAAAGATGCGTACATGGCAAAAATTAGATAGCGGCTCACAGAAGATTTTATTTGGATGAAGATGTAACCGAGCGTGAGGTTTGAAGTAAGATTTCATATTTTGCGGAGAAAAATGGTAATTGTTGATGGCCCTGATGGCACGAATTGCACGAAGCACTTTTGTACTAAAAAATACGTTTCATCTTGACACCAAAAAACGCAATCGTCCTAACAGGGCTGAAACGGAGAGATGAACTATTGTGTCTGTATTTGGAAAGAGCCGGTCGGGATTGGGAGTGCGGTAATAATAGTAAATTTTTGCACCAATCAGGATCCGGTACTGATATTTGAATGAATCCAAAAGATTTCATAGGAAATAGTTTCGTTTGCAAAACAACCTCCTTTTGATGTTGATCGAGCCCGAAACAGCCAATTAAATCGACGCCATGCCTCTAACAGGGAAAATATTAGCCGTATGCATATCAACTGAATTATCAGACTTGTAAATGCTTGGCAAACAAACCGGCAGATAAAGAGATGGGCAGAAAGATTTGCAGAGAGTGGAGTTATTCACGTATTAAAAATTCTATTGCCGATAATTTTGTGAGGGTAGAGGGTGATAAAGTATGATAGGTTGCGTACGGACCCCTCAAGAAGAAGCAGTGTCATCTCAAAGAATAGAATTCCTTTCTCGTTGACCGCATTAATACACCTGGCGCATACAGTTTTGTGAAAGGTTAGGTTACTATGGTATTAATCGCTAAATTTTGCTCGAGTTGGAGATGTTGTAGCACGTACTCCTCTTTTGGGTGTTAGAATGAAAGAGGTATCGGAAAAACTTTGTTTGGGATTTGAGGCTGCTGTATACTTAACGTCGACCTTATACTCCCGAAATAGATGTTGAAAAAAGCAATGAGGATGAGAATTAACGCTTAACTTGACTTTCGTATTAATGTCACGTGTTGGTTGATGCTGAAATTTTGATTATACCTATTTAAGAAACTTTTCTATATAGTACAGCTTCAGAATGGTAACAAACACAGTTTGTACAATCAACAGCTCGCTTCTTGCAGGTACAGTGTATTTGCTAAGATGAAAGAACTCTTTTCATTTAACTCGAAATGAAACTCGGCAGATAGAATCTTTATTAGAAGAAAGATAAAGAAACAAAACCCCAAGAGGCAAAGAGAGATGCTTGGTGAACTTTTTTGCTGATCAGACAAAAATGAAATCATGAAATAAGTATTTCATACTTAGCAATCAAGAAATACGTTCCAATGATCTCTGACGAGTCAGATAATTAGGTATGGCATATAGAAGTACAGGTTATGTTAATGCAAGTTTTATGTTATAGGTTGTGGTTAAACAAATATAATGGTGCAATCATTAGCAAAGTCCATCAGATTTCCAATATCTTCAAAAAGTTTCAAACTATTAATTTTATAAGCCACTATCTTCGGATTTGTCTTCTTGACAATGCGCAAAAATAGTTTAGCAATGTGACTCTTACGGCTGATAGTTCTACGCAACTTGGATTTCACTAAACCAGGAATTGACAGAAAGCTAATAATAAGTTTGAGAGCATTAGTGCTTTATTTAAAGGCCTAAAGGAAGGCAGTAAGGCTTGAAAACTTACATTTGTTTCTTCTTTTTCATCCCAAACCCATCTGTCTGCATAGTGGATAACAAATTATATTTATATATACGCATATATCTTACTGTACCCCAAAGTTTAATACTTTACTTTCAAAGTTGTACCGGGGCAATTAGAGAGAAAGTGCTTTGAAAGTCAATTCCTTTGATAATACTCTTTTACTTTTGGACTTGAGTGCAATTATCATCACCAAAATCTGCAAATATTTTTGCATTTTTAAAATTTATGATATCACTTTGACTAGAAATTTACCAGCCGTGCAAAATAGAGGGCGCCAAATCCTACCAGCATATAATGCCTATACACAGGAAAAGTTAGGTTGCTGCTGAGTTTCCCTGTAACATCGTAATTGTGTTATCAATGTCCAGGCAAGGGAGGTACGGATAAATAAGTTACGGACGAGGGAGGTGTCGATGTACGACGAACGGATAAGCGAGGTATGGATAAGCGAGTTACTGATAAAAGAGGTAGTGATAAATGAGATACTTACGAAGGAACTAGTATCGCGCGGGACATTTGCACTATATGAGTCGTCAGTTTCTTAAGAAAACGATTAATTAATACTCAAGAAATATAAGGGCGATCCTGAGAAGGCTGGTATGTAGCCACTAAGCCGGTCATCTCATCTGAATCAATAAGTATGGAGTCGAATTGAAGCTGCTCACCTGACCGCAAGAACATCGGCCGTATTTCATCAAATTTTCTACCATCTTTTCTCTTATTCTCCTTATCCAGCAACGGCCAGTCGTCATGATATTTATTAAGGGTCGACCAAGGTTTACTTTCAACTGGGGCACATACTCGTCTTGTATCTGACACCGGCATCTTTCTTCCTGATCAAGAATTCAACTTGCCTTTGCCTGATTGAGCTCACTGATCTCTAAACAAGTCTTTTTCAGAGATCAGTGATTGAGCTTCCACGATCTTTGAAGTAGGAGGCTAAACCAATATGGTAATAAAAACAAACATACTGAATGTCGGAAGTGAGGCTGTGGGGCTACGATGCCTGCATCTGTCTCCCACTGGACATTGGGGTGCAGGATGTAGGCAGTGCTTATGGTTAGGTAACCTGAAGTTAACTAAAAACGACTTTTTTATCCTGTTGCATTTAATATTCAGGTCTAGGTGGACCCAGATCAAGATGTCTTCTGACGTTAAGGATCCTGATGCGGACCAAATATTGTGTTCCAATGCAGTGGATACTCTTGGTTTATCGATTGCCGAGCAAGCCAGTTACAAATTATTGGAGTACGAATCTGTTATGTTTCAAGAGCTCCTATCAGAAAATGGGCTTCTTATTACAGCCAAGTAAGCGATAAAACCCACAAAACTGTAAGAGACTCTCCTATTCGGCAGTTAAGCCTATAACATGATCACTCTTAGCGGTTAACGTTAAATGTTTGCAACCAATTTGATTATTTTAATCATATATATCATACACCAGAGTAAATCAGTCGAAAGGAGTAAGACCCATAGATCCATAACGTAGGCATTTTTAAAACTGCAGATATCTGTCGATTGATACTCAAGGAAAATTATTTAGTATACAGGGTTTTAATTGGAAAATAAAAAAGGAAAATGGAAGAAAACTACTGTTTAAAAGTTGTGCTTCGAGCTTTGAGGTCTCAATTATAGGCCTTGTTTTATAGATGAGCTACCTTAAAGCTGTTATACCGTGCTTTAAAGTCAGAATTCACATGCAACTCTAAAGGCTTTAGATAAACAAATTGATTTGATTTTCTTGCCCGTTTGTTACTGGTATAAATACAATGATTGTGTCCAGTTATATTTTATCTTATCTTTCGTTTTATCTTTGTAGTATTAAGAGTGAAGTCAAATTCAAGTGGCCCCCCTTTCTCAATATCTTCTTTTACCTTCTTATCGCAGATTTTATCAGGAACATTAAAAAATATCAATACAATAGACAAACTGAAATTCCCTCTTAGGTGTTTTCCAAAGGTCAGTATCATTTCACCTTCGTACCGTTGTACTTTGGACTAGGCAACGTGTTTTGGGTTAGTTGTTATGCGTTTTTCATAATAAGCCGATAATTGTAGTTTGTCATGGTAACGCTGATCGCAAGTGAGACACGTTGTTTTGTAGCAAATTGCTCATATTAAGAAACGCGTATTCTTTATCGTATGCTTGGCGCGAAAAACTTTTGAGAGAACTTTTTTTGTCAAGAAGTCCTCGTTACCCCAAACCTGTCTACATTTTCCATCACCGTCTAGACATATTGCTCCAACTCTGATGTCAATGTCAATTACTTTAAGTATCTCCAAACATATTGAAAAATTGGTGGCTCATGAAGGCTTACTGAAACAGTGCGTTCTAATGAATTATTACAAAATGCTAAGAAAGGTGCGAAAGTTGCCATTTGGTTGCAATTTGTTAAGAATGTCTTTTAGTGTTATTACTAAGCGTTATTTAAGGAATAGGGGTTACAAAGGGCATGTGCATTATCATAGGAATTACATAATGCTAGTAGGTGCGGGAACATGTGCCATTTTTAACGACTTGTTACGTTTTTGTATCATGATTTATTTCAGGTCGCTGCTTAATAGTGGGAAGATCAACCATAAGTGCTAAATTCTAGTGACGGCCATTTTTGGTTACGCATGCAGAACAATAGAGTTATCCTTCCAGACTTTTTATATATAGTTCAGTGGTAGACACTGATTTCTAAAAAAGTCTTTTTCAGAGAGCAGTGGTTTGTAGAGCCGTGACCTTCGTTCTGAAAACGAGACTATGGTGCAATGGCACGTCGTCCATGCCGATCCACAAGATCTCGTGCAAGTTTACGAAGTGCTGGACTATTGCAGCACCGGATAGAAACGTTTGGAACGCTAGTGTGAAGAACATCATGGAGAGCAATCTCTGAAGATCTGATGATGGTGATGAATAGATGGAATAATCTGTTGGCATTCTTTACCAAGAAGGTTCCTCAAAGCTTTATTTATTGAACATTAATTCAACGAAGCCGGCAGTTGTTTGATTTATGGCGAGCCAAACAAGGGAGGAAGAAGGGAAACTGAACAGCATGCAGGAAATAGATCCTGACGATGAAGAATTTTCACCCGAATGCCAACTCTACGATAGCAGCTACAAGTCAAACCATCCATTGCAAGAAGTTCAAGATTTGAAAGGTATGAGAAGATCAGTTCATTAATTATATACAATCTGAAGGAAAGTTGGTTATTATCCACTATGTATGAGAAAACACTTCCATGTTTATTGCAACGTGAAGATCAACAGTAGTAAAGGATATAGGCCCAGCCTATACTGTGGTGGTCACATGAATTTTCAGATCTTTGAATTGGTCTATTTGACATAACACAAAAGAAAGACTCAGTGAACTAAGCACAATGCTGTTTTTCTTGGTTAAAATACATACAAAGTTATGGGTGCTTAAAGATTTAAATTAAGCCCGGAATTTTGGAAATTAGGTTTTTGCATGGCAACAAAGCATATGAGATACATATCTTTGATGGCTAATATCTCATGTTCTTGATTTTGAGCAGAGAAATTTTGACACATATAGTAGAACATGCTTAGAACTTTCAGGCGGATTTTTGAAGTTCGGTACCACTATATATCATAAAAATTAATAGGCATAAAATTTTATTATATATATAATTTATATATCCACACCAGACACTTGCACGGACACGACCATACTGTTTAGAACAGGTTTCTGGCGATCATGGTTATACGATGTGGTTTGCTTTGAGAAAGCTTGAAATAATGTTCCCTCTTTGTAAATGACAAAATTGATTCTTTTCTGTAGTCCCTCTGGAAAGCAAAAGCCCTTAATGTATTATTTTAACACTTTATTATAGAGCATTAATGATGCAGGGGATTCTATACAAAACTATGTATATGAGTCTTCTCTTTAGTTCATACAATAACTAGGAACAAATCAGTTCCCTCGACTAAATTTTTCTCTTTCAGATACCGCTATTATTATCTCCCTAGTAACCCTTCTCACACCATTTCTTATTGCTCCAAGATCTAGCATCTGAAAAGGTCTAGGCTTGTCATTTTCAACCTAATTCTATCTCCTTTAATTTTAAAGAAACGTTTGGTTGTTCTGAGTACTAATATAAAATACCTCTTCTACAAAAAAAAGTAGAAACCTATATTTGTAGGTAATATTTTTTTGACTTTCAACCCACTAACGACGTCGCAACGTTGCTTCTAAGCATCTTTCATCTGTTTTAGAACTAGAAAGTATGTCACCAATGCGTATCAAAACGGTGATTCAAACTTGTGTGACGCCTGCTCTGCTGAACTAGGTGACCTCTGACAACAATCAATACTTCTTTAAGTCGCCACATCAGCTCCCAATCATCCACCGATGGAAATAGACCTTCAGCTCAACTCAATTGTAGCACTGCCCGTCAGGATGGAAACCAACAGGAAAAAAAAGTTTTCTTCTTTATTCCTGAAATTATGTTCTATCACAATAATTAAAGAAATTCATGCGTCAAGTCTAAACTGACTTTAGATTTAAGTTTGCATTCAATACATATGAACCAGCTCAACATTGATTGCGATAAACAGGGACAAGGACGTCGGAGAGCCAGCAAGCTTGAAAAACGATTGAATATACACTACTTATTAGAAACGAGTGTGAGGTGTCCTAAACCAATCAGTATTATTGGTTGGCTAGCTTAGGAGTCCACAGAATAAAAAGAAACAGTGTACAGCATAGTAATTATAGATAATCCTCATAACTACAAGTCAGGTTTGGACATGTGTTTCCCCGCCCCCTATCAATTACGCATTTTTAACGACCTGTTCTACTTTGCCGGTCTCCTTTCTTACTACAGAAGTCACGTCTTCAGTCTAAAAATACAGTGTTTATAGTTTCTCTGAAATAACCAATCTTGCAAAAATGAAAGCAGCCTTGCCAATCTAAACCCTGTCAAACATTCATATTCGATTTACAGTAAGCTCAAAGAGTACTGGATTCTTTATGTCATTGATTTTCTTAAATTCTTTTTAATTCGTTGACGGTTGAAAAATTCTCCCACCGGACCACTTTATGAACGTTAGTGTTAAAACATTGCAAATATGACTTTTAGTATTTGGAAGGTTGCCTGATGACGGTGGTCTGATATATCACGAAATAACTGGTAACATGTTGTCCAGAAGTAGCAATGAAAGAGCAAAAATGCATGTATTTTAAAGATTTTTCCGCGGCATTGAAATCTGATTGATATATTTTGGTAAGAATTCATGTTTCATTTGAATTTCTTGTTGCTTTAAATTGGGAAGACAAGTCAAGAAGCCAAAATGTTCAAAGCTTTCACGAGGAGTGGAATGCAGGTATGAGGAAAAAGTGTAATAAAAACCGAAAAAGGTATTTTGACCAATTGAAATAACTTATGTAAAATAATTCAAATGTGCCAAGCCGTACTACTTTCATATGTCAAAATATATGTTGCTTACATGAATAATTACAAATGATCTTTAAATATTGTAGATATTCTGATCTTAAATCTCAGGCACCGAGTAGAAGTCCAAGTCCTTAATAATGATAAGATCATATTTTGCCAAACCACACCCTGGTTACCAAAATTTACATTATTCAAGAAAGAACAAATTAAAACTTCCTGTCTGAAACTTTTAAGCCAAAAAATGTTATGGAACATCTCTGAGAAGCATCGAGCTAACAACCGTTGCTTAAAAAAGTTGTGGCATGACATTGAGAATGTTAACTTTGATAAGATGAGAGCAAGAGCAACAGCAATCGCATTGTGATCATTTTGATTCCTATCATGATTACCCTCTTCTCCTTCGCTTCCTTTTGCTAGGGTTCCTATAAACCGCGTTGTAGCAGTGAGGACGTGGGTGATACTGTTGCTCTGTCCCGCTGTCATTATCGTAATGCCCATTGAGTACGCAATATCTTGCCAGATTTTGCAAGCATTAATATTTAGTAGTTTTGTCGAAATACATCTTTCGCCTCTGATATTAATTTTTGCCATTCGGTTTCGTTCCCTTTAGGTTTATCTTCGAGGAAAGGGATCAGGTTACGTTGAACCAACCTCTGGCAAAGAGTCGTTTGAATCACTCTATATTTATGTCAAGTGAGCATAAACTATTGTTTGTTAACTTATAAAAATGTTTGATTGATTTTATTTTGCACGCGACATGACAGTTTTTCCGACGCTTTAATTTCATTTTATCGCATTGATGCCGATTCTAGCGAATTTCATTCAGCAGTCGACGCCCGTACGACCTTTGTACATCACCCCTTTTAACGAAGTCGTCTAATAAGGCACTTTTGAGCTGGGTATTTTCTAGTCTTTCCCTCATGATCTAGCCTATTTGCTCCAATTTTGTTAATACTACAAAGGATATTCATGTCCACGCACACAGCTTCCAGTTTACTTGTGACGCATGAACTGCCAGGCAAACGGCATGATGGGATAAATAGAAATAATCTGGGTTAGAGCGGTTGGAGGTTAATAATTGCTTGCACTTGCACGTATTGTCATTTGAGAATGTCCATGCTTTAGCGTTCATTTCCTAAAGAAGGACCTACTTGACTGAAATCCTGCCCTGAGTTTTTAATGACTTCCATACTACTCCAGCTTCATCAAAGGTTTGTAACAGCCGAAGCTTGCCTATATAATTGTTGGCATTAGCATTTTCAAGTGTATTTTGGCCCTTGATTGATTCATGCGCTTCTTATTTTGACAGCCATGCTCACCGTGATGGATTAGAAGAAGCCAAGAAATTGTGTCGGAGTTTAATAGAGAAAGTAAGCTGTAGAGAAGTAGTAGTAGTAGTAGTAGTAGTAGTAGTAGTAGTAGTAGTAGTAGTAGTAGTAGTAGTAGAAGTAGAAGTAGTAGAAGAAGAAGAAGATTGTATTATGCTGCTTACAACCTTAAGAATTTTCCAATAAATGTGTTGAGAATTGAAATTAAGATTTGAGCATGCGTATGAAAACCAATTTTGTATCTAGAGTAACTATTAAAGAAAGGCTGCAAAAACCAAAGCGAATAAGAAATTATTGACACGTAAGCGTAGCTGCTTTTCTGTATCCCATGCATATTCAATACGGAGAAATGGAACTCTTTAATGCATTCGAGACAACCATAAAAGCGACCACCAGCTTTACCAACCGAGTTTACCTAACTGGTTATAAAATTAATTAAGGTGATCAAAGAAAAATTTGGCAACAGGCAAAAATTATTCGACTTGTTGATACGTTTTGCCCTCGGTGGCACAGGAGGACACAAACAACGTAAATTTGTTTAAAGAGGAACAAAGTCACGATATTCGCCTTTTCGAACGTTAACGATCAAATATTAGCGACAAACCGTAATGTATGTATGGATGGATGTATAGACAGAAGAGGCCGCTTAATAAGCCTACCGTTAATAAGACCATGCCGCTTATTAAGTTGAGAAAGCCTGGGACGGAATTGCACCTAAATAAAAAGCAGCTTTGTCCCCCGGTTAATAAGATATAACTTCAAATACCATATTTTCTCTAGTAATCACCACTGTGTTTATCACAAACCCAAGCTTTAGCATGCGGCATTTAATAGAGGGCGGTATTTATTACAAAATGAAAAATGAATCAAAATTCACCCAAAAATTCTTCATGCAAGCTATTAAAGCGGAAAAAGCAGAATTTGTGGAACCAAAATATGTACAACTTGTACAGACTATTTGTCATTTCTTGTTTGGTCTGTTTTCTAATATATACCACTCTTCAAGATGCGGCGTTTATTAGAGGGCAACGTTTATTACAAATATCCTGTTAGAAACGCGGCGTTTATTAGAGGGCAACGTTTATTACAAATATCCTGTTAGAATAAGAAAGATACCCGAGAAGTACAAAATATATCACCACTGGGGCTCGATTGGTATATTTTCTCTAATAACTTTTTAGAACGGATCACTTGAAACTTTCGCGTCTCCATAATATGCAAATCTCAATGGACTTTAGACAAATTGATGGGTCCGTCAATTCATAAGACGCAAAGAGGCTGGTCTCAAAAATTACGTAGAGATGGACTTCGATGTCCATTGCAGGTGGATTGGGCCCTAATAAAGGTGAGGGGAGAGGGGAGAGAAATAAAGTACCATAAAATCCCGAATATAAGCCCTGGGCTTATAGAGGTTGGTAAGCATTTTTGGTGGGCTTATATTCAGGGGGGATTATATACACAGGCTTATATTCGGACGGTCTTTTGGATTAACAGCTGACTTGTGTATTCCCAGAAACCACCTCCGACATTCGTTTATCCAAACCCCTCAAATTGAGAAAAAAGTTAAGTTTGAAGATTTCGTTCCCCCGTTTTCATTCCGCCAGAATAAGACCAAGTTCATTCAATTTCGAAAAAAGCCATCTTGGTGACTCAAAATTCCGTCCTCGATTCTCCAAATTTTCGGCTTATCCAAACAGTTCGCGCACATTTAAGTTCATGTCCCTCAGATAAACGATGATGCACTGTGTCTCTAGGCAGGGATTGGAGAGTATCGCAAACGTGTTCAACATCTTGACACGTACCTCCAAATTTAATCGTTATCAATAGTAGTGAATCAGTTGAATACGTACATGTATCTTGAGGACGGTATGTGACTTTGTTGTTCATGGTCGCGGGAACGGAGACGCTGGTGGTTTCTATGACGACCGCCTCCTCGGGAAGACTGATGATTGCCTCTCCATTGCTGAGAGTTGAAGAGCATCTCTGGAAGACAGAAAGCAACAAAAATTACTTACACAAAACTAGCCTTTCCCATACAGCATCTAATACGCCAGTATACCACATACTAGGACGGACTTGGTTACGCGGTGACAACGAGATGCCGGGCACAGTACTTTCTACGAGATGCTGAAAATATTTCAATAGATTTAGGTAAGCATATTGCCCAGCCGTTTTTTCTGAGCAGTGGCATTCTCGTGATTGTGGCAAACTGAGTTGCATGTTAATGTTATTCTTGACCTATATATTCAGTCGAAGTCTA
Organism: Alatinidae sp. Z8VKAUB7J3; assembly: GCA_010016025.2. Taxonomy (NCBI): domain Eukaryota; kingdom Metazoa; phylum Cnidaria; class Cubozoa; order Carybdeida; family Alatinidae; species Alatinidae sp. Z8VKAUB7J3. The sequence goes on from JAAAKM020073195.1 coordinate 141,684,387, forward strand.
CAGCAAGATAACAAAATTAGGAAAGCCTATATGTACCATAGAAGCCTTACATTATGGTTGAACGGTATTTGAGTTGAATTTTTCTGGATTTGAATTTGACCAAAAATAAGCATACGATAGGCATATTTTGAGCCTAAAATGGAGCCTTGCTTAAGCATACCCGAGCCTGTCTCGAAAAAATCATATGCTTATAGAAAGAAAAACATGTAGGCATATTCAAAGGTGTTTTACAATTGACATTTACCACGCAGTTATTTTAACCAAGATTTTTTAAAAAACGTCAATATATACAGTCCTCATAAAGTTTGAAGTTGTCTAATTATTCTGATGGATACCAATCCTTTCGCAGTCTCTCAATCAAAGACCCCTGATGAGAAGTGGGCCCGATATTGAAACTACCCTAAATAGAAAAATACACCAAACAAGCTAACTAATACATAAAAGGCAGCTGGGACGTCCAAGGGCGGCGCCCCTCAATTTAGGCTACAGGGCAGAGAAGCAAGCCATGAAGCAGCAGCAGCATATGACACAACATAGAGTCGTTTGGGAGCCGAGACCAAGTTAATTGAAGTAAAGAATGCATTTATATTGTGCCCGTGTCGTGCTAGGCACATTCAAAGGTGCTTTACAACTGACATTTACGCAAACGCTCAAGCTCTCTGTTAATATTGTTTGTTGTTCCACTATTGTTGGGGTGTAGACACAGCTCAACCACACATGGTGATTATGTGCTTTTGCCATCAAAGCCACGTCCCAATATTACAGCATAAAACGGTAAAGCACAATCTAGCTCATATGTTGCTCATGGACACTACAAGAAGACTGTGGCTAGAACTTCGGACTCTCACAACCCTTTGATTATGGCACAAATGCCACTGGTCTAACCACTGGTCGTCGTTGACCAGGAAATTGCATTAAGAGCTGCAAGGAAATCCATGCTATTTGTAGTTTAATTCTGTTAGGAAACTTTGGCTGTATTTATTAAAAATGACTATATATCGATCTGTAAAAGTTGCGGTTTGGACATGTTGAAATGGTGTGCAAGGAGTTTAAAACGTTTTCGGACTTAAACTGGAGAGCATCAGAAAGATACAAAAAAGGACTATAAGTAGAATGATAAAGGCAAGATTGAAGGTGATTGCATTTTTAGTTTGTCTCTTGTTCTGCCAATTACTTGCTCCCTTCTCTCTATTTATTTATCCTTTCGTTCTCTCTTCCAAGGTTGCCACTCGAACTTCTGACGGCAACTTCCCAAATTCTACGACAGGATTGCGATTTTTGTGTTCATGTTGACAGCATTTTCTAAGCAAAACGATGATTATCAGGTTATTATTGGAAATCAGCCAGCGAATTGTCAATACTTCTCCCACCGACTCCTGTGTCAAATAATTGATAATTCTCGCTGACCTAAAGTTTGCCTGCCTCATTTCTCTCTCTATTCTTTTTGTATGTTTGATTTTAGTAGACAACAGAGAGTAATGTATGAATAGCGTTGAATTTCGTCTCTGTCGTATATGTGCGAGCGCTATTCAACCACCTTGGGTATAATACGAAGTGTTACTAGTTTCAAGAAAAGAACAGAGTGCTTTTTCCCAGTCTTTTCGTTCTTTTATTGTTTGTGGCAGCTGCAACTTTGAAAACGTGAACACCTTAACGCTTCTTTCTCCTTAAGATGGATTTAAGTACCTAGAAATGGGTTATTTTTTATTATTATATGAAGGACGTGCATCATTTCTGTGTTAAACTAGATACTTAATGCCGCCAGAACTCACTTATTCAGCCTAAGTGCCTTAAAAGTGCAGATGTCATTACAACGACTGTATTTCTGGCGACTTTATGTCACGTTAAAGACATGGCATTATCGACAATGAGTGGTCTGTATCACGTCTTTATTGGGCCATTCAATGCTTAAAGTAGAGTTCTAGAAATGGAAGTAAAAAGAGCATGGGATGATCACGGCAACGTGATTTAACAAATTGATTTTAAAAATGATGTTACGAAAGATCTTACGACACCTGTCCTCCAAGAAGACCTTTCCATTAAATAAATTTCATCTTGCTATTGCGACGACAAGTTGACTAAAGCTGCTCTAACTGTTTTAATGGAGTGCCACATGCTAGGTGTATTGAACGTTAAATCATCTGATCTGAAATAGACTGGGTCTAGTCAGGTGACTAATCCAGAAACCACTCCCTAACTCCCCAATACCTTTTCTGAATTGTATGAGTAGAATTTAGAGTCAGTTTGGTTCTTAAGTGTAGAGTTTGGAGTTCAGAGTATAGACGATCGATATCTGATCGAATGTGTTTAAGAGTTTTGATCAGGGCGATCCAAATAGCAGACCTGGATAACATGCAACCGGAGGCCAGAACTGGAGGCATCTGGATTTTCTTTGTTAGAATAATGTATGCACAAAATAGTATTGAAGTATTGGAAATGCAATCGTTAAAATAAAACGAAAACGTAAATCACATAAGTCTACCCAAGATTTTTCATACAACGATTGTGGCGCCTAAATGCAACAGAACTGTGAATGTGTATTTTATTCAGGATGATAATCTGATACACGATTATTGCAATTTGTGACACAAATATTCCTCGGAAATGTTGTGTGATGAACTGCAAAAAACACAACTAAATACGTGTTTCCCAGATGCACTATGATGCAAGGTTACTTGAATTATAGTCATTGCTGATCGACGATGTATGATTAGTCAATGGCCTCCAGTTCTGGCCTCCGGTTGCATCTTGTCCTGGCCTGTTACTTAGATCGCCCTGATTGTAATCATTATTTCATTGGAGTGAGAATATATATTGAGTTCTGGAAACACTTTCTTATTTTCTAAGTACAGTTGACCAGCGGTTTCAAATTCTCCGTCAATATCCTTTACGAGTCACCAAGCTTATAGCTAAGAGCTAAGTTTGAGACGCAGCAAAACTTTTTGTCGTATACGCGCCAGGCAAGAAGCTAATCACAGAAGAAACATGTGATCCAGTGCAATATTACTCACATAATCCCATATACAAGGACTCTGAGTAAAATGCCTGGAGTGAAAAGAGAAAAATGTTTAAGCTGTCTCGGTTTGTGAATGTGAATTTTACAAGGAAAGACACATCTAACAATAAAAATGCTTAACGTGTTCAAGCAGGCGCTCCGGGAAACAGCTAGCGAATTAATCTTATTCAGAATTTCTTCGTAATTATATGAAAATTGCACGAACTAGCAAAGACATTTTGTACATAAAGGCTTCCTTAAAAACCCAGACTGTGCCGAAATGTACACGGACGATTGTTTCCATATCGTAGGCAAGGCCAGGTCAGCATTTCACTTGGCCGTTCTGGAGTCTACATAAAAGCAAAAAAATCTCCACCTTTTCTCATAGGGCCTATTCACTTAATGAAGTGATAGTGGACCCTGATTGGTCCAAAAAAAACAGAAGCCATAATCCGAACTCTGATTGGCTCTTAGAGACAGTTGGATTTATTCTTTCTTACGTTTTGGTTTCGATAATTTCTGACAATTGTACCCTGGGAAGTGTCAGGTAAAAAAAGCTTTTAAGTACAAAATGTGTTTGCTATTTCGTGCAATTTTCTTGTTTGTACCGCAAACAAGCTATATGAAAAATATGAATATTTTTGAAATTAATGGACTGATCTCCACAATTTTAAAGCTTGTCTCCATAAAATCAGACATTGGTCAACAGAGTAGGAAACAAGATAAAGAAAAAAAATGGTCGACCGCAGTCGGAGGCAACACGAATGCTCCTCTTTTCTTAGCTTCTACGACTACAGTGGTAGGAATAGGCGCCACTCCCATCCCAAGTCAAGCTTTTTTTGACCAGTAGGAAAGTTACAAGAAAATCCGAAATCAAGAGAGGGGTGAAAAGTCCCATTAAAGATGACAGGTCGGTATATTACTTCATCGCTTACAATCCAAAACGTCAATTAGAGCTCCTGGTATTTATGGACTGATTTAACAATCTCAAAGCTCCATGAATTCAGAAATTTGTCAATAGATTTGGAAAGTTGCACGAATATGTGAAACCCGAAGAGGAGAACAAAATGTATTACACAATGATATCAATTAAAGTAATCCACAAAAATCGGATCCTTCAGCAGTTCTTGAAATTTACTAATGTCTCTTGTACCTACAATGCAACAAGGACAATTTTCATTATTAAGAAGGTGTGGTACTTATATAAGTCTTATAAGTATCTAGTAAAGGTTGACAAATACTATTTGCAATCTAAGCTAAAATGCTATTTGACAGCATTTTACTTTGTATCCTTGCTTATATTATTGTCTTGTGTTCTGAGGCTTCCTTTATGACATAGAATAGTCGCAGTGAGAGAACAGACTTTATAAAAATGCAACTGAACTCAAAGTGTTTAGGAAAGGGTTTCGTTTAGCAAGCAACTTAGCACTTATAATTTTGCATTTAAAGTGTTTTTAAAAAATATTTGCTGCTCCTAAATAGACTCCAGGTTTATCCTTGCTTAAGTTGATCCCTACTTAACAAACGAAATACATGTAATTGTTTCACTGCTCCTAGTCGCCACAACGCTTGTATTCTTGCTTCATGTTCAAAACCAACAAACTTGTATTTATAATGAACAACCAATGAACAACAGCCTGAGTAGGCCTACTGCTTTCATCCTGAAAATTACTGAAAACAAAAATGAAGTTCTTTGCAGAAGAAATCGGCTACCGACGGCTACACACGGCTTTGTAGAATTTTTACAAAGCACACTTACAAAATTTTTTGTATAGGTCAACTCAACTCTTTGATCAAAAGCCACTCATGCAACTCGTATTTACAATCACAACCTCTCTGCTATGCACTCTTAGCTTTTGCCGCTTCTCCCTAGTATGTGGCTTGCATAGTTTCATAATCAAATGCACTTAAATAACAAGCTCTTGAGCTGAAAAGTGCCCAATTAACTCTTTTGCTAATGAGGGGATAGCGCAGCAATGAAAGATCGGTTCTGCGCTTAAAGAAAAAGATACAAAATTCGAACTCGAACTCGAATTCGAACGCAACTCTCATTTCACATTTCTGTGTTATACATAACATAGAAGTGCAAACAACTAAGTTGATTTAGAGACCATAGCAAAGTAAAGAAGTAAACAAACATTTGTTTCGGTTGACGTCACTACACAGCCCCCTGCTCCGGATGCCTTCACACTACACACTCATATGCAGTGGCAAACACATGTGGGGAAGGGGGGCTAAGGAATGCCGTGCCCTATTATATATTTCAAAAAATAATAGAGATTGTCAATCCATGCAACATGCCAGAAGACAAATCACTTTCAGTAACTATATTCAATTTCATATTTTATAGATGTTACTCCTAATTTAATCATATTTTATTATGTATAAACGCTCTTTGAGGAAGAGTTTCGCACTCCCCTCCACCTAAAACAACCTTGTAAGTGTCGACCATTTCTCATAGGGCCATTATGCGACAGCTTTCAATTGGAAATGAGCACAAATCTATATTAGGAAAACTTTTGAATGATGATCACGGTTTGTGCTTTCCCCAACTTGATTGAAGTGGTGAGGCATATCATAGATTAGAGCGTCAACAGAGAGAAAAGAAGAGATTTCATATGTAAAGGAACTTTTGTCTATTAGAAGAAACGATTAACATCGATGTGAGTAAAGAGCCATTTTCTCCAAACAAAAGTTAAGAATTTGTTTGCCCATGATTCACTGTCTGACAGACAAAACACCACTTTATTGTCTGACAGCAGATTCTCGGTCGATAAACCAAATACTTCTAATCCTGGGGCGTACTTATGTCATGAGAAAAAAACCACTAACAAACTAAGTTGCGAGTGAGAATTGTCTTAACCAAGTGGATATTTCGACATCGTTTTGACGTCATTTCTTACGTCGAATCGGCGTCGAGGGTTTATTGTGTATAAAGTTGATACGACGCCGATCCAATGTCGATAAGACTTATGTCAAGATAACAGCACAGACTTAATGTCAATACAATGTTATTATAATAACCAAACCTTAGCTTGAAGTAACTGTTCAACTTGACACGACATCAATTTGCAACATGACTGTAATGTAATAATGATAAAAGAATGTCTGCATTCTTCGAATCGGCACAATTCGACAAACATAGCAAAATGTTTGAGACATACTAAAACATCAACAAAGCCATCTTCTCATTGATGACAGATGCTTTCCATAATCTGCGAGAGGCGGTCCTAATGGGCAGTTGAGCCTGCTATATGGCTTGCTTCTCTGCCCAGTAGCCTAAATTGAGGGACGTTGCCCTTGGACGCCCCAGCTACCCTTTATTTATTAGTTAGCCTGTTTGGTGGTTTTTCTGTTTATTTAGGGTTCAATGTCGGACCCACTGCTCATCAGGGGTCTTTGATTGAGAGACTGCCGTGGACGGGCCGTGCCCTATGTAATGTGATCAAGCGCTATAATGTATCTCTCGACACCTCTTAAAATTGTGCGTTTTGGGGGAGTTTAACCCACCCCTAAAAATATTTTCAAATATTTTCTGCTTACAGCAGCTAGGAGATACTTCCAGCCTCAATCTGTACGATTCACTCTCTTGTGTTAGCATTGTGCCGACAAATAATTCGAGGCCAGCCCCGGCGTATATTTTGATATTTCTTTTGTCCACCTTTTTGTAGAGAAAGGTGGCGAAATCTTCGGGATTACCATCCAAAAAGCTCAAACAAGTATCATCTTTGGTTCAAAAATGGCAGCAGGTGAAGCAACAGGTCGAGGAAGAAATGAATGAGGAATCCAGCGAAGAAGAGGATCCTGTGCTTGCGAATGAAAGAAAAATCCAGGAGTGGAAAATGCAACAGCAGCTGACGTAAGATTCCAACTTCAGTTTTGAAAGCGTAGAGTTTAGTACCATAACGAGCTTCACAAACCCTTAACCGGACCAGTGTCTTTTATTTGATATGTATTGGGACGTTAGTGGAGGGGCGGGGAACAGTACATTCTTTGTACGGTTTAAGGTGGCAGTATCACGGTAAATAAACTTGACACGGTCGTAGTCCGGGCGTTCTCAAAGTTTTGACGTCAGCAAACTAATTCTGGAAGGAGCCTTTCATAGTTTCTCGGCCTTTTGGCAAGGAATAGATATAGTATCTGTTCTCATTGATGACAGATGCTTTCCATAATCCGCGAGCGGCGGTCCTACTTGGCAGTTGAGCCTGCTTTATGGCTTGCTTCTCTACCCCGGTAAACTCCCCAAATTACTTGAGAAAACACTAACAAAAGACAAAACAATTCAGCAGCTTGACTCACTAATGGAGTCATGATTAACGATGCAAAAAGGCAAGCAGAAAGCAGCGAGATTACGGCTGGATACTTTGGCCATATGTTCAATAAAATGGTCCATCTCTCGTACACATACGGGTGAAAAGTAGCAAGGAATCGATCCGTGATTGTGGCCGAAATGTTGAATAATGCCCACAAGTTGAAGAAGGTTATCGCAAATAGTAAACAGGTATGCAGTGGGCAATGAAATCTACTATTATAAATCCCTACAAAGAATGCAGTACAGATTGATGTAGCCACAGATGTACTAAGGAAATCAGGAATGGCAATCATGCAGTTTACTTTCTCCATGAACGAAATTTCGCCTTGGTTACACCATGTTGATAGTAGCACAAGACCGTTGGCTACTGTCGAAGCTACCGAGATAACATTGTCTACCACCACCTTCATCACTACCGACGTCCTGTACGAAGGTGTTAAGATAAACAGATCGTAGGTATATCGGTCGCAATTTACCTTGACGATGGTGTTGTGAGAGGACATATTATATCCCTCTTCCATTGCTCTTTCCACTATGCAAAGCTAACACACACCTTAACTTCTTGTTGAAGATGTGTAATGACCTAAACCGAACCAACAAGTTTTTAACGCTCTACCTCCACAATTAATTAATTAACAGCTCTTGTATCGCATTAGCTCCACCTTAACTGCAGCTCGTACTCTATATTAGCAATAGGATATGTAAAGAGGATATCCAACTGTTCCTTTCACCTACCTTCGCTTTCACTTCCCTTTTGCTATAGATTCTTTTCTCAAGAGTCCAAAACTGCTTCAAGGTCAAGCGTTACAACAGCATGCTTCGCTAATAACGTCACAACTATCTGAGATCTACCAAAAGAAGTATTTCCACTTACAGTGGTAGCCTAACTATCAAAAATCCTGCCAAAGAACAAGTACCTTTAAGTCTCAATCCAGTCGCCACTAGAAGATTCATTGAGCCTAAGAATGGTTGAAAAATGGTTTTAATGTTGGTTAATTCCTCATCGATGAGTATGATCGATGAGGAATTAAGGATTTTATTTACATGTATATCATAGTTTAGTTTGTATAAACGCATGCTGCAATGGTGTTTGTGCAGTCACTCTTGTTATCATTGTAAATGATTTCCAACATCATAATTGGGTCTTAAATGTTGTGATAGAATATTGTTAATATCTTTACAAATCAGTGATCAACAATTTCTTAATATAATTTCTACGTGAAAAGGTTAACGTTGGTAAATATTTCAATTCAATCAAAAGATTACAATACAACACACAGCACAATTTTACAATGATGGACTACCTGGACAAATGAATTGGTTGCAGTATTTGCTTTGTCTTTCTGGTCCTTCACAGCCCTTTATCTCTCGAGATTTAAGCAAGGTGAGACAGCTGCGATTTCTCCATTGCACTCCACCTGAGCAAGATTTGTCACAATGTGTCCAGGGACTCCATGCAGTCCAACTTCCTTCAGCTACGAATACGAATAATTTATTGTCACTCAGTGAATGCCTTATTTATACTTTTCGTCTGTATAAGCTCAGACTATATCGTAAACAAAGTTTTAATTAGAATTGGATTGTTATAAAAGTTCAGCTAAACCTCGAATGTGCTTGAATGCACGAACCGAGGACAATGTACACCTCCAAAGTTTGTTTTTGGATCATCAATATTTACAGTATTTATTGTCCAATCAAATCTTCGTGCATTGTCACACAAAGTCACTGTTTAAGACATTAAATTCTGCGGGTTCTTTAAGGACAAGTGAATGAAATCACATTCACACTCTCAATGGTTTCACATACAGGATAAATTACTTTAACCAAAAGGGTCTTTTCTTAAAATGTTAGACGGGACATGTAGGATACATGTAGGATAATGATAGAGGGAATATGTGGGAAGCATGCTCTAAGAAAAATTATTCTTTTCAGGGGTTCACCAATTAATTGTAACTTTTAATGGGCTTTCAGAAGATTAATGGGTCAGAGTACAGGCCTCCTATTGTTGAGTCAAGTAAGTACACAGTACAGGAGTGAGAGACCACGATTGAGCGGTATATGTAGAATTAATCTAAGAACAAATCAAAGGGACATTTGTGGAGAACAGTACGGGCGCATTAGTTGTAAATAGTCGTATTTTCAGTTCAAAACATTTAGCTGTTGTGTTCTTGAGTTACGACTAGATGTCCTTTTTATACGACCATCCAGACCACAATTGGTGCCGTCAGCAAAACGTTTTTCTAAAGAGGACGTGACAGAACGGAACTTAACATCATCATTTCTTCACATCTAGAAATTTATACATTGCAGTTACTTTAACAATTGTGTAACCACTACAATCCCTTTCCTCTGCTTGACTTTCCGTTACAAAAACGAGGACATAAGAACATTTAGGTAACCAATTGGGTATCTCTGAATTATGATTAACATTGCAGTCCTCTTACAAAATCTGGTTGGTCCCCCTCAAATTTCAAACGGCGGCGGCACCGCAACAACGCCCTTTATTCGATCTGTATCTTTAAATTTAGTGAAGAAATTTCTTAATAGCTTTCTATATTTGTAAGAAAGCAGTTTCTTGGCTGCCATTTGGAAGTTGAAAAGAATCCTATTTCTTGTTCAAAGTGCAGTGAAGTCATTGGCATCGCAAATGTGCTGTCGAGATGGTATGAAACCCTATTTGACCGAATTGAGTAATAGCATGATACAAATTTTTAATAATGCAAATGTAGCATCGAGTGGCATGGCCTTGGTCTTCGTCGTTGCAACTCCTATGCGCTGCCATGATACCACGGTTCTTTACATCAAAAAGAGAGAAAAGAGAGAAGTTTTGTATTCATCTAAATAAAATTTCGGAAGATATTTGACTTTTGGTGATGACCGGTTTTTTTGTGTCACCCTGTATGTCGCCACATAAGTATATCCTGAAAGTTTTTCTAGAACACAATTGTTCCAGGAGAACAAAGAGGTATATATCATATTAAAAGTAGGGATTTTTTGTGTTTGTTTACGTTGGAATTGTGTATAGAGGCGTAAGATTCTTATGAGTGTACTCAATACATTACTGAAAATAGACAATTGCTGATTTCACAGTAATGTCAATTATTTAAGAAATTTATTGTTTTGACGGATTACTGGCAGTCTTGGGAAGTATCCTTAACATACTTTTTAGCAAGTAATAGGTGCTTGATATTACACTGTCTCCGAGGTTGTAGTTCTTAATGTCTAATCAATGTTTGTCTTATTTCTTCAGAATTTTAAAGGAAGTCTACAATGTGGTTGGTGATAGTGAAACGGTGGAAGATGAGCATCTACCAAGTCTTACATACATTGGACAGGTAGGATAATGTTACAGATGACTTCTGTGACCAAGTTTTACTCATTGTATGCAGCACAAGTTTGATTCCTTAGGAAGACGAGATCTAAGGTTTTGCGTAAATTGGTCTTACTTCTATGGGTTCAAGCTATATTCACAGAGTAAAATTTCTTTTAACCATTACACAAAAGTGTTCTCCACCTTTTTGATAGAGACTCGTATGTAAGTGACCCTGCATTTTATTGTGTGCTGTGTTTTTTGTTTGGTATTACACAAGCACTCATCAGTGATGGAAAGGCTTATCGTACATATATATACAGTGTAAGGACCATGACCAGCTTTTGGTAGGTTCAGCAGCAGATCCAAAAGGGATCGGGTGGTTTGCAGGGTCGTTGTTTTGAGTTGGAATGAACTATTTCAGCAGCTTTTGACCCAAGTTCAATCACCTATGTCAGATAGATTTTATTCAGTTTGCTGGCACATGTAACCAACTTAATTTCATTATTGCTCAAAGTAATTAATTAGAACAAAGCAGATCAGCATCGTACCAGTAATCAAAAGTCACAAAATTATATATTGTAAAGAAATGTTAGTGATTTCCATCCTATAAAGATTGGCTTGCAATTACGCTTGATTTGGTTTACGTGGATGCATGTGCGTAAGTGACTGCATTGAACAACACTGGTAATGCTACAATATGTGATCCTGGGCGTACTATGCTGATTCTACAATCTAAAATTTGACGCTAGTAACTAGTTTGGTGAATATTTAAGAACCATGAGAGACACTTTAAATTGCAGGTTTACAAACATTTTAGAAGAGCAGTTATGCCAAATTTTTAACTGAGCATCATGCTCAGCCATGCAGTCGCAGCGCAGAAGTAGCTTCAGAGAAGAGCAGCTTGACAGAAGGGTGTCATTGGAAGATTCTTAGAGAAAAAGCATACAGGCACTTAATAATAGCAGCTTTTTCAAATTCCTACTTCAGCAGGATGTGAATATGTACAGTCACAGAGTGGCGGTAGCTTCAGAGAAGTGTAGCATGGCAGAAAAGTATCATTAAAAGATTCTTCGAGACAAACCATCTGGGCATTTGAGGAGAGAAGTAGTGTCAAATTCCTGATTGAGCAGTATGTTTCACGATACAGCTACTGCACTAAGGTAGAAGCATAGCATGGCGGAAGAAAGCGAATGAGAGTCCCCAAGGAAAATAATATTGTAAAATACTTGTAGTTGCTGCATTGGATGCTCTGATATACCATAACGTCTAAATCTCCTTGGTGGAAAACTTTTTGAATTACTCTTTAGAGACCAAACGTGAAAGTTCCGTGAAAGGGCAATACTAGATGCTCATTATAAAGGCAACAACGGCGATTCCTGTAAAAAATACGCTTTTTAATCTCCTAAAAGGATAAGTGTTATAACTTTTAAAAAAGTAAGGCTGTTAGCAATTCAAAAGAGCAGCAGTCGAAACTATTCAACAAAGAAAAATTTGCTATTTCTGAGCAAAGAAACATTAAAATTTCTTAACCTGCCCTGGACGCAATTAAGAAAGCTCTCTGCAAGGAAAGCATTGAACTTTTCCTGTAAGGAAAACTAAAATGCGGCATCTTCCGTATCTTGTTAGAGGAGAAAGGTTTAAATTTCGTCAATATAGCTATATCAGCAGTGTCCGGAAAACAAACAAATAGTTATATGGAGAACTTCTCAACGTAACAACAGGCTAAAATGAAGAATCACGAAGGAAAGTAAAAAATGGAAGCAGCGTGTCAACTATGTCCGAGCGAATTCGAGATAAGTGATAAGAAATATGAAGTGTCCTAGAAGTGCACAAATAGAAATACAAACACCCCCGGATGAAAACCGCCAAGACAGTTAAGCGATGTCAGTCTGACAAAGCAGCTGTTTCAGCAATTTTAAATGATCTGTCAAGAGCAAAGAATTTGGGGGAGTTATGAACGCGAAACAACATTTATGGATCAACCTAGAGTTACATTGCATTTGTAACAAACGTAGAACGGGAAGAACCTGCTCTCAAAGATATTGCAAACCACCGCAAAGACTGTCTTAATGCCTTTATACTATTTGATCATCTGCACTTTCACATTATCTATGCATTATAAAAACGCAGGTCGTTTTGAGTTGGAAAGAACATTGTTTAGGTATATTCAAGGTTGTTGAACAATGTAATGTTTGAAAGGGAAGTTTGAATTGTGACTCCTAATCAATTCCAAAATATGGGTCAGCGAAAGAAATTATATTTTCCCATATCAATCAGCCAAGATGCAGATATCGTAGTGGTTTTGCATTTCTGCATTACGAACCCACCTGGATCACAGTAATTAATTTAAAATAGCGTTTTGAAAAACTTTAACAAGAAAAATCTTGTTGTTGCTAAATGAGGAAATCTAAAATCATGGTTTTGAGAAAGAGCCCGCTCAAATTTATGTACTTGTACATCTTCTAAGCCTAAACTTGTAGGTCCATTAATCTCAATACTTTTAAGGAGGGGGGGGGGGGGGGCTGTGCATTTGCTTTCTCAATGTTGCTCTGCACTAAAGCCTAACGTTGCTTGAAATGCATGATTCAAAGCCAGTGGCTTCCAAGTTTTATCATTTTGTCAGTTAGATGGCAGTTGCAGACAAAAATATTTGAGTTTAAGTCTAAGTTTAAGCCCAAGTTTAAGCCAATCCAAAATGCTAACAAATAAAACTAAGAACAAGACTTATCTAATCGACTTTTCAATGTTTCAAGACCATCCTCGTCTTCAATTGCTTAATACTCCATGTTGTCAACTGTAGTACTAAAAATTGTGTCAACACCTGACGATTACATGTTTAACCCTGTTTATAAGAATTCGTCAAGGTCCACTGCTTAAATCCTCAGAATTTTGAAATTAGACAAACGGAAAGAAACACCAAACAGTATAATTAATAATGCATTTAATTGTTTGATTTCTAGGTCACGCGCTAGGCGCAGTCCTTGTATGGAACGCGCGTTTCTCTTCCATATGATTGATAAATAAAACCCTGGGTAGAGAATGAGCTGAGAAACAGTAAAGTAGATATCACCATATTTGTCAGAGGTGAGATTCTATAACTACTGTCCTTGTAACCTACTACCTAACAAAAGTTCATATATCGGAGATTCTTTGCTGGTTGTACGTCTGTTATTTGTCCTGTTTCCGACGACTTGGAACTTCCACAATTGGAATCTCTTTGGTAATCCAATCATCAGCTTTAAGGAACCTTTGCGAGAGCTGGTACCTCTGTAACTTGCTACATTTCAAAATGGCAACTACATTTAGTATCACGTTTTAAGATTTGTGTAAACAAAGAACTCATTGTGCGACGGCATACTACTTACAGGAAGTTTCTTACTTCCTATAAGTAGTCTGCCGTCGCACGATATAGTCTTTGTTTACACAACATTTGTAAACAGAATTTATATATTTCTTTTTTCTAGACGTACCTTTAAAGCTACTCATGGAAATATGTTAGTGTTAATATCTGTATAAAAGTTAGTTCAGAATTTGTAAAAATCACCACTGACGATAAAGAATGTTCCTCCAAGAATGTGTAGGATCAACCAATTAAAAGTTATCCTGTTTTCTCTCGTATTTATATCAAATAATAATAATAATTATAATTACGATATACAGGAACTTTCAATATTAAGTTGGCTGTTCATGTCCCTAAATGAATACAAGTAGATAGAGAGAAGCATATTAGTATGTGACAGAAAAAACCTTATTACTTATTGTTACTTATTGTGTGCTGTTTGCATGTTTGTGATTCCCATTTGACAAACTCTCAAAAACCAATGTAACTATACATTGCTGAGATATAAATTCGTTAACTCGCACATGCGCATTACTCTGCTCTTGTTTACACAAAACAGAATGATGATGTTAGTCACTGCTCTCTACAAGAACGTCACTTGAAATCAACAAAATCCAACTCCCTCATCAAAAAATTACCCCCAGCTATATTGGCAACCCCCACACGAGTTCTGATATTTTCCCAACCCCCACCTACGGTGGCAGTTTGGAAAAGTCTCAACCCCCTAATGGTAGGGGGGAGTACACACTATGGTAAATCGGATATCTCAATGGTAATAAGTAACAAAAGCCAGAGAAGTCCAAAGAGATCGCTTGATGATTAATCAGTATACCCTTGTTGTTTTAGAGTTATATATGTTCGCTCGCAATGCTGCGCGACTTGGGATAAGAGTGGTGTCGAGCCCCTCCCAAGTGGTGGAACCTTACGAAAGAGAACCATTAGTGTTGACACGGACTGCAGTCGACATAAAACATTTGTAATATAAAAATTATTTTTTAAACATTTTTTTTGACATTTTGTGTAAGTTGACTCTTTCGGAGGGCTTTTAATTCGTATTTTCCAGCCGAAAGAGGGTTAGTGCAACTAGTTCATCATTTCCATTGCCATTACCCTATCACAACTGTCAACACAGACTCATAATTAGCAAAGTCGAAGGAGCAAAGGTAAACGCAAAATAGATGAATATTTGAAGAGTACAACTGGACGCTGTACAAAGAACGGTCTTATTTCAAAATGCCACCTCGGTGATAAGAGATTCTGTGTTTCATTTAAAATCCCTGTTTGTATCATATCTGCGGTTACCTTGTTTCCTTTTAGTTAGACTAAATTTAGGTTATTCCAGGAGCATATAGAGCTCAAATACCCAGGAATAAATAGAGAAAGTCGTTGCAGACTGATTGGGGAAACAGAAAATAGTTGCTAGTATGGTTCACATTTGAAATGTATCCACATGTATGGAAAAACAGTGTTGTATTTATACTTTCATTTATTGAGAACAGAACTCTCATGAGAAAAAGGAAAATCTAAGAAAGAATGGAAAGATCTTTTAATCCAAATAATGAGAAAGTTCTATGGAGCCTGTTATTTCAAACTCGGATGTATTGCCTTGAACTTGAGGCCAAAGCATATCAGTCTCCTGAAGCTAATATCATAAACAACAAAAAGAAAACAAAAAAAAAAAAAAAATATATATATTTTTTTTTTTTATTTTTTTTTTTTTTTTTGTTGGTTTTTGTGTGTGTGTGTGTGTGTGGGGGGGGGGGGGGGGGGGGGGGGTTATTGAGATGGAAAGACTGACAGGTGAATGATGATGAATAACCAAAGATATGAATGGAATGAATAATAGATAATAGTTGAAATGGATAGTAGGTATCCACGCTGTAGGCCTCTGGGAAGCAATCTTGTGGCAACGTGCTCCACAGATGGGAGGTTTTGTGAAATTAACTCTGTTCATGGAAATTCTGTTTGATGTTAGGCACATGGAGTAGGAAGGGAAAATTCTTTGCAGTGGTGGTAGCAAGACGTCTTTTTGCTGCAAAAGTTTTATGAGGAGGAAAGCACTCACTATGGAAATACTGATAGAGTAGAGAAAGACAAGCAAGGTCTATTCTGTGAGAAAGAGGCTGTGAAGAACTGAACAGATCATCCCAAACAAGATTGTGGGTCGCTTTTGAACTCTGTCTAGACAAGAAAGAGTGCTCTGAGCAGCAACTCCCCAAATATGGCAGAAGTACACCATCTTAGGGTGTATCTGACTTTTATATAGGTGGAGGATTGCATCAGACATCTGATATGGTGGAATGACCTGACTGTTTTACTAGCAGCTTTAGCAACAGATTGGATATTAGAGTTCCATTTTTGATCCGAAGTGAAAGTCAGTCCCAGGAGCTTATCAAGGCAAGGGCTTCTTCAGTAAGAGAGAATACACTGGCATTGATACATTTGTGCTTTAGATTTCTGCCCATTTACAATTGCTTTCATAGACTATCAGAGAGAAAGGATCTGATCATTTAGAAGACATTGGCAGATATTTCATAGCTAGCAAGTTCATAAAGCAACCCTTGGACCAGACCTTATCCAAGGCTTTTGATATGTCAAGAGCAACTACCCTAAACACAAAGCCCCCCATCAAGACATTCACTGATCCTGTGAGATATTACAGTCAGCACATCAGCATTGGATCTTGCTGTACGAAAACCAGTGATTCATGGCCTGTGGTCCGTTGTTCATGGTTTGGTGCCCTGTGCTCGGTTCCCTGTGCTCGGGACTCGGGGCTCGATTTTCTTCAACTGAAGTACATTAAATGAGCCTCATTAACGTAATACGTTTGTATCATCGAGAAGAGAAGATTTGAAATGTCAGTCTTGAAAAGAACACTAGAGAGAGCGTAAGGTAGAGCGCACGACGCGAAAGCGTTGGTCACGCGTTCGATGCCCGGTGGTGACATGCTTTTCTATTTCTCTAGTGTTCTTTTCAATAATACGTTTGCTTCAACTGCCTCGTACTTTATCTAAAGCCTCTAAGCCTTCTCCTAAACAGGAAATTTGAGAGCCCAAATAACAATACATGACCTTAACGAATTTACCTCGATTTTCTATAGTCGATTATGACCTAGGTTAACCACTTTAGGAAGTAGTTTTGTTTACTGTCTGGGACTACCTAAAACTAGGTTTTTCAAAATCCCCTTTATCCATTAAAATCCACTTTTATTCCTTAAAAGCCTTTGCCATAGGCTTCTCCTGGCGACTGCATTTATATTTTTTACTTTCCTACAACTTTATTGTAGTAAGGGGGAAAATTGTGTATCACAAGAGAAGGATTTGATGCGCCTGAAATGAAGTAAAAATTGAGAAGAGTTGTCTCTCTTAATCTGTTGTCCAGATGTATCTGCGGCAAGGTCTTCTTTTATATCACACACATATATTTGCAGCTGCTTTAATATGGAAGGAAGGAAATTCTAACTGTGGTATTTTCTTCAACGGAACTTTAACCTTGCTATCTGCATTTGAGTTGCAATCTCCGTTTCTAACACATTCTTTTGGATGGCAAGAAATCAAAATAAAATTGAATAAGGAAAAGGATGGGTCGTGTTTGAATTATCGAGTACTGTGTATAGTCATGCATTATATATTGGCTCATTGGTTAAGGCGTTGGTTTAGTAATCATGAGGACGCGGTTCGAATCTGGTCAGCGCCGTTAATTTGCAAGCTATTGTGGTAATGCTCCACTCTTTGAGAATTATGTATAAAACGCAGTAACAGGTGCATGCAGGAAACAAAGTAAAACTATATAAATTGTTTCTGAGCTTTGAGTATGTTTTACCATCATCTACAGATAATTATTTGTGATCTACAAATAATGTTCCAAACAAACCTCCAAACAAATAATTTACAACTTACAAGAGACATGAAAAATGAAAAAGAAGAATTGAGCTTTTCTTTGCACTAAAGAAAGTTAATTAAAAAATACTCTCTTGGAGTAAAGCTAGACTTGTAATGAATTTGGAGCCAGAAATATTTATTGACATATATTTCTTTACATATAATTAAGGTAATGTTTATAAAGGCATTTTTGAACTTGTTGTAGTTTTAAGTTTCATTGATCTCTGTTACAGTGGTTGCAAATGGGCACCCCAATAGCCTTGCCCAAATGCCCAGGTGCTTCCTCCTTATTCGTCTAATCTTCTTCTTTTCATCTTTCTCTTCTTATTTCTTTCCCTTGTTTTCTTTTCTTCTTTCTTATCTTGTCTTTTCATCTACCTAATTTTTCTTCTTCATTTTTTCCCCTTTACTTCTTATTCATTGCTTTTGCCATTTTCCCCATCTACTCTTTCATTGTCACCTACATTTTGTATAATCACTCATAACAGATACCTGTCATGGAGGTATATTAATGGCTCTAAATAATTTCTTATTTTCTAACAGTTGTTATTTGTTTATTTTGTAGTAACCCAATAGCAGCAGATGCATATTTCCCAACGCCACAACATAGTATACCATGTGACTGCCCTTCTGGACAGGGGTTGTCACTAACCGAAGATGGCTCTGTTGTATGTAGGAAATGCATAGCAGGCGATTACAGTGTGGGAGGAGAACTCATCGATGACTGGAGGTTTTGGAACAGCTCCAGGGGTATACCTGGGTCTGATTACAGAATCACTGTCTACTGTGCTGATATAGTGGTAGGAAGTCATTGCCACTCATGGCGACCAGGAGGTAGGTAACATTAAATGAATGTGTATCTATAAGCATGAAAAGTTCCATTATTGCTTAGCAACAGAAGCAGTGGTATCATTACCTTGATGTAGTGAGATGGGGGGAGAAGGCCAAATAGGGGCGATAGGTGTCAGATGGGGGGGGAACCAAACCCGGAGGACGCCATGTCATGGAAGGTCTTTAGGCTTGTATGGTGACTTGCGTAGGAGAGCATATGGTGTGCTTCTCATTTTTTATCTCTGTATTTTAAGACCTACAATCGAGGACTTTATGTACTCTAATTTTCTTAATTGTAAAGGGGGGGGGGCTCATATTGCATTTTTGAAATTTTTCACCCCCATAGCACTAATAACCCCCACCATTTTACCAAAATGTGAAGATACGACGTACCCCCGTATTTTACACAAAACAAAAATTGTTTAGTGCCAAGTGCAACTCTTTCTGGGTACGAAAATTAGCAACGAAAATGCCTAAATTAAATTGTCACTCATCGTTGAAAATGTCAAAAGCATGGTTACTGTACAGAAACAAAACTTTTCAACTCAGAATGGGAACGTTTAATTAGAATTTACTATCACATCATAATATTGAACTGCGGGGTCTTCTGTAGTAAATTTACAACAAATATTAACCATTTTATTTTACCCCCCCCCTCCATTTTGAGGGTTTATTTATAATTTTCCACGTAGGTCATTTTATTATGACCCCCACTTAATGAAATCTAGAAAAATGTTCGCCCCCTGCGTATTCGCCCCCTACAATTAAGCACTATAGAGTTGATTGTCCAAAGTCCCGTTGTGACATTCCTTTGATTTTGAAAATCATGATTTGGGAGACTTACATGTCATTCCCTCCTTTTATTAGGAGGAGAGGGACAGATATGGAGTAAAAATTAGAAAAAGGAACCCTTTCCAGTTTCAGTGGCACGCAGGATTTCGGTCATTTTTCACGAGGGTTTGGTAAAAGTTCACGTAAATTTTGTCCAACATTGGATGTCTTACTGTATGGCTTAAACAATACTGCGTATGAAATCAACTTTATTTTTCGTCACAAAGTTTATGAATGTAAGATATTATTGGGCACTGAAAGGTATAAAGTAGCTCATACCAAGTAATACCTTGTTGATAAATTAGTTAGTTAGTTAGTTAGTTAGTTAGTTAGTTAGTTAGTTAGTTAGTTAGTTAGTTAGTTACACTCCGTGCAAACATACTTAACTACTCTCGTAGAAATCCCATGACACTCGGTGCGATTACAAGTGATAGCAACTCTTCAAATAGAACAAAGACTAGCAGCATTACTAGGTGATAAAGTGGTGCCGCTTTTATCTAATTACCGTTTGGTGTTGGATATGCCAATAAAGGTGATATGTTAACAATAGACATCTTGCGGCATCGCACTTTCATTGACTCTGTCTTTATGTCGAAGCAGTTTATCACATCATCCTGCTCTTGAGTCCATTACGAGTACTTTTCTAAATCTGTGAATACATGTTGGGTTTTTTACTAGCATATGATTTTTCCAAGACAAGCTCAGGTATGCTTAGGCAAGGATACATTTCGCTCTCAAAATATGCTTATCATACGCTTATTTTGGGTCAAATTCAAATCCAGAAAAATTCAACTTAGATACTGTTCAACAATAATGTAAGGTTTCCATGGTAGGTATAGGCTTTCCAGATTTTTTATCATCGAGAAGAGAGGATTTGAAATGATACTTTCTAACTTTAATGGGCTTTGGATTAATTGATGGGCCGGAGGACAGTTGTTCCTTGTTCAAGTCACATGGCGCAGAGAGGCTGGTCCAATTGCGTTGAACTGGATGTCGATGTCCACCGATGGATGACTAGAACTAATTTGGCGACTAGAGAAATAGAGTATGTTAACATCGGAGGTCACCTAGCTCAGTTGGTAGAGCGCACACCGCGAAAGCTTGGGTCATGGGTTCGATCCCGGGTGGTGACATTTTCTATTTTTCTAGTGTTCCTTTCAAATATGAAAGTTGTAACAGAAAACGAACTTATACTTAACAAAGAAAATGTTTGTAAATAATATTTCTAATCTAGATAGAAGTCACTGTGGATACGGCAATGTATGCCGTAAATTGCAGAGATTGCAGGACATACTGTATCTGTTACCGCAGCTACTAGCAACTTTATTGTCAAATAGCAGTGTTTACTAGAATATACGATGGTACATGCTACTTAATTCGGTCAACCAACCTCAAAGTCGTGCGGCCAACGTAGCCAGCCTCACACTAGCATGAAAATTGGTAAACTACAGAGCTTGAATTTGTGGAAGGCACACGAGCTTTGCGGTTGATTGATAGTGCTTTTTTGGTTGTATAAACTACGCAACTACGCCAAAACACTTCTCTATGGCCTTTTTGATCTGGTTTTCAAAACGAAGTGAAACGTTTCCATGCTACGGTAGTTTTAAGTATAAAGGACATTTTTGAGGTCCGAAGCGTTTTTCTTTGGAAAACTGTAAAACTATGATTGGCCGTTCTCAACATGAAATGGCCAAATGGCTTTCAGAAATTTTACAACCCGTACCATCTTTATTCGGAAAAAGACTCGTTTACTTTCGCTAATCGTACCCAAAACCTTTCCAACGAAATTTTTTGTGTTCTTTTGACATCTGTAACTTGTTTACAAACGTTCCCTTAGATTATACAATAAAGATATGCGCTGATGCACTGTATAGAGGTAACCTTGTCCCTCCCGAATTCCCTGAAGATTTTATCGAATTGATGGAAGTTGCGACAAGTGGTGTTGAATTCAGCTTCAATAATGAAATGTACCGACAACAGAACGGCGTAAGCATGGGAAGTCCCCAGGGTCCAGTATTAGCAAATATCTTTGTTGGCGTTCATGAACTTTTAACTGTTTGAACCCTGTCAAAAGCCCATTGTTTATTTCCGCTATGTCGATGACACATTTGCAATATTTGAAAAGGAGTCCGAAAGCAACGAATTGCTCAAAAACTTAAACAGCTTACAGCAAGCTCTAAAATTTACTTTTGGAGAAGGAACACAATAACTCACTACCGTTCCTTGATGATTTGATCGAAAAAGATGGCACTAAATTTCGTACCAGCGTGTATAGAAAACCTACATTTTCCCGCCAATATATCTCCTGAAATTCGTTCTGCCCCAAAACACGGAAGATCAACCTCATCAAAACTTTAGTTCACCGCGCTCTCATGATTTGCTCCGATATAAAATTAGATCTCTGGGTCCATAGACAGGTCTAAAGGATTATTTGGAATTTTGTAGTAAATTTTGTAGACTACAATTTGATACGAGGAAAAAAGATTAAAAAACAATTCTTCGGAGGGAGTCCAGTCCTTATTCTTCTCTGTGGGACACTTTTGTAAGTCAAAATGTACTACACTAAATTTAAACATACTTGGCAATGGCAGTTGATTACAATTTCAACTCACAGCATAGTTGATATTTCATGGCTTTCAATGCTTTGATATTAAGTCACATATGTTGTGTCTATCATATTTATACTATGTTAATGCTTAGCTCTGTTTAGTTTTGGCTGTTTCTCTTTTGGGTGAACCAAACTTTTAAACAAAATTGCTCATAACAAGGCTTCAGTGTTGCTTACGAATTGATAGCTACTGGAAAGGGGGCATAGGCAAAAGCAGGAAATTTAAGTAGAAAACCTAGTTAAAAGAAACCTCTTATTAAGAACCTTAAAGCGATTAATGTTATTTTCGTAGGGTTAGCGAAAATACAAGGAAAAGAATTCCGGAGAGTGCAATGCTGGGAAAGAAACTCATCATACTCATGACGCAAGTGGACGTCCTGCACTTAGGAATCCTGACATTGAGTAGATGAAGCTTCATTGAGGGATCAATAAAAAGATGCAGAGTGATTAAAGGTTGAGCTAGAGAAGAGATCTTCTGGCTGCATTGACCATGGAATAATTTCATTATGGCATGTCTTCGTTCTAAACGTTTTTCATTGTCTCGTATATTCTTCTGTTCAATTACATATATCTGCAATGTGTATGCTGGGAATTTGAATATAGTGAGAATATGTATATATCTGGCACTGATGAAGGCTCAAAGCCGAAACATAATAAATATTAATTAGTTTATTTCCCCGTACCCACTGACTGAAGGAGAATTCGCGAAAGATTGACACTAAAAATCTCTAATGGCCCAATTGTTGAGGCGTTGGTTTAATAATCATGAGGTCCCGGGTTCGAATCCGGTCAGCGCCGTTAAATTACAAGCTATTGTGGTAACGCTCCACTCTTTGAGCATACATTCCTTGCCAAAAGGCAAAAAACTAGCATGGCGCCTCCTGCCAACAAAGTTCTGTTCCAGTT
Organism: Alatinidae sp. Z8VKAUB7J3; assembly: GCA_010016025.2. Classification (NCBI taxonomy): domain Eukaryota; kingdom Metazoa; phylum Cnidaria; class Cubozoa; order Carybdeida; family Alatinidae; species Alatinidae sp. Z8VKAUB7J3. Next base: position 141,707,404 of record JAAAKM020073195.1, read on the forward strand.
CTTTTGTGCTTCTATTAGAGCTCTTTTTCAAAGGCTTCTTCTCATGCCTTTTACTTGCCGCAAATAACCGATCAAAATTGTTGTCCCGCAGCAGCATTCTTAATCTAGAGCCAGCGAGTATGCTCTCTGTGGCCCACGATCCCCTTTTCAGAACTGAAAGTTTAGTGTTTCACTATTTTGTAAAAAGACGGAAACAGTAATTGTAGCATTGTCTTCTTTACTAATAAATCCTCCTTTAGCGATAGTCAAAATTGCAGCAGTTCTTAGTGGATAATTACCTTGCGCTGTGTGAATTAAGCTAATAAATTTGAGGTGTGCAAACGGATTTCTTAGTGGATAATTACCTTGCGCTGTCTGAATTAAGTTAATAAATCTGAGGTGTGCAAACGGATTTCTTAGTGGATAATTACCTTGCGCTGTGTGAATTAAGCTAATAAATTTGAGGTGTGCAAACGGATTTCTTAGTGGATAATTACCTTGCGCTGTGTGAATTAAGTTAATAAATTTGAGGTGTGCAAGCGGATTTCTTTTTACCTAATAATGTGGTGTCGTTTGCATTAGACATGAAGTTTTTTAGTCAAAAATGAAAGCCATTGCAATATTCACAATCGCGAAGGTTTTACAGCAAAATATCTGCTCAATGTAAGATATTCTGAAGTGAGACTATATTCCAGGTAAGGAGGTGGACTTTGTAAATTAAGAAATTGTATTGGAGGTGTGTGAGAACAAATTAAGGTTGATAATTGTCTTTTCAAGATAGTAAGATTGGTGGACTCTTATAATAGCAAACAGGGACACTCCTCTAGTAATGACGTGTGTTTTCAATATAAAAACAAAACTCTATTTATACCTTTGTATGACAAATTATCTCTTGGAATACAACTGTATTTGTTTAGTTTATTTTTTCCCCATAGTAGAGTACCTCTGCCATTCAATAAAATGTGTCTTGGTTACTTCAGACGTAAGGTTATACGTAACTAAGGTGCCTAACAAGTAATCATCACAGAGTACCTCCTACATTGATGAGAATTCAACTCAGTGAGCACAAGGAACGTTTCATTTTCCGCGTAATGCCAACTGTACCCAGTTGGTGTTTCAGATTCACACAATTACATTAAAAACACAATTCTAAAAGTACAATGTAATTTTACATTGCTTTAAATAATAGTAGTAAGATTACATACCATTTCTTGTTCTCTCTTAGCTAGTTTTGCAACACCTAACAACATGAATAATATAGAAGGTATACATGTGTTGTGGAGAGAAGCAAAAGAGAACAAAAGGCACTTCGCAAAATTATCTCCGGAGTTGACAGGAAAACAAAAGGGTGTATCCGTGCTTCAAAAATCGTCGGGTCCCTTCAGATAAGTATTACTGACAAGTAATCTGCACAGAGTTTACATACAATTTTTACATGAACATCGTCCACATCTTTCTAATATTCGAAGCTTAGTTTTGCCAATTCCTTAGAAAATAGGTGAGCTTATTCAGATACAACACTAATTTCTACAAAATTATATAATACAAGTAAGTTAGTTCCAAATCGCACCTTCAATGGCATCAATAAAAAAAACTTGATTTATTGAAACTCGAGTTACACAACAAAAATAACGAAGGTGTGACCAATCTGTGAGACAGGAAACAAGTCATATGCCCCAAGCAGTCTACTATATCACAGACATTAAGAAACTTGTATACCTTTAAAAGCAACAAACCTACTTAAGTTTCAAACTAAAACTTGATTCGAGGAAATACTAACGTAATTCAAATTTCGCTTCCATTATATCATATAAAAGCTCGAATCATTGGCAGAAGACGGCTGAAAGGGGATTGAAAAACGATTCGAGTTAGCGGATGTTCGAGTTTTTGAGGCTTTAATAACCAGCTGTATATTTACATTAAAGCATTGCAAAAGGTTTAAGGCGAGTGTAAAGTCGACTTGGAGAATTCTCGAGTTGTCGTGAGTCTACTATGTCATAAAATAGAACTCAAAAAATAGGGATACCGGAAACTCTTCGACTTCTTTAGAGTTACATGCGCAGTAAAGTGGGTTTGGAAGAGAGACAAAATACGAAAGGTTCCCATATTCTGATTCTGAACACGTGGCTCTGTTGAGGGGGAACCAGTGCTACCATTGGCTTTACGGCTTAACCAATGTTTGCAACAATGAGTTTAAGCTCACCCATCAAGTCATTGTTAGTCGTTGCAACGCCTATGAATAACTTCACCTTTTGGCCAAATTGGAAAGAAACTCGCATTTTCTGAAAGGAGTGCTTCTTTACGGGACCATGTTTTCAGAGGTATTCCTTTTAGATCATCCTAGAGGAGTTAATCTTCAACCACTTAAAAGAGAGTAGGCAAAAACTCCTTGATCTTTTATAGCTTTTCCCGCCATGACTAGTAAGCTCAGTAAGATACTCTCACTATTCCCTGCTCTCATTTGCTTGCATTCTGATACATGAATAGCATAGATTGTTACTTCTTTGATTGCCTGTTACCACTGTGATAAAGTTGATGCCGTTAATTGAAGTCACATTGTTCCCTGTTTACGGGAAGAGAGGGGAGGGTGAAACTGAGGTTACATTGTTTTTACCCAGTACTACATTTTAACTCGAAAAGCGACAAAAAAAAATCAATAGATATTGGGCTCTCCCCTTGTACATGCCCCTCTAGAACTATCTGTCCGTTTTCACACACTGAACGTATTTTTCTCTTATTTTAGAATCATGGGCACTCTGAGTGAATGACAAACTCATTACGTCTGCGTTTGAAATTGTTTTTCGTTGACTTGTTTCCCCAGGAGTTTCAACCCCAACTCTTATTAAGTTAAAGCCCTTTTCTTCTAAGTTGACGTCTGTGTCAGCAAGATTTGTAATGTACCGGATAGCTTTCTGATCTATTAAACATAAGCGCAAGAATAGATTGCAACATTAGACAAGGGCTTTGCTACATTAAAGACAATTGCTCAAAATTAAACGTAAGACATCTTATGCAAAGGTAATTTTTAAAAGAGGTGAATGGAAAAACAAAAGTGTAAACGTATTAGAATGAGAAATAGTCTAACTAAACGTAGCTCTAATGCAGAAATCTTACAGCTTTCCAAAGACAGATTCAACTAGTAACCCTACAGAAATCAGAGACGCTACTTTGAGGCACAAAAGCAACGAGGCTAGGGCGTTAAACTGATGACGCAAGGGGCGTGGTCTTGGATCCTCGAACGTTGCTGCGCTCTTTTGAGGAGGCTTCATTCGAGATTTCACCAGGACTCACGATCTCTTTGAGGAGTCAAATAGTTAGTATAAATCAATAGAAATTAGTAAAAAGATCGGAAGAGCCCCTGTTCAAAATATCACCAATTTCTCTTGCTTAAAATGTGAATTGTTTGGGGTATAGGTTTTATATTTCGTAACTTTTCTAAAGTTTATCTTTTAGTTTGCATTGACAAAAATTTTCTTATTGTATTCATGTATGTTTGTAATACATAATTTAGACAGTTTAGAGGGCGGACCAACTTCCTTCGAAGCTCATAAGCTAGACCTACTACACAGTGAGCATATTATAGTAATATCAAGAATCTATTTATTTTCTTTTTACCTACCATGAAAGTGACTTAACACCTTTTGATATAGAAAAACAAAATTTTAAGAAAACTAGTGATTAACTGGTTCTTGCCAGTCTTTGCTGGTGAAATATAGGTTCAGGTTGTTTCTTTATACCAATTTATTTAATAAAATGTTATTTGCAGTAAAGAAAACATATGTTTTTACTTGATATTTATATTATAGAATAATTAGCATCTGGACAGATAACAAAATGACAACATATAACTGTTTTAAACTGTTTCCACTGCGATTTCTGTGAAATGGTGCTTTTATGATTGCCAAAGTTATGCGAGAATGATAAAAAAACATATAAAGGAAAAAGTACCTAGAGATTCTCTTTTCCACGGTCTTAAAATGGTCATGAAAAGGCAGCTTTACTAGGATCAAGATTAGCTGGTATTCCTAAAGAAAATTATTTTTTTTATGTTGGTGATATAAATAATCTCAAATTCCAATTTTATGTTTATACATTTAATGAGAATACCAATGTTTTTTCATTACTTTTATATATTTTTAGCTTTTCACGTGATACTAAACAATAACATGCTCTTGAGCACATACTGTCGATTCCAGACAATTCCTCCATCGGCTTTGGTTAAACGGATAATACATAAAACGGATAATTCGTAAAACGGATAATACGTAAAACGGGTAATAAGTAAAATGGTTAATACGTAAAACGAATTATACGTAAAAAGGGAATGCACCATCGACACCTTTGGAAAAACATCAAAAGTCCAGTGTCCGCTCCAGCTAATCCATCCTAAGAAGTTATGAGAAGCTTTTGAGTTCCAAAATCTTAGCTTCAATCTTTGCTCCAGTTATGCAGGGGTGGCACCACAAAATCAATGTGGTGGGCAACGCTTAATTTTTTTATTCTATTCGACTGTTTACACTCAATTACGATTTGGCATGTGGCTCTCGTACGTCATTTCCCTATTGTCTCAGAGTTTGATTTGTTCTCTCAGCTAGTGAAAACTTTACTTAGAAAAAAATTGAAAGGGCTGAAACCTCCAATCCCTCTCTGTCGCCGCCATTGTTAAGTAGAGAGGGTCTGACTAATAAGGAATAAAAATTTGTTATTCTCCTCAATCTCATTTACTTTAACTTCTATTAAACATGAAGGGAGCAATGAGTTACTGTCAAAGAAGGATTTTTGTCCAGTCAATCTAGCAAGGACTCAAAACAACCCTCCGACCAATCAGCTCTCGCTACCCTTGACTTGTTTTACTAGAGAGGTCGAGTGCCAACATGAGAGCATTTGTATGGACTTCTGTTTCTGAGATTTTAAAGTTTTATCGGATTAGTTCCACATATCTGAGTAAAGAACACAAAATGGTAGTAATCGTTATTGATAATGATGTTGGTTAAGCTATCAAGCAAATAACAATGTTCTAACTGAGAACTTTTGTATGTTATCGTTCATCGACAGTCTGTCTTTTATTCGAGACAACCGTCACATTAACTATACCGACGACAGAGGGGTTTAAACCCTTAACAGATGTCTCACATAGGAAACAGAACTTAGAGGGGAATGAACGAGTCATGCACCAACGAGTTTTGCATTCACATATATCCAGATGGAGATCATGTATCCCGATGGAGATCATATATCCAGATGGAGATCATGTATCCCGATGGAGATCGTGCATCCCGATGGAGATCATCATCCCGATGGAGATCATGCATCCTGATGGAGATCATGCATCCCGATGGAGATCATGTATCCCAATGGAGATCATGCATCCTGATGGAGATCATGCATCCCGATGGAGATCATGCATCCCTATGTAGATCATGCATCCTGATGGAGATCATGTATCCCAATGGAGATCATGCATCTCGATGGAGATCATGTATCCCGATGGAGATCATGCATCCCGATGGGGATCATGTATCCCGATGGAGATCATCATCCCGATGGAGATAATGCATCCTGATTGAGATCATGTGTCTCGATGGAGATAATGCATCCGGATGGAGATTATGTATCCCGATGGAGATCATGGGCACAAAGACTAGGGGTAAGCAAAAAAAGGGAAGGATGACGAAAAAGGTCACTGAATTGATATAACACCTGAAGATGAGTTTGATGACCACAATGGTAGTGATGGAAGATGTATGGGACCTACATTAAATAACAACAATACGTCCTAACATAGCAATGTTAAAGATGCCTCACCCAATAGAGGATTTTAGTCCCTAATGGTCAAGGACATTCATGCTTTGAAGAATCTCAGAACCCTTGCAACGACATTGATCAACAAAGACTTTTAGCCAAAAATATGCAAGAGAAAAATGGAAAGAAGTTTCAGGATACCACCTCTAATGACCAATCGGAATTTGACAGTAGTATTGAAACTTGTGCAAACAAAGTTATTCGAAATGCCGTTTATTCCTTAAGCACCACTGACACATCTCTTTCTGATATTGTCACAAATACAACTACAGGCGCTGAAAATATCAAACAAGACCAGAATTTGGCAAGAGATTTCAAATCATACAACTTTCCAGATGATTTAGAAAGGCACAAAAACAAAGACGGAAGCAAAGACAGAAAAACATACAATTATAAAGATTCTGTTAACATGGAACGTTCACAGAAATCAGAATGCAATTTCGGTATAACACTATAGAGTGCTTGTTCCCAGTCTCTGAAGGCCACGTAGTGTAGCAAAATGTCCAGTACTGCAATTGAAGAAAGGGGCAAAGTAGTCAGAAGAGCCTGGGCTAGAGAGAAACTATGCAGATCTTGACTTGACTTGAGAAAACAACCACTTTATAGAAAAAGAGTTCAACACAATCACCAATCACTTGCATCATCTACGGAGAAATTTTACAATGCTACTAACAATAACGTTTTTAAGAAAATAGAATGACAAAATCTCTAGTAGATTTCTTGCTAGTAGCATTGTAATATTGCTCCGTAGATGATGCAAGTTAGCATCGAAAGCTAAGAAAAATATATACCGATATGTCTCTCAAATTAAGTGTCATTTCCAGGGTTTTTATATTCCTTATTCGAATACGATTTTCACCCGGAGTATTGATTGAAACTACTTACTTCTTACATCACCACAATCATATCAACAACATCTCCTATTACTACTCCTAACTTCCACATATTTGGTATCCAGCCCTTAGCAAGAAAACACAGCAAGCACAAGATAGGCATGGCGCCATCTCACAACCTAGTTCGGTCCGAGTTCCTTAGGAGGTCTGCAACACAGTCTCGGAAAACGGATCCATAATCCAATTCCAGTAGCCTGAGGATGGGGGAGGTTTCTGTAGAAACGTAGCTCGCAATTGACAGAGACTCACAACATGATTAACTTTAACGTCTATGGCAATAACTGACTCGAAAAGTGTTTATTTAATACTATGCATTAAACCCAGATTACTTGTCTTAAAGTAGCAGCAAAAGTAATGAGTGAATCAAATATCATATACAGAATGTTATAATGTTTACAAAGAAGGGCCCAAACTTTCTTAACTCTTTCGCAAGTGCTTATGATCGTTAAAGGAAGAAACAACTTATGCTTATGATAATGCAGTCTTACTCCAACACTAGTGAAACACTCTTTCTATATGATCAAGTAGCTAGACTCGATTCACGGCCTTTTGGCAAGGAGTGGTTGCTTTATCTGTTCTCGTTGATATCAGATCAAATTGTAATTTGTTATTAATTCTTAAGTTTTATGATATTTATGTGATCCGTTCCATTTTAATGAACTCTTGTGTTGTTTGGTGTTATCAACTAGCACTACCGCACTATCCCTGGCCATGTGACACTATTAAAGGATGTGTCTTGCGCAAACTCAGTGTAGAAAGACTGAAATTGTAAAAAAATTGTTAGTTGAATCTTACCGGATTCTTCATACCCTTTTTGCTAATGTAATCTCCGAAGGTGTCGTTATCGAAGTACTCACGAAGCTACGAAGTATTAAGGATACTTCAGTTATCAAATGCAGGGAATGATCAAATAAGACCACGGGTTTATTCACAGCAGCAGCAGAACTTATAATCACTTTGCAGTAAATTCAAAAGATCTTATATTGATGACTTCTGACACTTACCACTTGACTCACTGACCACAAGGCATATTACTACAAATATTGCTACTAACACACTTTGCACGTGGACAGGTATAGGCGGGGACAATTCTTACGCGCATACCTTCACTAAATTATTTAGTCGGTTTGCATGCTCATATATACGTGAAATAAAATAGCCAACACCCAACTATGCATATAAATATTATACTATCTTGCATTTACGATGACCCATGTAACACCATTTATATAAAATACTATCAAGAACTCACCCAATCAAACTTATTAAGATTGTATATAGCATCAATAAATAAAGACTAGAATTGTCACGGTTTGAAATATTTCTTTTATCAAAACAGCTTGCTTAACTGAAGAGAATAGTATCGAAACCTCATTGATAATGTGTAATTTTTAATAACTTATGTACATCTAAATAACACGGAAGATAAGGAAATCTATGTGGCATCTTTGCTACCAGTTGAAGTCCTGGAGATAAAGGCCTTGGACGTTACTTCCCAGTTGGTAAATCGGCGGACCTTAAAGGAACAGGGTACACTCGATTTCGGTATATTATAGAAAATAAATAAATGGCTATAAAAAGGAAGGGCATGATGTATAATGCATGAAATTGATATTACTAGATAGGATTTTATTCAGAACAGGCGAAAATTAAAGGAGGCCAAACAAAGGATCAGGGGGCGAAAATTAAAGGGACGAAAATTAAAGGGAGCGAAAATTGTAGGAAGGCGAAATTTTAAAGGAATAAGGTAATTATATTTGGCGCATTGTCGGTGAAAACATGTTAGAGGGGATCATTTCTAACTTCTGGCCGACTTTTAAGAGTCGCATAATCTCGAATGGACTCAACAACTCGGACCCGAGCATAGAGTTTCCAGTCCTTTCCATTAAGATGTCTATGCCTGTAACAATTAAACAGAACTATTGTAACCTAGAGTACTGTAGCAATTAAAGAGAATTATTGGAAATTAAAAGGCACACTGTCTTCATTCACAATACATAGTAAGTTTAATAGCTGCCATTGCCACTGTCCCTGTACATTGTTGAAGTTTGAGTATAAAGCTGCAGAAATCTTGTAGCAACTTAAAATTTGAATATAAACTCTACATCTTTCTGTTGTAAAATGGTAATTTTACCATTTCGTTTTGTCACTTTAAAAATTCTTGGGCTATGGATGCAGTGGATAAAGAAGGCAACGATTTCCAAAAAACGTACAAGATAACGGGGGTATTTTAAAGGCATGCTAAACCTCAGGTGATCAAGTGAGTACAAAGTCGATCATCGTACTGCCAAAATTGCCAAATTATTGATTCCCATAGTAAAAGTTTTACTCCATCAATCTAAAGGCATAAGGTCTGTTTCAAAGAAATGCCATAAGTATGTGATATTGTCCTTTTGTCTAATGTCGCCATTAAATGCGGTGGTGCGACCTGGTCTATCCAGGGATCTTTGACATAAAAGAAGTTGAAGTTGAAGTTGAAGTTGAAGTTGAAGTTCTATGATAAAAGTTAGGAAAAGGCACAAAGTTTCAGTAACGTAGAAAAATCTATTCAAAAGTTATTAAACAGTATTCACAGCCGCGGGCTAGATAGGGTTAATATGTTAATCTGCATAAAATTGCGGTTCTACCGGTACCAAACATGCTAACATTAGAATTTATTCCCAGCTAACCCCCAAATCAGGCTGATTCTTGCTGCAAATAAGTGAAAAAGTCACGTACACTATTTGAGAAAAGTCAGAAAAAAGTCAAAAAAAGTCAGAAAAAAGTCGAAAAGTCGAAAGAAAAAACACTAAAGAAAAGAGTCACATACACTTTTCTGCAGTTATTTGCCCCTCGTACAAATTAAGGGATTTCGGATTGCACAACAAGGTTACCCTATGACAAGACTAATTTAGAACAAAATCCGACGTATGAAGATCTTGATTACAATGTTGTAACGCAACATCAGCAATGTTTATTTCGTAATAAATAGCAATGCCCAGCAAAGATCCAAGCATTCCTCTCTCCACTCCACCCTTTTCTAACATTCGCACTCACTCTCTTTAACACTCTCACTCTTTTTCTGAATCTGATTTCACATTCTTAACTTCTGCCTCTTCTGAGTTCTCTCTCGTTATCAAAGAAGCCTTCTCCTTGCTAAACTTACGCCAAATTTAAATGGAACAATAAGCTCATTGACACTTTCACTCTTCTAATTTCTCCTATGAGGCTCTTTTATTTCCCTTTGTTATTAAGTATATTGTTTATTTAGGCCACTGTGACCTTAAATATCGTGCCCACTGTTAAAGTTTCTTATACCCTGAGGATGATGTGATAATACATCGAAAGCTTGGCTATTAGATAAACTGTTTTATATGTTCAATTTAAATTTTCAACATGTTTCATATGCGCATTCTTTCCTGGGCATTGCTATTCATCACGAAATTACGTTTTCGCCTGGTAAATTAATTGCAGATTTTGCAATGTTTCTGTTTTTACGTCACTACCTATTGTTTGGCAATCTCTCCATCAAAGACCCCTGATGAGCAGTGGGCCCGACATTGAAACTACCCTAAACAAACAGAAAAACTACCAAACAGGCTAACTAATAAATAAAGGGCGACGCCCCTCAATTTGTACTACCGGGCAGAAAAGTAAGCCATGAAGCAGGCTCAACAGCCAAGTAGGACCGCCTCTCGCGGATTATGGAAAGCATCTGTCATCAATGAGAACAGATACTACATCCATTCCTTACCAAATCAATCCTCCACCTTTAAAGAATCAAATGAGCTAATGAACTTTACAAGCACGTTTGTCACAGAATAACAGAACAACCGCTGATAAAATGATTTGTGAAAGGCTGAATCTTAACTTTATTTCATAAACTGAATCTTTACGATCTACATACACATATATAAACAAACAAGACTAGATATCAAGAACACATTATGACAATATTCCCTAAACCAAAATCCCCTTTACACATAACTCCATAGTGGCAACACCTCCTTTCATACAACATCCTTGTGTCCTTGTGACAATGAGTGGGGTCAGAGTTGATATGTGCTTCACCTTACATGATAGTATAATGGATTCCTTACAGTTCTGTTCAAATATCATCAAACTGTGACCTCCATAAAAATACCATGTTAACATAACGTTAATGTTATGGCTTTATTGAACACAAGACATTATTTTATCTCTTACTTTTCCTTCTAAGTTTAACAGAAATGTTTTAGATGTGTCAATGCAATCGAAGCAAACTCAAAGATCTGTTAACTTCAATTAACAAATCATATGCACATATAACTATTTGTTATTTATTACAAAGGTTGTTACAAGTTGTTGTTTACTTTGGTATGATCAAATTTGGAGATTCAAAGTAATGTTTACCCAGAGCCATGATTCAAAAGTCATGATTCTATAGTCATGGTTATGACTGGTAGCTCCTGGAGAAAACCCCAGGGATAGACTGACAAAATCATTGCAAGTGGTAATGAAAACAGATTTGCTGTAGAGAAATGTGTACTTTGACATAGCATGGTCTCCATTGGATTAGAAGTTAGCCATGAATATACCCCATCCAGCCCTTGCACCCATAGAACATGGCTGCTAAATTGTGGAGGAGGAGGAGGAGGTGGATAAGGATGATGATAACAATGATGATGATGATCATGATGATGATGACGATGATGATGATGATGATGATGATGATGATGTAATGATGATAATGATAATGATGATGATGATGATGATGATGATGATGGTGATGATGATGATGATGATGATGATGATGATGATGATGATTTTTGTCTTTTAGAAAGTGTGTTGAACGTTTAGTTGCCAATTTCAGGCAAACGAAACGTTGGCAACCACAGTTCGTTTGAAGTGTTATCCTGTTGCATGCTCTTTATTTAAACGATTAAGTTTGCCTTTTAATATTTTCTCGTTCTTTTTCTCGTGTGGAGTCAGGTCAGTAAAGCTTTATAAATGAATAAGAGTACGAGACAAAGTCTTCTGGAAATGAAATTTCTATATACTTTTGGCGGCCGTCATAGTGAAATCGGTTACCAATGTGCTTGCTACAAAATTTAACTTACGGGAAAAACTTTTGCTGTTCCTTATCATCCCGCAAAACATTTCCGACACCCCACCTCCGGCCCTTCCTTTACACTTGTTCAACGCTATTATGATCTGCACTAGCCTGTGGTGGGAGTCAAGCAAAAAGCTTCAAACGTTCAAACACTTAAAAGACTTGAATGAACTAGCGAAATTCTGTGGCTTTTCCCAACATCCGTCTTTGTATATTTGATTTAAGAATTAGCACTATTTAAAGAAGTGAAAGCAAGGCTCAGGTCCTTGACCGACTTTTTCGACTTCGACGGTTATTGATAAATGTGGACGACTTAATTTTTTACTCATTGCTGAACACCATTCTTTATTGATCTGGAGTATTTTGCCTGCTGTGCTTTCTTTCTGTGGCCAAAAATGCATTCCACGCTAGTATAAGTACTAGTCGACCAAACATGAAGGTTGCAAAAAGTTAAATGTTTTGGAATCTGAATAGAAACAGCAACGGTCGGTTATCCATTCATCAAAAGGAAGAAACGAATCATCTCCTGAAGTTAAGATAGTCTACCAGATAATCATACTAACTTATTCTGAGATCGGTGGGAGGATAAAATTACCAACACCTGCCCTTTCGTAATTTTTTCCAAAACCCCTGAAGCAATTGGGCTGAAATTTGTAGCTTTTACTTTTTTATCTTAGCCTTTTCCAACGTTGCTCTGACACCGACAGGCATCCCACCATCAATTTTGTCGAAGAAAGTGGTAAATCTCTCAGAACATGCACAGTTTATATCCAGAATTGTAGGTGCGTTAAGACTCAGTCTAATAAGTGACAATAGGCAATAGTAAACAGGCAATCGAATTAAAGACGTTTTCCACTTACTGATTTCTTTATATGCGCAAACCTTTGTCCTAATGTTGCATTCATTGCCAGGTCGTTGCATTACTTGTGATTGCCTCCCTTTTATAACCGGATTTTAAATGTGTATTCTTCCACAAACTCATCCTTTGGATAAAACTTTCAACTATTACATAAGGATGATAACAATCTACTTAGACTTATCGAGGAATTCTCTTGTGATACTTTCGACTTTGCAACAATCCCAGAATCATTTGAATTATGGTTTACCTGGTATGGTTTATTTGGCTCCAAGCCCTTAAAGTGGTGATAGATTTTGAGAAAGACGTTTAGCAATCGTTTTATTCTTTCAAAGTGGGCAAGGCTATTGCTGCAATCATTGTTTTTCTAGCCGAAGTGCACATGCGCCAAGATGAGTCTATTTCTGTTATCCCCTTATACTTTAAAGTGTGAGAACTCCCGAAAAGTGATTTCTATCCAAAGTGAAGCACTGACCCAAATAAATGCCCTTTACGGTTTGACTGATGGGAAAAGTTGATAGTATAATAGTAAGAGTCCAATAACACCGTCACTTATAACACAAGATATAGCAATCGCCCCGGGTATCCTTTGGAATAAAAAAGTCATGGTGATTGCAACAGTAATTACACAGACAATTTTACCATCAAAGAGTCAAACCTTTCCTCTATTACTGAAAATTATTTGTTTCAAATTACAGCCGTTATATCAACCTACTGTTTTCTTATAAGAGTATAAAATTTAAGCAAGCAATGAAAGCAAGGCGTGAAGCTTTGATAAACTAGGCCTAATCAATGTTCGGAGAATCTTAAGTTAGAAGGCAGATAAGAATTCCATGAGAAAATCGATTTAGAAACATACTTGTAAAAGTAAGACGATATCAGCCACAAGTTAACAGAATAAACTTGTCAAATATTAAGATAGGAAGGATCTATTGACTTACGCCCAAAAGTGTTTGGTGAAAAAATACGGGAAAAGATTAAAGAAATTTACTTTGATGCAGCAGAGAAGACGTTGAGTTGAAAGCTCAGAAACCAGGGCAAACAATGTATCTAAATTAAAGTCCTCAACCTCCTGGATCAGAAAAAAGAATTGCAACAATGCAGTAATACGTTAAAATATCGACCAATTTCATTGGCTAAGCAATGCAACATCATCCTTTGACAAGATCAAAGACGTGCAGTAGGGAAAGTTTGAAGTAGGCAAGCCAATATATGGAGTATATCTGGTGTAATTCTCTCTAGAACATGCACTGTCTCCTTGGCAGTTATATAGCGCCTGCCTATGTAAAGACGCCGATTGACGAGGTACCCGTACTTAGAATATTTGTTGAAGAGAAAAAAACCCCTATTGTTAGATGCAATCACAACAGTTGAAGTATGATCTGGAATTATAGAAGAAAAAGCCTGGGCCAAGCCTTATCCTCTATGTCTGGAATACATGCAAACTGAAGAATTGAAGAATTGCAAAAATCGGCTTCATTCCCTAAAGGCGGTTGCCGATTACAAATCATTGCATGATTACTTTGATCAGTCACGCGAGCGAGGTGCTCCTGATAATCCTGGATTAAAAGCTTCGATAATTTAAGATTTGGTAATCAAACAGACTACGCATCCTATAGAGCGAAAAAGATGGATCACTATTTAAGTGCTCACTGAAAAGATAAAAGCTGTTGATCACAAATCTTGCTTTCTGTTTCTGTTTACAGCATTCGATAAAACCAGTCACGTCACGTAAAGCTGTTTACCATCATAATTGACATCGACTTTCAACAAAACCTTGTTGCATTGCTTCAAGGTCTTCAATATCGATTGGCGTTGTTTAGATGGCAAGGAGGGTGCACAGGACCTTTTGATATAAGGAAAAGGCGACCGACGATAATGTGCCATTTCTCGAAGACTAGCGAATAGCGGCAGTGGCGGCTTTTTTTTTGTTATTCGTATCTTGTTCCATGTAAATGTTGAAACCAACCATTGCTGTAAACTGAATATGTGAAATAGATTATAAAGTTATTCTCTGGTTCACCTCAGCACTTATCTCATTTCCCGGTGTTAACAACTTTCCAAGATATCTATATTCCTCAACTTCTTCAAGATGTTTACAATCAATTTTTATACCTTTTCTCGGTCTTTTTCTTGCTATATCGTTACACGTCATCTTTGTTTTTACCTTGTTTATCATCATACCTGCTTTCTTTCCCTCTTCATTCAACTCTTTAAGTAGCTCCTGGAGATCTTCTTCATTTTCAGCAAACAGAATGATGTCATCTGCAAATCTAAGATTGCTAAGTACTCGTTCCATGATTTTAATCCCACTGTCTGTTTTTAACCTTGCAAATATTTTCCCACTGCTGCAGTGAACATTAGGGGGGACAACGTGTCTCCTCGGCGCACGCCTTTCTGAATGGTGATTTTCTTGTTTACGTTTTCTGTTCGCACTTGAACTGTTCCTCCCCGATATACTTCTTTAACGATGTTGATTATTTTTGGGGGTACTTCGTGTTTCTGTAGAGCATCAAATACTGCCGAGTGCTTGATCGAGTCAAAAGCCTTCTTATAGTCAACGACAACCATGTATAGGGGATCTGATACTCGTTTCTCTTCCCCATTACCTGTGCAGCAGTGTATAGATGGTCGGTGGTTGAAAAACCTTTTTTCTGTGTTCAGCTTGCTCTGGTGATTGGTGGTGCTCTACTATTAAAATAACAAAATTGGATAGAAACAATATCATGATGTTTATTCTGTTTCGCATGGTGCGTAAAAATGGCAGAGTAGGACGTTTTCTCACCTAAGAACGATCTTGCACTCTTAATAGTGTTATCTAATCCCCAAATAAGCTTTATTGCTGAGTCTCAGAGGGAGCAGGGGTAAATACATTCATGTGTTTCAACCCGTGGCCCGTCATAATAATAATAATAATGAAAATAGCTTCTATAGCGCTTATTATAATATTTCTAAGCGCTTCATAAATCACAGATAAAAGTATAAAAGTATAAAAGTATAAATATCTATCTAACTAAACGACATTTTAAAAAGGTACGTCTTGAGATTACCTTAACTGAAAATTGCGTAGATAATTGTACTTCAGGTGTAGTCCAGATGGAATTCAATAGTGCATCAGGGTAAGTAAAACGCACAAATATGGAGGTGTATTATTTATGTTTAGGAAGTATGAAACATCTGAGGTAGCTAACCTCAAAATCTTAGTTGATGTCCAAATAACAGTAGAAAATTTAGACTTTAATTTGCTTTCTACAAAGTATTAGTCCCATTTATTTTGTTATGATAAGCTTTTTATTGCCTATTAGTTTTTTTACAAAAGCTCACAAACCCACCTAATGTTTATCAACCTTTTTGTGTTAATTCTGTTTTAGCTTTGATTTAGTTACTGCGTTTCTTTTATGTATAAATACTGAAAGACTTGGCAGAACCACTCCATATTTGGAGAGGTAGTCATCATGAGTTATAACAAAGAGGAGACTTCATTTATTAATTCGCACTTTCAATTGCAATCCACTTCCATGAACTTTAAAGAGAGCTGAGAAGAATATTGAGCCATGTACCACCAACAATTCTAAGAAAAGCAACAAATTGGTTTGTGACAGAATTCTGAGAATGGTGAGGCAAACAGAGGTTATTTCCAAATAATGATGACGTTAATTAGGCGTATGTGTCAAAAGGTCTCACGTGACGTTGACCTCGTAATAGGAAGTGTATATGAAGAGAAGATTATGCAAGTTAATACACGCTTGGAAATTGATGGTGACGAAGGTTTGCCAAGTTGTACAGACTTTGGTAAACGTCTGGTTAAATAATATAATCCTGCTGGACCAAAATGATTGGCTGCCATTTTTTTTCATTTAGGTTAAGACTGTCTTATTTATAATATAAGTTTTTAAAATGTATATGTGATCCTTTTGTAGATACTGGCAAGGAAATGCGTCTTACCGTGTAGAAAGAGGCACCATTCGCGTGAGCTCCACCTATCTACTGGTTATAGGTAATTGCCGTATAAGGTAAACTATTACACAAGACGAATTAACGTCCGACTCTCTTCGTGGCTTATCAGTGGTACAATTCCCAACTGCCGTGGTCAAAACAAAAACTACATGCAATACACAAACGCATTTAATAATAAGAGTTGAGATGATAATTTCAAAATCTCCTTATTATGGCCAGCTTGTTAATAAGGGCATTTCAATCCAGTCCGACGGCTGGACGCAATTCACAGAGTTGCCTGCATAGTCTTTTAAATAGGACAAAAATGAAACTTTGAAATTAACAGTTGAGAAATAGAAAATATGTCACCACCGGGAATCGAACCCGTGAAGCACGCTATCGCGGCGTGTGCTCTACTAACTGAGCTAGATGACCTCCGATGCTAGTATACTCTATTTCTCCAGTCGCGATATTATCTCCCAATCATCCATCGGTGGGCAACGACATCTGGTTGAACGCAAACGGAAGCCAGCCTCTCTGCACCATGCGACTTGAGCATGGAAGGACTGACATTCAACCTGTCTTTCCGTCAAAAACCCATTGAAAGTTTGAAAGTATTATCCAGATCTTCTTTCAAAACTGACATTTCAAATCCTTTCTCCTCCATGCAATTGAGACAAAACCGTGATACACTGTACACAAAAGCAGGCCTCCAAGATAGACGAAAACAAAGCAATGGGATGCCTCAATGCATTGCACAGCATCGCATTTGGAAACATTAACTAAATTTTTGGTCAATTACTTAACCTCGTCTTTTCAAAGACAAAACTCTGGACTGTTGGGCTGTATTGGCGTGGATATCAATCTCAGCCCTCGGAATGCGCAACAGCAATCGGCAATGCCGTCGTAACTGCCATGGACATTCGCAACACCGATGCCAAAAGACTGCCGAGGCAGTTTTTTAAAAATTCTATGCTACCCCCCCCCCCCAGCACCCCCAAATTATCCTCTGTTCAATAGGTCACACTTCATGCCTAGCCCCTCAATTTTACCTTCAATAAGTAGAAAAATGACACTTTGTTTGGTGTGGCACATGGATGAAGATTAAATATTTTTCTGGCAGTGTAATAATTATGAAGCCACATACAATATATTATCTGGGAGAATGGTATGGACAACTTTATTCCACCCTCAGTGAACAGACCAACTTTTTTTATGCATCTCTAAAAAATTATTTTAACATAAAATTATGCTGCTTATATGACACATTTACTACTTTTACCCATTTTCATGTCCCTGAAATCTTTTAAAACCATTTTAAAATACCTAGATTTTAGATAAAGCTGAAAGTTCTCACAAAGAGTATTAACAGAAAGGATGATTTTGAAAACAATGCTAGTAGTAGTAGTTCACACTGTCAATATCATTTTTAAAATAACTCCGGGAATTGGAATTTTTACTGGGTGTATTTTCCAGAATCCTTAGGTCGCCCGAAATATAAAGCTGGTTTTCAATACAAACTATGGAGTATCATAAAATCTTCGGTAATATTGTCTTGAATGCTCCCAGAAACTTTTTGCGGCCGTGCTTGACTCTATCATTCATAGTCTTGCCAACTGGGCAAAGAAGGTAAGCCACTTAAGCTTAAGCTACTATTGCCTCCTTTCTTCCACCGGAAAATGCCGTTGTGCGAGTGATGCTCTTTGGCAATTTTTGCCCAACTCCATGCGTTTAACAATTTCTATTGGTAATCAAAGAGTAAATCAATTAACACGGAAACATGTAATATTTTGTTCAAAAAGTAGGTGTTCGAAGCGTTTTCTTTACAACTATACAAGGTCTGAGTGTAGGAGATTTCTTGAGTCTGTTTCACCTCTCGTTCACCGTTCACATTGTTCAAGGCTCAATTTCATAAATGCATTTTTTCAAAATTCGTAGCCTAGTTTCAAAAACAATACAAACTTTCAGCTGTTAAAAAAACCTACTAATGTATCTTTGTCCTAAAACCCACAAGGCATTTCAAAATGTCAATTACAAAATGTCAATTACAAAATCATTAACTATCTAAATTGTTTATCACTTTCAACCTTAAAGCCTCTTCCCTAAACACAGCGCTCAATTTTTCACCATCTAGTCACGGGTTCTTTTACTTTATCAGGTGTCATCGGCAGAAATGTTTTTCCTTTATCTCTGCGGCCAATGCTGTATCTTGTGTTTGTATTTCTCCACGTTTATCGTGCTGTTTGTCAAACTGTTCACATCCATGCATACATACATACATACATACATACATACATACATACATACATACATACATACATACCCGAAAAATACTCCTTTGCCCTAAAATTATAGGGACACGAATCAACTAAAAGCCCTTGAGTTCGGTAGGAATGCCGACGCTAATTCAGAGGGCAGGTAAGACTTAAACGTATTTCATTTTTACTTCTTATTAAGGAATTATAAAAGAGCCTGAAAATTTTTTTGCCCGAAAAAATATAACATTTTAACCAACTGGGGGCTGCAGCCCCCTCAGGCCCTTTCACCGTGCGCCCATGTTGTCGAAGCTTCCAAGCACTAGCATCGAACCCTGACCTACGGTTTTCAAAGCAAGATATTAAACCAGAGTCAACGAACGACCAAACACACTACAGTCAGGGTCGGGCGACGGGATGTGGTCATCCATCATGGTTTTTCTTCATAAACAAAATATATTATTAATCCTTGTAAATATGTCAGAAGATTAATTTCAGCAACAGTAATTTCTTACATTTTACGGAGATATTTCCTCTAATTTAAAAATGTTTTGCGTATAACTGCCCGTGCGAGGAAGATCCAAAAATTGGCTTCGCCTTCGTCCCACCGGTGTTTCATACCAGTCCCCCTGATACGCAGCGGGGACTCGCCTTCGTCCCACCAACAAACCTGACCTAGCGTTTTCAAAGCAAAGTTACCCGACGACCACGCACTCTCTAGTCAGTGGTGGGCACTTGGGGGTGAGCGACGGGGTGCGCTCACCCCTTAATGATTTTTCTTCCAAAACAAAAAAATCCACCTATAGTTTGATAAGTGATCCCTCTGTTTGCAGGATGCTGCACCACCGATAAAACTAGAACCGTACACTCATTATGCCAAATGTTAATCACCATCGTTGCGTTTGAAAGTCAAACCAGGGTATTATTGGTATTTGAAGCACTTGTAGATACGTAAACCAAAACAAATGAAATCCGAAAATTCTCTGCGTCAATGGTAAGAGACCATGGTGTAATGGCTAGAACATCAGCGTTGTAAAAATGAAGGACGGGGCGCTTTCAGAAAACACTGAAAATTTTGCTCAGTTTGTAAATTATGGTTCAAATGACAAGGTTTTGATAACGACGAGCAAAACTTTGAAAGGAAATATCTCGACGATTATTCTCGACGATTATTCTAAACTGAGAGAGAACAAGAGAGAATGGGGAAAGAGGGACAACTATTTTTATTAAAGTAGGCTACGGAAGAAGTAATGTGAAGTGAAATATTATAGTTTGAAAGTATGCGATGAGAAGACTAGAGTGAATGCGCTGTGTTACATAAAATCATAGTAAATAGAATTGAATCAATTCCAATATATTTACTCTGGTGAAATCAGATAGGCACTGCTGTTATTTTTCAAACTGTTATCACTTAGATGTTTAAACATTTTATACTCGCTAACCATTGTGACGAAACCATCACCAAACCCTAACTCTCAAACCTCTGTTATCTGTGCAATATTGAAAATATCTTAAAATAGGACCTGGGTCCAGGGTGGGCTATTCAAGACCCAACCAAGGAGGATACACTATAAATTTTGCATTTTCATTCTGACTTAAGATCGGCTAATTGGTATTTAATTTTTTATTAATGGCAATGGCAATGTGGATGTGTTTTCTCAGTAGGCCTATTTAATTAATTTAGTTGTAATGGACGCTGATTAGTCCAAAATCACAAACCATTTAAGCAGTCCAATTCTGATTGACTCTTTCAAAAATATAGTTGAGTTTATTCTTTCCTACGTTTCATTTCGATCATTGCTGACGATTGTACTTTGAGATGGGTCAGACGACAGTCTTTTACGTTCCTAATGTTGTCGCTATTTAGCGCAATATTCTTGTTTCGTACCTCAAACAAAATCAATGAAACAGAACAGGAGCTCAATCAAAATGAAAAACTGTCACCATTTGAACGTTTCTTTGAACACGCCTTTTAAATCTACTTTACATGCACAGTAGTCTTCTTCAGTTAAGTTAAATTGGTGCTATCTCACTCGCAATTCAGTACCGACTCCATGACTTCAAGAGTGATAATGTAAATACAATATGTACAGACGTCTATAAGCAACAGCCCACTGATTTTGTTCTGGTCTAAATTAAACAATATATTGTCGATTATTTGTATTAGGGCAGTTTCTGTGCTATGCCGTTTGTGGAAACAAGACTGACATGGATAAATCAGATTATTTTGTGTCAAATAAGTGTATAGACTATCACGTACGTTTCTTTCGATTATTTTGGAATGAATAGGCAGTATTGAAATTGGTCGAAAGTTTGTAATATCATTTGAATCACTGGTCTTACGAAATGGTGTTACCGTCTTCCAGCGGTGAGAAAACACTCCAGTTTGCATCGAATAGTTCGCAAGCCTCGTGACAGAAGATGCGATCACAGGAGCAGCAGCTTTCAATAAGCGAGCGCTAATGTTGTCAATGCTTGTAGCCTTCTACTGCTTAATTTTGATAATACTGGTGACGACCTGAGCTGATGTAATTTGTGGGATACAAAATGATGCACCGTAGTCCTTTTTCGATTCCATAAAGCCCACCAGTCGTCCAAACACCATCGTAAGACCAGGTGGCCAGACCAACCTACAATATGTATTTACAGCCATTTACATTCACACCCGACCCGCACATCGTATTGACGTAACACGATGTAAGTCGGCCCGTGTCCCAAGAAAGTAGCGTGCCTGGTCCGGCTCAATATGGCCAGATCAGTAGACTTACTAGGCGAAAAATATGACCACACAGCGACAACTCGTAGCTTCACTTGCCAACTCTGCAAGATACAAAGCAGAGATATGTTGAGTTAACGTAGTTAAGGACCCGATTCCTTCCAAAATTTAAGGTCACCAGTTGGCATTTAAGCTCAGATGAGACATAAAGCCCGTTTTGGGAATCGGGACAACTTTTTAAGATGGCTTAGAAGGATCTTCTCAGTCACCTGCATCCACTTAAAACCTCCTCAGAACTATGGTTGTTATTGTAACTGTTGTTAGTCTGTGATACTGTTAATGCTACGTACTGAGGGGCTGCCGGCACGTTCTATGAACCTGAAAACTGAATACGATTTCCGACGGCCGAAAGCTCTGAACTAACAAAATGAACTTAAATTTGGCCTTGAAATACGGAGCATTTGTAGTCCCTAGATGATTGTTAGAAACTGTTGAAAGAAACTGGCAGAAGGAATCAGGGAATTACATCAAAAAGAGAGAAACCTTCAGAGATACCATCAGTCAAACATTCATTGACATTGGTTTGTAGAAGACAGGATGGCAGTGGGAGTATGGCAAATTATAGTGCTTTTGTCCAGCTTTTGAACAAAAGTGTACCTCGAAAAGTCGGAGAAAATATGGTTGAAGAGGTTCATTGTTCTCCTTGCATGTCCTATCTCCAAAATTACCATCAAACAAGAAACAATTATCTTATAAATATAAGCTTATGGTTCCTTTGCTCGAAATGCTCAAACAAATCCAAAGAAAGAGACAACGGTAAGTCAAGTTTCCAGATGCTCCCATCTATCTTCTTGTAATAGACGTGCCCAGTCTGCTGATAAAATGTGCTCCTCGTGTGTGACTTCGAAAACACACTGCGCAAAACAGCAGACAGACGTTAGCTAGAAGCAGAACTGCAGAAGAATTCCTTTAATAACTTCTCGCTAATGAGCTTTGCAGTAAAGAATGGATATCTGATAACGTACTTTTGGCCGAGGATGTCTCTTTTTGAGGTAGATATTAATGGCTCTCATCGTTTCGCGAAATTGCCTCAGTGCTCAGAATCGCTAGCACCTCCTTTTTCTCTGAGCACTTTAGCTAATGTCTACATAGGAAACGAGGGTAATCGGAAGAATCCGCTCATTAACTACTAAGTCTGCGGTTGAACACAGTAGATCTGCGATATCAGCTTCGTAGATGGAGCTTGCTTCCCTACTGTTGCGGTTGGTTTTACTTCGCCGGTTCCTCGTTATGTGACCAGAAGAGCAAGCGTGCTTCAACATCTCCAGCAGTATTCTTTAATTGTCCATATTCTCCCCCAATTATTCCGATATGTTCGCGTGCACACACAGGGCCGTAGGAGACGGGGATGCGAGCATTAGAGTATGTCATGTGTAGGTGAAAATCAAAAATTTTCATTTATTGGCTTGCAGGTCTGGAAAATTGATTGCGACAGACATTGTGTCACATTCACAGCAAGATATGCATATCAACACGAAACACCCCTTTCCACACGATGACCAAAGGCACCTTAGTGGAATGTAAAAAATAGGCCATTTTCAGACACCTTAGACATCCTTTTATATTCGGAGCCTGGGTGCAGAGTCTAAGTGGGTAGTTACTACGTCTGTAGTTTCTGTCGGCCCGCAGGCTACTATATACTCTCGAGTGCAAAATAATTGTACTCTCCCCTCCTCCCCCCCCCCGCACTCCAAAGTACGTGCAACTCAGTAAAGCTCCCCTCCCCCTCCAATAATAAATAGCTTCCTACGGGCCTGACATGTGCTTTGGAATCGGCTGTCAGTCATTCACATGCTGGGGCAAAATCAAGGAGGATAATTACATCGCCAATTCTCCCACGTCATGGAGCGGTTCCAGGATGATTTTTTTGGGGGGGATAGGCGGGGCAGGCAACAATACTTAATAAAACAAAAATAAAAGCGTCACATAAACTGTTTACTCAGATTTCAGCATACAATAGTCTATCGAATAAAGAAAGGAGTAAAGATCAACCCAAGGTTTTTTACGTTTGTTACCGCAAACTTGAGACATTTACAAACTCTGAGGCCAGAGGCAGGTGCGTTGCTATGGGATAGATTCTCCTCCAGACAGTGATCAACCGTTCAAAACCTACTCTACGTTATCACATACTAAACCCGGCCTATTCATTTGGCTGCACGTGGGCCACATCGGACCGCATGGTGGCCCCCTTTCCCCCGCATTTCATGAGCCTGCCTTCAATTCTCCTTTGTTTTATATTCATTTGTGAATGGAAAACACCAAGGTGATGCTTGTAATACCTTCTCCAATTTACGCTTGTTCATTTTATATCTATTTGTGTTGCTTTGGATTTGAGCATAAGCAGGAGCATTTGAGCATAAGCATAAGCATAAGCTAAGCCTGGGCGTGACCTTCCTACTTCATCAATTGTTGATATTTCACATCTAAAACATTAATACTCTGCCATAAACTAAAATTAAAACAATAAGTGGTGGTAGTAGTGGCAGTAGTAGTAGTAGAAATAGCAGTAGTAGTAGTAGTAGTAGTAGTAGTAGTAGTAGTAGTGGTTGCAGTAGTGGTAGTAATAGTAATAATAATAATAGTAATAGTAATAGTTAGTAATAATAGAAGCAGTAGGAGTGACACGATTTGCTTGTCTTATTTTAATTTGAAATGCTTTTATAAAAAGGTAATATTTATTTTAGTCATGCTTCCACAAAGGAGACGAAACTTACTTCCCTTTTAAGGGAACAACTCGTATTTGTGTAGTCGTATTATAAATTAGGTCTAACATATCCAGTAGCTATCAACAAATTATAATCAAGAATAGACTTTATTGCCAACAGTCAAGAAAACAATTTTATATATGACAAGAAAACAGCAACATTTGACCCAGGCAAACAAGATCAACGATGAGAAACATCGTATTTGAGATATAAACAACTATAGAAAGTAAGCATGTAAAACCCGCAATACTAGTCTAGTGCAATTTTTATTGTCGAAGCTCAGAAAAAACACATCATTATCAGATAGACTTGTGCGTAGTGTCTCTGCACGAGGCCAGGAAAATAAGACAAGTTTAAAAAGAAGAGAACAGACTTCAGTAAACTGTCCTTAACGACGAAACAACTAGGACGTACACTCTAATAAAACGGTATTGCACTGAATTTCTGTCCTTTGGTTACAAACAATCCCATTCTGATTGATTGTGCGAGAAGAATTGTTCGAGCAATTTGTTTAAAGTTCATGACTCCGTCTCCTTACTTTTGTTGTCATATAGCGAGTTTATTCAGATATTCATAACTTCGTAACTTAAAAAAAGGTCAACGACCACACCTGAGGCATCAAAGGTATGCTAAGTATAACCACATTGTCCCAATATTGCTGCGTATTCTTCTTGCTACAGCTTACGTTATTATTGCTAAAAGTGATGTTTATGCGATAAAACGTGTTCATTCATCTACTGCTACTACTACTACTACTACTACTACTACTACTACTACTACTACTACTACTACTACTACTACTACTACTACTTGATTGACACTCTTCCAAAACAACCTCCATGACGATTGCAAACAACAAGGGGACTCAATGCTCACCCATGGTGAAGTCCAATCTTGACATAAAAGTTGTCACATTACCCTAATATTGTTCTCATCTTAGTGTGTGTTTTGTGATATGTCAAACTAACCATATTGATGAGACGTTCTTTGGCACTATTTCTTAGACAGTATTAGATTAATTCCCCGGGTCTTCAGCAGTACCACTTTTCAGGATCCACAAATGCATGGAAGGGTCCTTCAGCAGCCTCCGAGATGTTTCTCTTGGGTTGTTCGGAAGATGGAGTTGGCATCGTGCTAATTTGATTTTCGCTGAATTGAAAACTGCAAATTATCAATGGCCTGCCTCCCTGGTTACTTTTGAACACTACTTTTTGTCTTAACTTTGTTTGCACCTCTTCATACCACCAGAAGGTCTCTGTATCTTCATCCTTCTCCAGGATGTTCTTCCACACACCACTGCCGCTGCTTCTTCAACCATTTAATTTCCCCAAAATGTCTCCAGAGTCAACTCTTCCTTTATGCTCTCCGCGTCCATTACCTTCAATAACTCCTAGAATTGTTGGTATTACTTTCAATCTTCACATTTGTTCTTCTTTACACCCTGCTCTTGTTTCTTGCTTTCTTCCTTTCCTTCTCTTGAGTCCTACCAGTCCATAACTGAAAGGCCAGTTTTGGAGTGCCATTGCCTATACTGGTATTAACTTTGGGTATCTAATTAGTTTCTGCTCCTCCTCGTAAGGAAGAAAGCAATCTGTGACGTGTTGCCTCCACTTTTGCAAATTACAAAGTGTCCGATTCTCATCTGAAATCTACAGTTTACGAAGTAGAGATTTCAACATTCCAACATGCTTACCCCTTCTTTGTTCCTGGTTCCAAGTCCAATAGCCTCCTTTGCCCATTCAAACTTTCAGCTCGTCTTTCCATGTGGCAAGGAAGGTACTACTTTTTTGGCATCGAGAGTATCACTTCCTTTAGTTAGTGTCTTTTTGAGTAGTGATCTACGAAAATGACACCCGTGATTTTCTATAGTGACATCTGCTATAGGATTGAATAATTTCTTGTTTGCTGTAAAAACAAAAAGAACGTTTCTATTTTACCAGTTTTAATCAAGCACCTGTAACTATCTTGATCAGGGATGCTGCTCGAACCGCTACATTTATACAAATAATTGTAAACATTGTTAGGAACCAAAACAGCTTTTACAACCGCCTTTTTTTGAGATTGCTGTATTTCTGTCAAGTTACGTAAACATTTGATTTGCTGGGTTCCATTCGTCAATTTTGATGCAACGATGCTCTGTGAACTACGAATGTTTGTGTTAAATTCAAGAAATATAAAATTGTTACTTTTTATACATAACTCAGCCTTGTTGCTCTGGCTGAGTTATCATCATGATTGATACCTACGTATATCAAATAGGCAGCTCTCTGGTGAAGTTGTATTTGCTAAACTTTATTACAGTCCTATCTCTTAAGTGCAATGTTTGCTCCAATGGTTTTATCAACAGTAATAGCAAATATGATATGTTATCATACACATAAGAATAATAAAACACCATTTATATACATTTATACCGAGTGCCCAATGTCTGCCTTATCTGTAACTACTTCTAACGATGCATTGAAGTGCAAGAAGGGAGATTGTTTATGCTTTGAAATGAGAGGTTGTTCTCAGCAATGTTCGACTTAACAGTTCCTCCTCTTACTGGAATGCAAAGACATTTTTACAAGATTTGGAGCTCTTGGCTGAATTCGACCAACGGGCTGGGCATTTTTTATGGTAAGCGTATCGACGAAACTTTAGAGTTTTTTCAAGTCAACCAAACAACGGAAGAGTAACACATGGATGCACAAAATTGATACCCAGGACCAAGAACTCACATTTTGCCAGTCATTTACCTTTTAGAATTTACTTTTAACGATTCGTCTATGTTATTAAAGAAATAAAGTCCTTGTTATTACCTTTCCCTCTAGAAGCTGTACTCACCTAAATAGAGAATCCTGCGCTATGCCGACGAAAACAATTTGCTGACAGTTTACACGCTTTACAATAAAGCGAGTGACAGAAATGCTTCAATCATCGCCCACAGACGATCAATAATGTTATCAATTTACACCTTCATCAGTACTACTGTCAAGATTATGGCGCGTCTGTGGGCCGCTTTATAACCTTTTCATCTATCAGGAAATGTCGAGCAACAGGTGTCGTGATGTCACTCTACTGTTTTGGAACAAGTAAGTTACCGACTGCTCTGCAATACACGCTAATGCATCGCTCTTTATTCTGATCGAGGGAACCCCTTGGCATTTACAAAGATAAATTTATCATCAAAACGTCGTGTAGGCTACAACTTACTGGCTTCATTTCTGTACTAGTTTGAACCACCCCAGCTCACCGTTGCCGATCGGGCCTCATTGGTCGTTTTCGCTCCGGGAAATGGCTGGTTACTAACAGTTTTATCATGTGACAATAAGAATATTTCAAAAATTTGGTTTCAAATACCGCAAGTTACCAACTCCTGTCGCAGATACTAGGATCTTGTTAATCCTTTGGACCAAGTTACGCCAAAATACTCTCTCCAACAACATGAAAGTGAGCAATAATAACACACTTGGACCGTAGCTATCTGTAAACTTTCAGTAGTAGAACAAGTTCAAAAAGGGTATTTGGGTGACAATTTTGCATAAAAAATATATCTTAATAACATCATAGTGTATTTAGATGATGCTTTTGGAAGAAAATCATAAAAAGACTTGAATATGCTGGCACAGAAACGAGAAAGTTGGAGAGCGAAAAGCAATCATTGACTTGCTAGGGAGCAGAACACTCAATCAGAGAAGACAATGTATTTGTATTTTGGTTTCCAAAAATATTCGCAAATTTGATGGTGGACTAGCTGTGTGAATTGCTCCGAGCCTGACCTTGAGCCTCTTTGACCCCGCTCAAATTGGTCAAAAGGAGTGACAAAAATTTGGTCCCGAACACAGATGACTTGTTGTTTAAGCTTGCAATGCAGGCTATTATTTCATTAGAAAGGTTGTTGTTATACCACAACGTAACAGGACAATGTGCTTCCTTCAGGCCAATTTGTGTACATTATAAATTAAGGCACGAGCGGGTGTTCTGAGCTCCGACACAGTTCAAAAACCCATCTCGGGGACACCATTTGTGCCATTTTGAGGCAATTGTTTACTGGGATAAATATTTTTTTCGCACTTAAACTAAGACTGTCATTATTTCTTGGGATAATTTAAATTTTCCTTACTTAAACTAAGACTGTTTGCCAACATTTTAGCCCTAAGTATGTCATTTTTGGGAAGGTAATTTTGCCAATTACAGCATGTCCTTGGGAGATTGGTGCCACATCCCTGTCACTTCCAAGCTAATGTTGGTAAAACTAGGGAAGTTTAAACTTTAGTATTTCTACGTTTGGCTAGAAAATGCACTTTGGAGCCGTTCGAGGACCCCGAAAGCAACTCAAGCGGCAATAAAAATAACCGTCAAAAACATAGTTTTTCGGCAAAATCCTTTTTTGTTCCAGTGTACTGAAGCCCCAAATTCTAAAAGCAAACATTCTCCATTATTTCCTCTTGTGCTTCAACATGCCATGTGTCATGGTATTCTATCCATGGGCATGTTATGTAACTTTTACAAGATTTGAAATCTTCCGATTCCGTACGCATCTTTCCCCTTTTGCTATCCTGCCGAGAATCGAAACCCCACACACCTTCGAAAGGGGAACATGAATTCAGATAGAAACTATTATCATAGGCTAACAGTAAAAGCATGATGACGACGCATTAGTTTCGATCCAGATATATGCATTTTCAAGAAGAGGAGTTAGAGAGATCGATCGAAACGCTGAATCTATGGTGTACGATGCCAGTCTCCAGAAGGGATGGCTCGGGAAGTAAAGATCGCCTTTGCTTGACGAACCGCTAAAAGTTCGAGATTCCAACAAGAAGACTTCTCTCTACAATCAAATTGATACTATTCGTCAAAATGAACTAACCAAGCTCAAACACGCCAGAGATATTCGGGTCGTGAGTTGTTTCCATTGTAATTATATTTAACGATTTTTATACAGTTGATTGTTTGAATTTATTTTGGTTACAGTTCTTATATTTACATGCTTCTCCTCTTTGCTTAAAATCTGCTTACAATCATTTTGTATGTCTTGTCGTGGTCATGTAGCCACACATTCTACATCATGATTAATGTCAATTGCCGGGATTGACATTTTGGCACCCAACGTTTTAATTCTTAGACTGTTCTCCTTGGTATTTGTTATTGTCGATGTTCCCTTCTCTTTGGACCGGAGAAGTGGCAGAATGAACGATTTAATTCGATGAACTGTTGACTAATTCGCATGCTAAATATGAGTGTCACGTACACTTTAGTAGGAACAATTCTTGTTGGCAAGCATAATAGATTTCAATTTAAGTGCTGTTTACATCCGATTATTTGGATATTTAAACGAATCCATTAGCATCAGCTCACGATTTTGAACTGTTGAAGTAGTTTTCATGATCGATGTTTCACCGCGATGTTCGTCATGTTGGCCTTTGTCTTGGTGAACTGTAGTCACGTGACCGTCTAGTCTAGACCTGGTTCAGCCCAGCCCAGTATGGTGAGTATCGATGTTTTGAAAGAGAAGATCGATAACCGTCTTGTCGAGCTGAAAATCGAGCAGGCTTGTGAGTTGGCTAATGGGTTGGGGATAAACCAAACTGAGTGGATAGACCAGCCTATTTCCAAGGTTCGCCGATGTGTAAGACGATTTGTAGAGGCAGGGACCGATGAATCTATCCGAAAAGTTCGACTAATGAAGGCTGATGGGTTTATCTCAGTGCTACTTAGTTCTCCCTCAACTTCCTCTACTATTTCTCCCACTCTCCAACCTTTGACTTCCTATTCCAATAACTATGCTATCCCAATCCCTCAAACTAATCTTTTTCGTAGGGAATTTAAGATTTCAGGCCAAATTGGGAACCCTGACCAACGTGATAAACTGACATATGTCGGTCTTATGCGTCAAATCGACGAAGCTGAGGGAAAGGGTTATAATGAGGCTGAAATTGTATCGGGTGTAATTCGTTCTATGGTCCCAGGGTTACAACTTAGAGATCCTACTTAGAGTGTTCGTCAGATATTCCTTTAGATCGTTTAAGGAAAATTTTAAGATCACATTTTCGTGAAAAATCGTCAACTGTCTGCTACGATGCAGAAGATTAAAGAAAACCAATAGAATTGTATCTACCATTTTTACTGGTCCTATTCAGCATCCTATTCAGCATAGGGTGTTTAAGTCTAGATTCCCTCCTAGATATTTCCATGCCAATGTTCAACAGGGAACTTCATTCCAGGGGACGTCTATTTTACGGTCTCGGTGGAGGGCACCATGCTCTCCCCAATCCCGATCACCACCAGGTCCAATGGAAGAAATGTTCAAAAAATTGAAGTTCTCAAGACAAGAGGAAAGATATTTCCTTACAGTGGTTGAAAATTGTGGTACAGAGTATCAAAATGAGACAGTTGCCAATTTTAAGCAGTCTGACTGTCTGCCTTCCTGCGCTAGGCAAAAAATCACATCAGACCCTACTATTCATGCTATTGTATTCGGTGATGTTACTAACCCTCAAAATAGAACGCTCTAAAAGTGCTTTTAGTAGAGTAGTCGCTTCTAGAAAACTGTTCTTCAAAAGGTTTATCAGGTAAAAATAGAGGTTTGTAATTGACTGAGTTCCTTAAAAGTCAATGCAGGTTTACTTCATATTTTACAAGATCAAAACATCGCCTGTTGCCTCTCACCAGCTAATCATATAGAAGAAGAAGATGGTCGACCACAGTCGGAGGCAACACGAATGTTCCTCTTTCCTTAAGTCCTACCACTACAGTGGTAGGGATGGGCGTCACTCCTATCCGAAGACAAGTTTTTGATCACTAATCATATAACCACACAATTATTTTTAATGCTTTTCCATTGATCTTTTCCATTGATCTGTAATGAGCCATAAGTAACTATGTTTCAAAAGGTTCGATTAGATACACTTTAAACTTCTTTCAGATTTAATCATGATAGTGTTACAAAACGTAATTATATGAACAGACCTTTCCAGTGAGTGGACATTGGTGAATAATGATAGAGCACACGATACCAGTTGTTCTACTTCCATCACGCTGCCTTCGGTTATCATGCGCCTTGATTTTAGTGTAACGTGTCACCTCTCTCTTCAAGGTGCATCTCTCTTCTTCAACGGGAAGTTATTCAAGTGTTTTCACACATCATTTACATTTTGAATACGGGGAAAATTCCTTGAAATTAATAAGCGGGGGGTCCTAATAAGGAGCGGGGGTGTATAAATTTCAAAAAATTAATAAGCGGGGGAGGGGTACGATTATTTGGCACTCGAGAGTAGCCAGCTCTCAACGTTTGGGTTCGGGGTTGATAGAATTAAGAGGAGTGGCAGAGATAGAATTTTGAATTTATATTTCATTTGTAAGGCATAAAAATATTTTCGTGAGACTGCGGTTTTGTCCTCGTGAGACCATGGTCTCCCTCTCTTACACTCTCTGCTTATGGGCCTGTTTGACTTCATACCAAGGCAGTAGAGTGCTCGTTTCAGTCTTGAAAGTGCCTTGCTTAAAGCAATATCCATTTATTGCCATGCTTCTCCCTTTTCAAGGCTGTCTTAATAATTTTTACTTGGCCAAATTTTAAACTTGCAGGCTGGTAGAAGAAGTTCATGGCAAATAAGAAGTGTTTTTTTTAGTCAATCGTGCTCACGTTAACTTACGTTTCCAAATAAACGGTAATGTTAACTCCTATAATGGATAGCTTTAAAACAGATAACTTTTGAAAATGGACAATCCTTCCAGTCGTACCTATCTATCGGAAAATTTTATTTTCTATACTTTTTAAAGCGCTGAGAAGAGTATGTCTTAAGTTTGTAAAAGCGCCAAGTCTTGTGAAGGCTTAATCGTATGCGCCTGCTAACATTAATTAATTGTAGAGAAAAGTTTGAGCTATTATCTTTCCAAACATCAAATAGAAGTATTCCCATCCGTCTCCTCCAAGTTTTTGAAAACATTTTTCTTGCCTTGTTTCCTAAGAAGAATCAACACGCCTGCGCCATAGCAGCATTTATATGAGTTGAGTAGACAGCCATTATGTAAGTTTGAACCATGGAAACAATAAGCAAGCAGGCAAAGTTCCTATTAAATGTCAAAATTTACTCTCCCTTTACAATTTTATTAGTTCTAAAAGCATTCTATGTCCTCAAAACAATATTTGTGTAAAAGTACGCTCAGCGATTCCAAGAACGATGCCTTCATCTTCTTGTAACACCATGAGGAGTTAGCTTGATCAAGACGTTCGAAATTAATTTCCCGCTCATGCTGTACTGATGCCAAAACCCTTCTACCATTACTGTATTCAAGGCAGTCTGGAGTGGCACCTGTTTCATCAACCGTCTTGCTTTGTGTGACAATTGCGGCGGTTTCCTGGATCAATACATTTGTGGACATCTCAATCTGTGGCATTTACCACCAGAGAACAGTCTGTTGCACAGGTACGTAGGAGTTGTACAGATTATATTTCCTACAAAGGGAGCTTTAACACCGAAGTGGCATGTCGCAAATGCCATGTGAAACCGTGATTTCAGACTAAAGTGGCAAATGTCGCGTGTTATAAAAATTCCTGCTTAGTAGAACGATGTATTTCTTGGACAAAGACATTGTTATTGCTCTTATAGGCCCCATAGTTGAGAGGAGACAACATAAAAGGCGGTGGCCAAACATCATTTTACAGTTGTTTATCGTATAGAGTGGCCGAGACCATTTGAACGGCGAGCGAAATTTCGTGATATCACCGAACTGAGAACAATTTTGTCTCTTTTCTCGATTAGCACTCTTCTTATGAATTGCAGTTTCTGTTTAAGTACTCTTGGGTACCTAATAGACGGGAGGGGGGATCCCCAAAACGTAATAAACGGGAGGTTGGAATAGACGGGGGGTTCGAAAATGACAGAAACTTATAAAAAATGAGAATCAATGTTTAACATCAACTACAAGTTCCTAAACGTAAGGTAATACAATACAAACAATAGTCAATTATTGAAGGTCATGGCAGTCTCTTACATGCCTTCCGAGATTTTAAAAATGTTCCCCTCGTACTCCTGCTCAATTACAGTGTTATTGCTAACATCTGTAATGTGCGTCTTCACACTTCTTCAAGCCTCGTAAAAGGCCACCTTCATCTTTTTAATGTGTGATTTTCATATTTCAGTAGACATCTTCTACTTGTCCGCCAAAGTACCTCCTCAAAAAATTTTCTCGGGTGGGAGAGTACGTAAGGGGAACATCGGGTTTATATCCCGCGACAAGAAAATTTCAACAATAGGCTAAATAGAAAATCGACTGCACCTTTTTTAATAAGGTATATTGTCTAACCTACTATTAGTTTCAGTTACACCTCAATCTTCAACTTTTGCACGCATCTAAACGGTCTCTGTCACCATGTAAATGGCCCCTGTTACCATGTATCAAACCTCTTTCACCATGTAAACGGCCTCTGTCACCATGTAAACGACCATTGTCACCATGTCAACGTTTTCTGTCACCATGTAAATGGCCAATGTCACCATGTAAACGTCCTCTGTTACCATGTAAATGGCCCCTGTTACCATGTAATGGGCCTTTTTCACCATGTAAACGACCTCTGTCACCATGTAAACGGCAACTATCACCATGTAAACGACCACTATCACCACGTGAACGACCTCGGTTACTTTGATTATGACGTCGGCCACCATGGAAAAGGTCTCTGTTACCATGTTGCCATATAAAAACGATCTTTAATGTCTGCTCATAATGAGTAGTTTGATAAGGAAAGCGACTGTTTGAATATCGTGTTGAGCAACAGATTTATTTCGTTAAACGTTTTCGCCATACACTGGTCACAGCAGTAGTATGGAGTTAGGTACAAAAGCTTTAAGCGAATTATTCATAGGAAACGAGAAGACCTAAACACCTTGTAAAAAATAACACGCGTGCAAGCGACATACTTTTTGTCACTCGTGTTATTGAAACACCTGTAGGCCTATGTTGTTAACAAACTATTATGTCGACAGAGCACCGCTTCTTTGTTTGGTGAACGCTGCTTCTGAAGCGGCAAGATTAAACGGAGATCGTGCTTTGGGTAATATCTCAAACGAATCGAATTGGTAACTGTCAGCACACGATGGGTAGTTAAGCAAATGCTGCCCAAATTCTAAGTCTGTTTTGAGATCTGCCGACTTACTTTTGTTTAGCCGACATGGTAAAGTTTTCGCAAATTTTCCGCACAGCAACAAGTATATTTTTAAACTAATAAACCCAAAAATTTTAAACTGATATTCTTTTTCCATATTATATTTGCATCAAGCTTGACTGTGTTAACGATAATATTCCTTTTCCAATTTTGATTATTGTTATTCAAGGTAACATTCTTCTCAGGTGTTGACTTTCGTTTGGGTACTATATGTACTGATTGTCTGGCCATCGACATCTGCCAATAAATTCTGATTTATAAAGTTTTTCGTGTCTTTGAAGATTAAATACATCTTATTCAACAGTAGAACGGATCTTTTGTCAAATCGTAACCGTTTTCAAGCGTTTGAAGTTAGTTATGAAGTTGATACCTTTCGCAGACAAACCATATATTTCTCTGCGCTGTGACGGAATATATGAGAAGTGCTAGAGGCCGAATTTCAGAATGTTTAAGACTAACAAAACCAACGGTTTTACACTGTTCGTAGCAAGATGATAACATCCATGTATTTTTTTTAAGCCCAAGTTTTGTATTGTTGAAGTTTTGGTACTTTCTTCCTCAGCATATGCTGGTGTATGTCGCGTCTCAATTTGAGTAAAGGGTTGACGAACTTTTGCGTGTCGAATAAGTTTTGACGTTTCGGGTTTCTACGACCGTTGAACGTCTACTACTTATTCAGGAAAATAATAAAACAGGTAGGTTTGCCTTCGAATACATAAGAGTGCAGTATCCTTAAAAATACGGACAGATAGCAAGTGATCTTCTGTCGCTTACGCTGTAACCATAGCAATCGTGAAGTTGAGATTGTGCACACAAATTTTCCTTGCCTCGATTTCATTATACTTCCTTAAAATGCTCTTGCAATGTTCATAAATTTAGAGTAATAGCAGAAGACAATTCTATGGACTTTTGTGTGACGTAGTGTAGCCTCAGCATGCACCGCGCTGTTTTTTGTTTCAAGCTAACATTTTTACCAAACACTTTTGTAAAACGTTTCATGGCCATAAAGATAGTTTTTAATCTGAGCGCCACCGTTTGTCAGCAGTATCAGATGATGTGGCAATTTATGTTATTAACAAGCCATGATTTCAAAAGGAAGCATCTTTAAGACGTGTCCTTTTTTGATATTGACCCTGAGAAAGTAAAATGGTTACAATTTCACGATCTGAAGTTCTTTTTATGAACGTTTACCGAGAATATCTTAGATGAACCATTTTGCCATTCTGCTTAAGGCAGTGTGATACAATAAGTATGTAGGTACTATTCGATCACCTAGTTTGTACCTGATGAATCGAAAGAGAGCGTACCGTATGTGTGTTAAAACCAGTAGTAACGTGGTGAGAAATATCGAGTCCTTATAATACCATACAAGTCTCAGAATTTAACACTGGACGTATCATTAGTCGAGCAAAACTTCTCAACAGGTTTTTTTTACATTGCGATGTTGTTTGGCAAAATCTGTGGTTTTATATTTGTAATTATTTTGCTTCCAGCTTATCTGCTTATATTGCTTGAACATTGAGTTTATTAAGGATACTTTCACGTTATCTGTTAATGAGAAAGTTAAATACAACCAATACTCCTTAAGAAACAAACACTGTTTCCTATAGTGACAGGTAACGAAGACGGATATACTCAACTATCGACCCTGATAAGTGTCGTTGACTTTATGTATGATTAGCTATTCAACGATTATTTAAAGCTATTCAGAGCCTGTTCAGTGCTTATGTGACTTTTTTGAACTTTAAAAAGGATTCCATGTTTACATCTGTCAATGTCATCATACAAATCTCTTTGGGGATGATAATGTGCGAACCGACTCTCCAGGGGCATTTCTCCGGTCACGCAATAGTAAGATAAGATAAGATATTATTTTATATAAAGGTAATTTATCATCCTAAGGTAAATTTTGTAGACCTTTTGGTAATCAGTTCATAACACTTTCAGGAGTATGACAAATTCAATTCTAAAAGTAAATTACGAATTTTCCCTCCTGTATAAAGTGTAGCTAGTTTTTTAATACTGTATAGCAGTGGTCCGTTCCTTGGTATCTGCAAATTTCTTAATGGCCCGCGATCGATAGATGATTGGCCCACAACCAGTTAAGTATCGGGTCATTCCATGTGAAAGTAGGCCACTTTTGAACAATTTGTAACCCACCCTCACCAAATTCCTTGAAACTTTCCAATTTTGACAAGGAATTCCAGGAAACGTAGGTGACGCGACTGGAATAGTAAACAATTTTTGAAACCAAGGAGGTCTAATAGATGCTTAGAGAGCCAAGAAAGAAAACTCTTAGGTACAATAGCAAAGCATCAGGTATGGACAAATCGGGTGTCATGGTACTTTAATTAATCGACTCATACCAAAATGGTTGATCTGAACGAAATCAATAGTTAAGAAGTCGTTAACAAATGAAATTTTCTAATGATATGATGTGAAAGAAAAGTCCAACTCAAATTTTGACGGACAGTCCTGTAATTACTTGAGACCTTTCTACCAGAACCGTATTGCCTCGTTTCGTATTTGTTGTATCAACTGTAGACCAAGCGAAATTATGACAATGAATAAATGAGGTCTCCTTGACGTTATAGTTATCGTTAAAACGACGATAAAAACAAAGTTAAATCTAATGAATTTACGACAATTTCTTGACTCGAGGGAGGGCTATTACATTTCTGTGAAGGGCTATATTCTGTTATTACATTTGCCTGTGAAAGCAAAGAGTTAGAGCAACAGCTGTATTATGGACGTATGACTGGCAAGCATTTTCTGTATTGTTTACCATACTTTTACCAGGTACTTTTTTGGCTTTAGACTACCATAGTGCAACAAAAACAAACCAAGAATTCTAAGAAATACATTTTTGAAACATTCACACACTATAGTAGTGTATTGAAATGTAAATACTGATAGAATTCTACTCTAAATAAGAGGGAATTTGAAGAAAATTAAGCACTATAAGATGTAAGTTTCTTCAGCAGCTATAACATAATTTCCTTCAACCCATAATATTTTAACCAAAGATGGTTGGAAGATACCTCTGTTCACTAAAGGATAGTCCTTGCTTCATTATCTCTCAAATGTGAGGAGACCCGGCAGCAGCTACTTCGCGAGCCTCACGTGCCTAAAAAGTCATTGTAATATTACCAAATTACCTAACAGACTTGTTTTATCTCTCTTGTAGACCTTTCACAAGATGCCAAGCTATCCTGTTTACCACACCATACACGATACACCTTCTTGTACTCGAGTTCTGTAAAGGGACCGTCATCAATGTTAAGTCCTTCATAGACCACTGGGATCTCCTCGTCTGGGTCTTCTACTTCGGGTGGGCTGCCCAGCAGTTTCAGTGAGTGAACCAGGTGTTAACTCTCTCCTCGGGACTTGATCCTGCCACTTGTCCTTCTTTAGCTTTCTTCCTTCTAGATATTTCGTTCACCACTTTCCATGCTTCGCCGTACCTCCGCTCGCCATGAGACTCTTCCATTCTGCTAACTTTTTCTGCTATTTCTTCTTTAGTCAGCCTATCGTAAGCGTCATACAGGTACTGCAGTGCCAATTTCGCCTCTTTTTGATCATCTCGTGTGCCACTTTCTGTGAATATGGAGTATGCTGATTCTACCTCCATTCTGGCAGCTACTATATCAGGATGTCTGGCTTTAAGTGACTTCTTTACCCTTGTCTTCTTTGGTACACATTCCTCCATAGATGCCTCGTTTGCCTGAACAAAATTTGTATACTCCTCATCATTGACCCCATTATCCAAGAACTGGAAACGATTTTTGACAGCTACAGCTATGTTGCATTTATGGATCACATATCAACTGTTGCCAATCATACTTTGGCACTCCTAGGCTTAGCCGGACATTGGTCGTCGCTATCCTGTGATCTCACTTCGCAGAGAAATTTGAACAGTGAGTATATAGAATTTTGAAATTTTCAGGCTTTTAAGTTGAAGTTTTGAATCTTAGGAGCACTTTACATTCTTTTGTGATGAAAATTTACTCTACAGGGTCTCTAAGAAACTTCCAGGTAACATTTTATTGGGTAGATATGACGTCATAATATGTACAATATCATTTTTACTCTTTTAACAGTCACCTTGATAATGAGGTGACGTCATCGCCACGTCACGTGTCAAATGTTTTGAAAAAAAATCATTTTTTTGTAGTAGTACTACCTTCCGCGCATTACGGGGGCGTCAAGCACCGTAATGGCGCATTACATCAT
This sequence comes from Alatinidae sp. Z8VKAUB7J3, assembly GCA_010016025.2. Taxonomy (NCBI): domain Eukaryota; kingdom Metazoa; phylum Cnidaria; class Cubozoa; order Carybdeida; family Alatinidae; species Alatinidae sp. Z8VKAUB7J3. The sequence goes on from JAAAKM020073195.1 coordinate 141,746,060, forward strand.
AATAGTGCCAGGCCCTTATGGCCACAAATGTGCTTAGCTTTACAGATTGATACGTTAAGATAATAACAACAAAGAAAATGGCAGAATTTTGTAAACTTGACACCATCTGGAGTCTGAGTTGTTTTTTCCAAGCCAAACAAAATGTGTCTTCTTCTAAGCCACAGAAATTGTGCCCTCTTCCAAGCCAAAGCAATTGTGACCTGCTCTAAGCCAAAGAAGTTGTGCTCTCTTTTAAGTCAAATAAATTGTGCTCTCTTCTCAATCAAAAAGACTGTGCCATCCATTTCGTGTGTCCATATTACGCATGCGTATGCCTACTGGGTTTAACTTTTACCAATAGAATTTAGAATTATAGACGTAGGAGCCAGGGGCCATGGGAGCATGGAGCGTTCACTATTTTTTAAAAAGTTGCCAAGGTGCACTAGAGGAGAGTGCCCCTTTTGCGGAAAAGGGTGCTCTCTTTCTCGGAAAACTTTGCCAAATTTGTCAGAAAAGAAAATCTTTTATCCAGGGAAGAGCAGATTTTCTCTCAGAATATGATAAAATATTAAAAAAGGATACTGTAATTATGAACTTAAATTTTGCAAATTTTTTGCTGATATCTTCCATGGTAAGACCAAACTACGATGCAAGCAAGCCATCAGCAATCTAAATGTCGAAGTTTTAGATGAACTTCCGAATGCTTTTGTATTACTTTAAACCGAGCTGACAACATAAAAACGATTTTGTGGGGAGGCCAATCAATCGACGTTCGCGGAAAAGCTTGAACGTATAAGACCATCGAAACAACATGAAGGGAAAAGGCAAGACGTAGGTCCTCATGTAGATGGTTAGAAGGCGTACGAAATTGAGTAATCTTTATAAGGATTACTTGATTGCCTCAAATTGGCGAATGCAGACTGCTTTTCGAACACACGGCGCTCTTTGACGACTTGATGGTTAGGCCTATCATCAGAAGGTTCAGCTGAGGCAGAGTGTGCCGCATCTGGTATGCGACGTCTTCAAACCTGTTAGAGGACCACTATGAGTGACGCACCTAATAACAGTTCGAAGATATTCTTTACTTGCATTTGCAATGTCGCTTCCAAGGAAATAAGCATGTATGTATGTATGTATGTATGTATGTATGTATGTATGTATGTATGTATGTATGTATTTCGCCATATAGAAAAAAAAACAGTTACAAAAAAATGCGAGTCAAAATTACAATTTCTAAGATATAAATTACTTCACAAAATGAAACAAAAAAATATATAAGTTACTTTAAAGAATAAAATATAAAATAGCAGTAATTAAAAAACAAAGAAATTGAAAGCTAAAAACCCCGGACGGATAAAGTTTGCAGGGATAGCATTAAAAAGGTTCAAAATACCTGATTTCCATAATGGTCCCTAAGGAAATCAATTATTACCTCATTGATCAAGTGTTTTGTCATTCTGGGATAACATCAAGTCAAATGCACATATAACATATCTTATAGTATAAGGTCTATGGATGCGAGAGCTGCTACCGGAGATAAATATCAAGGATGAACACGGCAGTAGAATGATGACTATCAAAATTTAGTTGTTGTCAGCTTCTGCTGATGGCTAGACATTTTTGGTTACTTTAGATGCATAAGTTTTCTTTTGGAAAGCCAGAGAACAAAATGTTAGATTGTTGTTTGATGATGTGTGCAATACAAAAGAATATTCGCGAACGCAAATGAAGAATTGTTGGTCTCTTTATCCGCCACATCTTATTGTATCTTGGAGTTCAGGGTGCACAAGTACCCAATGCGTCGTTTTTTTCAGTAAATTTATGGTTAAAGGTTTTTCAGTGCTGATCAAAACGTAATATTAAAGATGGGTATCGCCATTTCGTCTTCTTATGGTTTCCATTGATGTTGGTTATTATCATAGACTTGGCTAGACACTCAGATGTACCACGTGATCTGCGGCAGATTCAAATTCCATAATGGCTACCCTAAGGCTGGCCAAAATTTCGCCCCAAAATTTGAGTATCGGTTGAAAAGCTTGAAGAACAGTGTGCTTCATCTCAATGTTTTGCTGTTGCATTCGCACATTTCTAAGCTTAGTTGTTGGTCTCATTGTAAACCTAAGTACATTTCGTACCACGTTTTTTCACGTATTGGAAATGCCCTCGCAACAGGAGCTTTCCAAATTACATTGGCTCTTCATCTCCCTTAAAGAATAACTGTAGATGGGAAAAAAAAAGAAAAAAAAAAAAGAAAGAAAGAAAAAGTGACAAGCCTAGGCAACTAAACTATAATTATAGAAACAACTAATTTCTACATGGCAGTGGTCCGCGATCTTGGCTCCGCAAAGTATGTCTTATTTTTCTGTCATGTGTAATAATGATTACAACGAGATAGTTACCATGTGCAGCTCTATCTTACCTATCAACCAATGATTGGTCCCTTCTCCTTCCGATCGACCAATCACTTTCCCCTTGCAGTTCATGATGACCATATTGGATGACGTTCCACCACCCTCTACTCCACCAAATAATGAGCACTCACTGGTAGCCATAACGACTGTGGATCTACAATGGAAGAAAATTATATTTGATTCAACATTCAAATGTAAGGGGTGGCTTGTGGTAGGGGTGCTCTAGACAGACTTGAATTGCTGGTACACACTTTGTTTCAAGTCAAAGACAGGAGCATGAATTTATTCCTGTCAATCATATAAAAGCGAAGTAACATGTCTTCAACTTTATAACTGAATCTTGGCGAAATATGATAATGTATATTTTTGAAAAGAACACTAGAGAAATAGAAAAGCATGTCACCACCAGGGATCGAACCCGTGACCCACGCTTTCACGGTGTGTGCTCTACCAATTGAGCTAGGTAACCTCTGATGTCAACAAACTTTTATTTCTCTAGTTGCCACATTAGCTCCCAATCATCCACCTGTGGACATCAACATTCAGCTCAACACCACTCCTTCGTAAGTTAAAAATACCTCATTTTTTCACAATTAACCCTCCTCTCCCAGCTCCCCCAAAGAGAGCGGATCCGTTCCGGTTATTTCAATCACGTATCTAAGACTTATGATTATTTTTACCATAAAGTTTCATCCCGATCCCTCAACTCTAAGCGTTTTCCGAGATTTTAGGTTCCCCTTTCAATTCCCCCCAATGTCACCGGATCCAGTCGGGATTCAAAATAAGAGCTCTAAGACACAATATTAAAAAAATAAATTATTTTTGACCCCACGGTTTGGGACAATAAAAGTTTGATCTATACACAGAAAATTAATGTTTCATGGACAGAATGTCTATAGTCCCTACAAGACAAATAATAACTTAACTTAACTTAACTTTGCCATTCCTGTGGGCTGTAGTTACATAAACTTTCTCCATGTTCTAGAGTTGGACTGACAAATGACATCAGTTCAACACCATCCCCACTTCTTCCTCTAGAGAACCTCTTTGCACGGTCAAAACCATTGCGTTGTCTTCGCCATTTCACTTTCAACTCCTTATCCTGTTGTGGCAAGCCAAGTCTGTCCGCAATATCCACCCATGCATTATTTTTTCCTATCTGATCTTTGTATTCTTGGGTACCACAGTCCCACAAACAAGTGTGAAGCCTGACTTCCCTAATTAATCGTTGGGTGTAGTCATTGGACTCAACCGCAATTTTTTTCTACATTTCTGTGCTGCCGTACAGCAAGGACTTTGTGTTCATTTTTTTATGTAAAAACGAGCTGCACAGCGGTAATTTGGGGAATGACTAAAGTTGCTGCATCAGATAACATCATGCTGCACAGCTGATCTATAAACCAGCCTGTACATTACTGAATTGCGGAGCCTTTCTATAACTTCACAGCCAGTGTCCATTCTTAAAAGTATGCTCAATTGTTTTTCATCGGAGCAAATATTTGTTTAACTATCAACTTGGATAGCCATAAATGTACTTTACTCTTTGCCAATTTGAACCTGGATAAGATCAATGTAGTGTATAAGGTCATTCTGAATATTAGATGAAACCCCAGTAAATGGCCCAGAAGGTCCCCCCTCACTCTCCAATGTTGCCCTGTGTAAGTACCCTTCAAATAGCGGATCTAACTTTTCCATACTCTACTGTAACTCCCTGTCGTTTCCTCGGTTACTTACTACTCCATCATGGCCTCTAAATGCCATTCTTGTTTGGACAAATGCAGCACAGATTCAGTAATAACCTTCAAAATTGACCTGTTACTCCGAACCTCAATGTTATGCCCTTAAATTTCTTCCTGTTTACCTCCAATATTGGTTGGAAGGAATTATGTACTATGTTTTTATTAAACCGGTACAACACTTAGTAAATCTGTAGGGTTATCTCCGAATGCACTGCTACCAATAAAACATAGCATATGGCCTTGGTCTACTAATGCACGATTGAGAGCTGATAAAGCGACTAGAGAAATAGAGTATGTTAGCATCGCAGGTCACCTAGCTCAGTTGGTAGAGCACGGGTCACAGGTTTCATCCCGGTGGTAACACTTTTTCTGTGGTGTTCTTTTTAAAACTGACATTTCCTTCTAATTAGAGTATATATTCTTTGGCTGGAAGCGCGATTGAGTAAGTAACATTTCTGCACGTCGACATTTACGCCTTTAAGGCTGCAAGAAAAGGGTAAAGGGTCTGACTAAATTCTAATTACTCCAAAGGTATCTATCTATCGTAAAGCTGGGTAAGTGATAACTAGAATTTCAGAGTACTTTTAGCTGATACTAACTTTTAATCCCTTCTAATTTCAAAGAAGGAAACAAGTATTGCAAAATTGATGATGCAAAGATTGAAGAAAGTACCATTGAACCTGAAACGCATGAGTATCATTTGTTGTATCATGAACTATGGAATGGTGATAATCAGATTCTTCCTTTCCTATTTTGATTACAAAGGGACTATCATCACGCAAACCTAAGGAGATCAATTTACAATTTAATAGGGGGAAGGAAAACTCAGATGGGCTTACACATTTTGATGATGACAGTTTGAAAAGTTCAGAAAGAACTCTATCGTACTCCACAATCAAATTTTTCCGCCATATTATTCTGTCTATGGTACCTTTATTCCTCTATTAATTCAACAATTTTCTCTCTTTTTACCAATAATCATTATTGTTAAGATGCACAACAACGATTAATATTACATATCCATTTATAGTAAGTTGTAAGCAAAGAGTGACGACATCAATAAACAGTATTCGATAACAAATTTACTATTTTGATGTGAAAGGAAAAGTGTCAGATGTCAGAAAATCTAAACATTCAAACGTGATCTGTCCTAGATTGATGCTGCAGCTTTTTCCAATATAAACAATATCTGGAAGTGCAAAATATTAAAGACAAAATGAATATGCGGATTTATGAGACCTTTCAGTCAGTACTAATAGATGCGTCGGAAACATAGAAGCTAAAAGAAAGGGACCGCAAGAAATAAGAAGCCTTCCGCCGTACGTGCATGAGAAAGATCATGGAAATATTATACACAGACAAGTGAGAGCAAGAGCTCGAATGGGAAAGATAGAGAGTATCCTTAAAGTCAGACGGTTGACATGAATGGAACATATCTGTAGAATGGGTCAAGGAAGAATAACCAAAGTGATAACAGAATTGATCCGTAGAAGACATAGTGTAGGGAGAGGGAGGTCAAAAATGACATGGGTGCGCACGGTGGAAATACACATAGAGAAGGAAGGGATGATATGGGAAGATGAAAAGACACTTGCGGAGACAGAAACGGGTGGTGGAGATTTACGGCTCAATATGCGACAGCGCCAGAAAAGAACTGAGTCAAGTCTAAGAAATACAAGAAGTGTATGCTAGGCACAAAGCAATGCAGTTGAACGCAATGCCATACAATGACTACAGTAAAATAGAAGAAAATTAATACCGTGAAAGTCATTACAATGCAAAACAAGGTAACTTATTTCGATGTAACACATCAAAATATAGTACAATGATATAAACCGATGCAGTGCAAAATAAGACAGCACCATACAATACAAATACAAAAAATATGATATCGACACAATTTAGTTTAATCCAATATTTTACAGCACGATGCTATATATACTACACAATACAATGAAATACAACAATATCATTGCGATTATCATAATCAAATTATTTATGCTTTGTCCTTAAGGCCGGAGTTACTGATTTGCACTGTCATATTTGAGGTTGCCAGGTCCGTTTAGTTACCTGTGAAGAACCTTTAACCTGAGAGTTTTTGACGGGGTTCTCCCTTAGCATAACTCGCTTTCTCCTGTAAGTGTAAACAAATCAATCACATGGAGGCCACTGGAGGGGATTTACAGTAAGACATGATATTTTGGGCTTACGAACATTAATTTATGTTAGTTATTAGTTGCCATAGACTAGTGGTGGCGGAGCCGGGGGAACAGAAGTGGAACGCCTCTCTGAAAATATTTGCGGGAGAGAAGAGTACTGTATCCTTAGAAAAATATGTTCGGAAGGGAAATAAACAGAATCACCTTGATAGTTTCTCTTTTAATATCACTGATGTATGATGTAGGGAGGGGAAAGGGACAAAGGCTTGTCAACATGAAAATTTTTTTTCCAAGATGTTAAGAGTGATAAGTCTGAGATTAGTATAGAAGAAATGAGAGAGTGGTTGTCGGAAAATGTTTACAAATCATTGTTCTAAGCAATTTCTCGACATTCGTCAATACGCAGGCACTGGACCGGGAAAAATAAAAGAAGAGAATACGGGGAGTAAATGAGAGTCTAGTGGGGTTTTTTAATGAACCACATTTTGAAGTTTTTTATTGTTAGACAATTGAAAGTTCAAACTGCTTACGCTTTAGGGTCCTCAATTTCACTTGCTATACTTGAGAAATTTACATTTTCACATGCTCTGACCATTCCATACTAAAAATTAAGATTTAAGGATTTGCGTGTCTTTAGCAGCAAAACACTGCTCTGAGTATTGTAGTCTCTCTATGAGTGTTATCTCATGTACCATAATGTGTTGGTTTTAGAAGTGTCATTCACTTGTAGAAAATTGTAAAGGAATGGCATTCGTTATCGGGAGATAACGGGTAAACGTGGATAATCACCGGATTGGGATTTCTTTGAGCTCGCTTATTAATCGATGTGAAACCAGACATAGTTACTGCTAAGGCAAAACACATGTGCAAATACAAGCAGCAGACATTTTTCATTGTTTGCGTAACCATCCATTGAAGGAGAGAGAATTTACTGTAAACCTGTTTACACTGGTGTGTTAATAAAATCTCATCAGCCAAAGATTATCCATCTACACCAGATTTGAAAAGAACCCTAAAGAATCAGAAAATATGTCACCACCGGGGATCGAACCCGTGACCCACGCTTTCGCGGCATGCGCTCTACCAACTGAGCTAGGTGGACATTCAACAGTGCTGAGGTGAATCGCCAAGCCACGAGTACGATATACCAGGTTCAAGGATATTAAAGACTTGATTACTTCATGTACTGATTTGACATCCTGCTACCAAATGTCTTCACCACTAACCCGGGTTCGGCCGCTTCCGGGTAATATACCTTGCTGAAGGGCAACCTATGATTTTGTCCGGGAATGCTTGTCTATACATTCGCAGCTAACCCCCATATCTGGAGGCCGTTCCACGATCCGTAACCTGTGGACCCGGTAGATGGGAGTTATCATCTCCACACTATATATATCAATCGTCCATATTAGTCTCAAAATATTCATTACATGTTCTATTGCTAACTCTATTATCCAAATGTTCCTTAAATTCTTCGCTATCCCTACGCGCGGCGGCAAGCAAGAACCGCTGTTTCTGATCCAGCTCCCCGAACGTAACAGAAAAAGACGATGTGTATATTGACTTTGAGACTCTACGGTCAAAACGTGCTGCGAAATAAAACGTTACGGGTCAGGATCTAGTGAGAAGAGAAACTACGGAAAGTTCCATATTTTACATGGCATCTTCAGCATAATTGACCCTGCTAATCTGAGAATTACACCTTTTGTATATGATTGGCTAACTCGGATTCTAGAAGGCAAGCTTAATATGCAAATTATTTGAAAATGGGATGGGCTGTAGGAAATTCTAGCCCGAATATATGTTTTCTGCTGGATTTAAATATCCTTTCGTTGAGCTATTCAAAGATCTGAAGCAGAAGGGATCAGAAGAGAACTAACGCATATTGCACATTATAGTTTGCGTTGATACACATTTCGTTTATCTTCTCACCCTAAGATGTCCACCATTGTGATGCGATCGTCGGGTGACGGTAAGTCCTTTGGGAATACCTGACTGAACACTAGTTTCTCCCAATGCTTTATTTATTGTCTTGTGTTGAATATTTGTCAATAGTCTCGTTCTTAGTGTCAAAGATGCAAAGTTGTTTGACTGTAAGTTCTTTCAAATATCTTTTCTTCTGATTTGTGAATTCACGCTTGAGCTCTTACTTTCTTACAAATATTTCATAAATTTATGCCATTTTTACAGTCTGTCATAAGTATCTGTAGTCAACTGATTGCCATAGCTCGCTGTTTCCTAATGCGAGCCTTCCTAGCAGATGCTATCACTCCTCTCTCCTCCAGGATCTGCCAAGTCATCAGTTGTTGCATCCCTCCTGCGATTCTTATCTTCTCGATTGCTTTTGCGCATGCGTCTAGATGACTTCTTCTTTTTACTCCGTGATGGATGAGTATCAACTGCGATCGATGCGCTGTCACAATCGCCATCAAGATGATGAATGAAACGGCGGAGTATTTTGGTGTTGCTTACTTGAGTAATCTCAAAGTCAGCAATTAGTGCGCGTTTTACACGCTTTGTCTCCCTTCTGCTCCTGAAAAGTGACGACAACAGTGAAAAAGATGTAGAGGCAGCGGCCATTTTGTGTCTTAGAACATGGTTACAAATAATCAGAACGTAGAGTGATTTATAAGTGGGCATATAAGAATAAACATCAAAAATAAAAACAAAGAGTCCTGCATTATGAAACGGTAATAGTTATGTATTGATGGCTGAAAGAAAAATAGCAATTTTTATTCATTTATTATAACCTTTCCACTCTCTACAATGGAGGCGCACCTTTGAGAGGTGGTGCTACTGTAGGGCTGAGCGTACCTTGAAGATTGTCACTCCTCCGGGTAGCCCAAAATGAGAGGGTATCATGCTTGAACCCACCTGTTACCATTTATCTATCAGTTCACTTGTTTGGTGGATTTTACTGTTTATTTAGGTCAGCTTCAATATCATGACCACTGCTCATTAAAGGATTTTGACTGACCATCACCTGGCATGGAGTTTATTTTAGAATTTGCTCTACAGCATCACTGGTGACCTTATTATTAAACCTGAAACACGGTGGACATCATTTCTATTATTCTTGCTATTAAATTATTTTGTGCAGAATTCAACATTTCTGTTTTCTGCTACAGTTTGCTGATTTTGTAGACATCTAATAAGACCACTCGCTGATCTCTGCTCTTCTTCGAACCCTTTCTCATTCTTTACAAGCGCAAATAACCAAAACGGAGCATTTCACGTCAGAAATTCGTTGACGGGGGTTTACATCCATCTTGTTGATTGCGACACTTCAATCTACAAACTCAAAAAAGTAATTATGACGCCCAGGATATAAACCCCCGTGCTTGCTAAGGAACCTGATCTCCCCTTGGTATCAAATCGCTATCAAAATTTGCACCTGTCATCGTCATCATAGAATTTCCGCGTCAGAACAAAATAGGCGCCAGCAATTCAAGTGATAGTCGGAAACCACTAGAAAAAACTCGTCGGAAAAGAACAAAATTTTTTGTTACTTTCCGACGACTTTTGCTTTGGCATATGTCAATCGAATTTTAATATTCACAGACAAGTAGTAGCATTTGCATGCAAGAAAATCTGCCTTTAACATGCCAGACGCTTGTCTGGCGACGGATTTTACTCCTATTTGAACCAGGCTTATAAGACGAGTTTTGAAATTTTGACGTTTCGGCGCTACATGCATCCATGAGAGGAAGAGAACACAACTCCGGAAAAATTGAAAGTATGGGGCTGTTATAATTTCCGAAGATCAGAATTTCAGTAGTACTTCATCTCTTCTGCATTCTTCCCGTCCGTTTCCCTTGCGTAAAGCGCTTGATATGCGGCCTGGAGCATGCGAAAACCATTAGTGCAAACTTCTTCACCGTCACCGTAAACCGAGTAAACCCTTTGATAGTAATAGTTGTAGTATATTCAGCGCACATAGCAATTATTACATGCTTGTCACGAGTGGAGCATTACCACAATTGCTTGCCTTTTTTTTCCTTAAGGGATCTGAGGGGATTCGAACCCACGACCCATTGGTTTGAAAATGCCAACCTTGACCATTGAACCACAAAGTCCAATAACTAAGGTGAGAAATTTTCAAGTCCATCTTGTCATGTTTTCCTCTTCACTCAGTGGGTAAGGGGGAATTCATTAATCATAATTATTTATTATGTTTCGGCTTTGAGCTTTCGTCAGGCTTTGTATATGAAAAAATATATATAAATTACTATATTATATAACTTAGACGCCCCAACTGCCCTTTATTTATTAGTTAGCCTGTTTGGTAGTTTTTCTGTTAATTTAGGGTTGTTACAAAATTGGGCACACTGCTCATCAGAAGTTTTTGATTGAGGGACGTTGGGGTGTGAGTAGCCCTTCTTGATCCATAATGAGCAAATCACAATTTTATGTACGGGATGTATTTGCTAAAAATATCGGAGACAGATGAGCCAGGCGGAAAACTAATTTTTTTCATAAATATTAAAACCCATCAAAACTGCCGCAAAAGAAACATAATTCATTACGCAATAAGATACCAGCAAGCTATTTAATCCTGAGCCTTCAATGTTTCGGACATCATCTTCAAAAGATGTTTTTGACGTCTACAAAAAGGAACTCGCACGCTCACAGAAACCTAGGTCAGAAACAACTACGAGGTTAAGGTGCACCGAAAATGTCATATAAGCATATTCTAAGTTTATCTCTATTCTAAAATTGATCGTTGTTTAGGCATACATGAGGCTGATTATGAAGTTTGGTATTCTTGGAAAAACTTGTGCAAAGTGTTAATAACTCACCGGTATTTGCGTGACATTTAATTCATTAACAATGAATCGACAACGTTAAAAATTTGATTGCCCTCTTTTAAAAGGTACACGTTTTTTTCTACTTCTTTACTACTTTATTAGAAATGTAGTACCAGATACCTCCAAAATTAAGAAACTTTTAGAAATAGGAAAATAGAATGTTTTTGACATACTGTACTGTAGGAAACTTTACATTCGTTCGAATAATTTTAATTCGAATCAAAACATTCTTGTAGATCTAGTTCAAAATCGTATACCCCGCCATATCATGGTAAATACACTTATGTCTGTAATAAGAAACCAGTTTATAAGAAACAAGGGCTCAATCTCCCCAAATTTAAGAAACTAGAGGGCTGGATGGGGCTGCTCTAAGAAATCTAAAAATCCGTGAAGGCGGTTAAGACACTTTGATAACGGGTTATTTCATGAATAGGCTAACCTGGAACAGAGGGTACCCTAAATGAAGTGTAAATTTACTAACAGTCCTCATCATTATCCGCCATCATCGTCATCATCATCATCGTGATCATCGTCATCATCATCATGATGATCATGATGATGATCATGATGATGATCATCATCATCATCATCAGTATCACCACAATCATGGTCATCACCATCATCAGTATCTTCAGCATTATCATCATCATTACTATCACCATTCTCATCATCATCACTATCACCATTATCATCATCATCATCATCATCATCATCATCATCATCAACATTATTACTGCCATGATCACTGTCTGAAATAATAAGATAGTCCTTGAATGAAAACCTAAAGATGAATGTTTGAGGCCGCACCAGAATGCATCACATACCTAAATTATTGTTTTATTGCATAGTCTAATCATTTTATGCACTCTTATTTTAACAGGAAGCACAAGGACACCAAGGAACAAAAGGATCTCGTATTTGTTTCCTGAAGGAGGACAAACTTTTAACAACAGGGTTCTCAATGGTCAATCAAAGGGAATTGGCAATTTGGGATATGGTAAGTTCATTGGCACTTGTTAAACCTGCAACTTTAATATGCATAGATAAAGTATATTTATGTGTAACTAAAAGCGCCCACTCCCTTTTTTGAATGCCCCTCAGCAATAAACACCCAGGCCCAGTGTAATCCTAAAAATATTCTATAACCCCCCAATCCCCCCTTCGGTAAATTTCAGAAAGAATAGCTTCGTCTCTCTTATAAATTCGATGATGATGATAATGATGATGATGATGATGATGATGATGATGACAATAATAGTAATGATGAAAGTGATGATGATGATAATGGTGATAGTGATGATGATGATGATGATGATAAATAGTGATAGTGATGATGATGATAATGATAATGATAATGATAATGATAATGATAATGATAATGATAATGATCATAATGATAATATTGATGATGATGATGATGATGATGATAATGATGATGATGGTAATGGTGATAGTGATGATGATGATGATGATGATAATGATAATGATAATGATAATGATAATGATAATGATAATGATAATGATAATGATATGTTTGTCCAACATTAAGGTTTGGTAGTTTGCAACGAAGTATTGGTCATTTCCATGGTATGACCAACTTCTCTCTTTTTTCTCGCACTCGTTGAAAACGATTTCAGCTGTTGGTTTTGGAAACAGAGAAACTTTGTTTCTATTATTTAACAAAATTTTCCAAAGGAGACTAAACGTAACGGTCATGCTATTCTGAGGTAATGACTGGCGTTTGATGTTTTGATTATATCAAATCATAACACAGCATTTGATCGTAGCAAAGTAGAGACAATACTTATCACTCCCTCTATAGACAGACTCAGAATTCTTTTATATGGGATTACAACCAGGAAATTGAATTATAGTTATAATAATCAGCAAAATAGATTTTGTTATCAATTTTTCAGTCAGGGGTCAAAGTTTCTTTCTAGAGCGGTTAGCTTGACAGTTGGAAACCTTTGGAGACCTTAGAACTTTTTGATAAGGAAATGCAATGAAATATCACCAATCACTGTACGATCAACTTTTCTTGGTGGGTAGTCTAAAATGGCTGATACAACAACTAAGCCAAAAAAGCCTGTGTAGTGAGAGTTTTGTAAACATCAGCTGTCTCGACAGCAGATAGAACACAGCAGAGATAACGGTAGTAAAAGACAGTATTTCTAAGCTGAGAGATGCAAGACATGGAGGTTCTTTGTACAAGGTATAACATGACAGTATTCTTGCTATAACCCAAAACAACTGGTTGGTGAGGTTTAAGGGCGGTGCCACTTAATCAAGAGTTGTCAGGTGGGACTGAGAGTTTATTTAAAGGCTTAAAAAGTTTACGGATAATCTTTTATTATTACAAACTGCAGTTTTGGAATAGATAAAATGTTGAAATATCATGGATTACTGTTCAAACAGTTTGCGCATCCCTAGCCTTATTGTACACCAAGTAATCGTACAAATTACATTGATGTTTGTCGCACGTGGAGCACTATCTCTTAAGAATTTTTCCTGTAGCTGCAATATGTCATTAAGGTTGTTGTTATCCAGGAGAAGTTCAATGTTTAATGATTGTGAGAAAGTTAATTGCGTTCGGGAACGACAAGACTATTATTGGGAACTTTTATGTACTTAGTAAGGTTAGGTTGATTTGGTAGTTTGGTCGGTTTAAGAATGCTCATTACTGATAAAACCAATGTGATTGTAGGCGACCTAGAGCGTATGGTGATGGAAATATACGTGCAATCACCCTCGTCATGTGATGAAATTGGCTTCTTTGAAGTTTTGATTATATTATATTTGTTGAATTCTATAATATTATATTAACATTCGTCACATTATAATATATAGTTTTATACTAAAGTATTTTTTTAGTTAATTGGTAGGAACATGGTTTTTATAGGGAGTTCTTGTTATACACATTCAAAATTTCCTTACATCCAAAACTTACTTTTCCACTTAGGTTTGCTTTCACTGACTTATTCCCTTGTAACATTTGCCGAACGTTTTATCATATTCTGAGTCGCACTCATTTCTGTACTATGTTTCAGAGGAGTTACATGCTTTCTTTAAGGCTATCGCATTATCTACAGCGCTTAACTATACGTGACTGTTGATGAAAAGAATTTCGAAACCTCTGGAATCTTGAGGATTAGCTATTGGTAAGGATGGGCCATACTAGATTCTTTTTTCTTGTGCTCGTTATATCTTTTTGCTTCAGACAGGAAGGCCCCCTTCCTCGCTCTCCCACCACACAACTGTCAAAATGTGCTCTCTTACTTCTGATAAAGATACCACTCATTTAGGACAAACGTTGTGATTTCTAGCCACAGTTACTAACGCCGAGTTTCATAGCTGCATCTACCTTACTTTCTGCATCCATGTCTTCTGTTAAGCAGATCCCGCACACATATAGTATTATGGTAGTTTCATCTCTTGTTAAGACGTTTTGGCATCAATTATTAAGTTGTAAGTTGGCTTAATGGTAAACGAAATAGCTGATTAGTCTCACCTGCAAACTGACTTTGGTTTTAATATGTCTACGTTTACTATGGTGCAGAACGTTTGAGCAGAACAGACCAGTGACGTAACTACTGAAGAGGACAATAACAAGCATGTTACAAATCTTTGAATTTGGAAAGCGCAATCTTGACTTTTGGTCCTATTAATTTGTCAGCCATCATCTTTGAAAATAACTCGGCCGTTCTTGATCTTACGTTCGGATTCGTTGAGTTGCAAAATAACTCTAGCAAATAAATTACCGCGCCTGAAAATGAAAAAAGGGTGATATTTGTGTAAATTGCTTTCTGACATCCCTCTCCCATAGCAGGACTACACTCTGAGAGTATCTTCTCCTCGAAGGAACAGAGTAGCAAGCATAAAGAGTTTCATCTTTTCAGCTTCATTAGTTAATGTCATATTTCTTATGTGGAAATCAGGGACGTGCCGTGAGAAAATAGCTATGCATGCAATAAAAAATTACGATAACATACGAAAGTTGTCTCTTATACCAGAAAATCATAAATTTAAGAACCTATCATATTGGACCCTATCCTACTCGAGGTGGGGGTGGGGATGGAGTAGAGGGGTACACATTGAAATTCTTCGTAAATGTACTGAACGTGCTTAACGTAGTAAGTGGCTGTCTATCCTTACAACATCTGTGTAGCCGACAAACCTTTCACAGATTTTACCTCCGACGCCGATTTATCTCAGATAGTTGACATATCTTCATTGAATATCATATCTTCGTCAATTAAAATTGCCACATAAACAGCCTGTTCAATTTCTCCCTTAATTTCTGAAGGACTGTATGCTTCTGGATTGAGTTGAATAATTTCGAATCCTGTCCATGTAGGGCCTACCACTGAAGATAGATACTGGAGGAGTCTAATGCTGTGTCAGTAGAGCGTCAAATTCACTAAAAAGTTTTAATGTTTTAAGATAGTTCCCTCGATTTAAAGATTCCCTGATTCATTGCCTGTTCCTCCTGCTATCCAAGGTGGCACACACCTCGCTCTAATATCATTCAATTCTTTCGCACAGTTTCATTATGTCTGCTCAGTTCGCGATCTCTCTTGTCACTCAGTTGAGTATCAATACGAGCCATGCCAAACGTACGAAGCTGTTTTCATGCGGGGAGATGCTACTTACTTAACTCATGAAGTTTACAAGCTGTGAAAGACCTCAGATCTACAATAGAGACAGAACCTATTGAAAGGCTATATTGTCATCAATGATAACCTGTAGTTCAACTCTGGCTATCTATTCTTAAACTTGTGATCTTACAGGTGTCTTTGATTCACTAATGGCAATAAAACTAAATACAAATTTCTCGTTTGATTAAAATCTGATTTTTATGCAGTTGGAAGCCTATGCTCGATAAATATTATTTGATAAAAATGTTTGTGTCTATTTATAAGACCAACAAAGGGTAGCCATGTTTTTTGTTAAAGATATGGCTTTTACTTGCTGCTTCTAACAGCATGAGATTTTGAAGGACGGTATATATAACGTTAACACGTCAAACATTTAGAACTTTCAATTTTTTAATGTTCGATTTGACTCTAGGTGTTTTGGATATTACATTCCAGTGGTTTTTGAACACTACTTGGCTCTTTCTGTATTGATTGACGTGTGAGTTACACTCCTCCTAGCATTCAATTTAATTCCTTATTTATAGTTATGTAGTTCTCTTATAATCAATAGCCCTTGACTAGAAAATAAAAATCCAAATCGGACTATATTGAAAATGTTTTATCATTAAAAGATTTTCGCGGAGTGGATTTACACTAACTCGTTGCAAACGTTTAGGTTACAGTTAAAACAAGGTATAAGAGTTCACACGCACTGTCACTTTTTTCATTGTATCACTTTCCATGTCAGTTACGGGATACTTTCCTAGGTACCCTACCTAGTGTCTCATTAGATGCTTCGACAATTTAAAGCACTCCTTAAAGGAGATCTTCAATCAAGCAAAACTATATCAAAGTTGAATTTTTCCAGGAAATAATTGCACACTACGCATTTTCCTTAAACACGAATTGAATATCATAGAGAAATAGCAGATCGGTTCTTTAAGTCACGAAGCTAAACAAAAAAAACACCCTGAAACTGAGAGAACTCCATCTTGTGAGTTATATCTGTTGTCCCAAGAATCCTTTACAGTCTAAACGTCACAAGCACCTTGTTATAATCCACTTTAAACAATATAACAACATATCATTTGTAGGTACAACAACCAATTGTTTGATTAAAATAATTACGTGTCATAAACGTCCATCCGATTTCAGTTTATAAAATACTGTAAGATCGACCACACGCGGATATCGAAATTGCGTCGGATGTCGACTGGAAACATACAAAATATAGACACTCTTCTTAATGCTAACCGACCAAATACACGTTGCTGTTTTTTATAAGCATAACGTATATAAGCATAAACAGGCTCAGATCGCTGACAAATAAGCATACACTAAGCATACACGGTTATTCTGATTATCGCCAAGTGTGGTTACACAGTAAACAATTCAAAAGTATGTGATATCGTATTCCGTGATATCAGCTTCGCACTATATGATAGGTTATAAAGTAGCTATCTGTTGAAAAGAATGCTTTTACTTCTGGTCTCTGCAGCAGATTTGGGAACCAAATTGTTAAAATTATGATCCTCGTTGGACATAGGACTACACTGTAAAGATCGGCGTACACCTGATTCAATAGAAAACTCTCACGTCCTTACTGTCACTTTTAAAGCTCTTGATGTGTTCTTGTGGACATGTTGCATGTTTGTCATTTTCATCAAGAACTCACTCTTTGTATTTACGTCTCTTGCCTCTTACAGAGCAAAAAGTTGATAAATTTAATCCTTGATGAAAAACTAACGGAAAGACATTTTCAATAAACACCTAGTAAACAATCTCTATGTTACCATTTGATATGCCATTTGATATAAGAGTTATATGTGTGGATAGGATAAATTTTACCTCCAGTTTTAATCTGGTATTGTTCCTTGCAGAGAGACAGTTCACAACTTTTCATGAGATGCTATATTTCCTGAGTTTAAGAATTAATAAATTTTTGGATGCGTATTAAGGGTTAGGTGTTTCATATTTTAAGATAAACAATTTCTTATACTCATTTTTGTCTGCCAAAACAGATAAAGACGAAAACTATATCTTACAAGTATCGGAAAAGCATAGAGCACAATTATTAAGACGGAGGAGAAAGGCACAAACCTGGCAATTTCACTGAATTTCAAAGCTCAACGGTGGTAGTCTGGCTGCAAGGGATCGCACGTTTTGTAAAATATAAATCCAGTGCATTTACCTCCTGCGCACCAGATCTGGGTATGGCAATCAGGGTACTGGTTCTTGGGGAGCCTGACCGCAGCCCCATTGAATGTCAAACAATTTTGAAAACACTGGTTAAATATCCGTCTTTTAAAAATGTTCTTCGTGAGAAATATCAAGGATGAGTTGCTTTAAGCATAAACAAGTTCCATAATCGCAAATAAAGGGGTCGTTTTTTAAGCGAGTGTAAACGGGTGTTGTGTTAGGAGGAATGTTTGAGGGATGTTATGACGTGTTGTTAAGTTAAAGAAGGTTGGGACGAATCACGTCAATCGCTTCTCGGTCATTTGGCTGGGATCATGTCTTGTATCTGTTCTCATTGATGACATATTGATGGCAGGTTCTTTCCATGGTCCGCGAGAGGCGGTCCTTCTGGGCAGTTCAGCCTGCTTCATGCCTTCGTTCTCTGCCCGGTAGATAAAATTGAGGGCCGTCGCTCTTGTAGGCCCCAGCGGCCCTTTATTTATTAGTTAGCCCCTTGGTTTTTCTGTTTATTTAGGGTAGTTTCAGAGTCGTCTCAACTGCTTATCTGGGGTCTTTGATTGAGAGATTGCCGAATCACGGCATGGGAAATTTATAGTCGCCCACGCAGTAGCTTAAAAGATTGTAATGCCAGGGTGGATGTGATTGAGAGATTCGATCGATGGTAGTCACAGAGCAGGTTTTGTAGTCCTGCTTAATTGTTGAGGAGAATAAATCGTTGTGTTGGGACAAATACATTTTCATCAGCATCTAATAGTAGTAACTACTCTAGAGTGCCGAATAAACGGGGGGGGGGCTGAATAAACGGGGGTCATCATTACGCTATAAAGTTAATAAACAGGGGGTCCAAGTCAACGGAGGGTCTGAACTCTAAACTCAATTTCGTGAAAGTTTTAAATAAGGATGATACACATGAGGACAAAAATCATACTAATTGACTAATTAGCAACTGTTTCAGGGTCAAATGTTGCATGGGAAGTTATTCAAGTAGAGGGCAAGCATGGGGAATAGCATAGTTACTTCCGTTAAGGCTATTGGTAAACTTCAAAGTGACGACCCAGGTGATATAGTCAGAGGATGTATGGAACTTCTCTCTGGCATAACAGACTTTGCAAAGTCTTTGGCCAGTAAGTAAAATTTTATGTGCATTAGAAACTTTTTGTGTTTTATATATTGTTATACACTATCTGGTAGTTACTTAAACCATTTACAATCACAAAGCATAAATGTTGCGAGGCGTGTTGTCAACAATTTTTTGTTTTGCGAAGTCGCCAAAGACTACATCACGGAAACGCAATCGATCGATTTTGCGCAAAAGTGCAACCGAAATACCAGACTTTGAGGCTAAAGTTGTCAAATATAATGTGTAATATACTATAATATATTGTGTATGTGCAAACCACGTATATACTGAATAATTACTATCAGGAACGTGCGAAACTAAACACACGTCAACCTACTAGTGCTGCAGTTTATTTAATGATTTACAAAATCATAAAATTATTGGCTTGCTTAGGTATTTTATCTGTTATCACTTGGTAAGTCACTAATCTGTCAGCGCTAAATCTCTTCCCACCTAGGACTGATTATATTTCTCCCCTCTTTGAAATTAAAACTCTCTAATTAAATGTTCCTGCTAATGCGTAAAGGCTTTTTTTTCATGTGGATTTTTACGACTATGGCCAAGTTTTCTCATAAAAGAATAAAATATTTGCGTAACCTGGCAAAGGAGAGTTCAAGAAAGGCACCGGACAAGTGCCGTAAATTTCGCAAACCTTTCCCGCCCTTCAGAATTCCTAGTTGTGTGACTGTTTAGAGTAGATATTGGACCAGAATGAAAAGCAGTGAGCGACTCTGGTAAGTTTTAAAAATGCGTAAGTCTGATATTTTTATAGGCATGATGGTGGTTATGGTTTTGACAGCACGAAGTCACCTTAGAGCGTGCCATTTTGTAGCGTATGCGCATCTAGACTTTCATTAAGGGTGTGAGACACAACACCACGCTAGTCTTTCGTAATACCGATTTCTAATGCACCATTCGTGGACAGAACTGTATTGGAGTTTAGTATGAAGAGGTTTTAGCTTGTTTGGTTGTTCATCAGAGTTGACATTATCTAGAGGATTGATTGCCGGTACTGCTTCTAACTCAGTACTGCTTGGGAGGGGTGGCCAGGCAGACCTCTTCTCATGGGATGAGAAGGCCAGTTGACTCAACCTTGGTGTTTCTCTCTGGTAGGATTGTGAGCTGGGGTGTTTTGAGGAAAGAGTCTTGTGGGGGTACTAGTTGTTTTGGGTAGAATGTGGTTGGTTTAACTGTGAGTGTTAGTATTGGGTGGATTCATATGGGGTTTATTTTGGGATGGTTGGGATGCATTTTTTTCGAGAGCTGTAAATGGATAAGCTACAGCTTTCTCTGTAGCTATTTGGAGCGTTAGTGCTCGATTTCATATGCAGGGCATAATATTTTATTGGAAGAAACGTAGAGGCCTTTGCAATTTATGCATGTTGGCTGATTATTTTTGCAATTTAGTATTCCTTTTGGGGTGGGTACTCTTTTATTTACTGCAGGCTTGTAAGATTTCACCTCAATTATTTGTTGAGTGTCCCAGTTTTAGGCATTTTTGGTATTGGATGGATTTTGGCTTGTAAGGCTTGTGTGGTTTCATTTGTTCAAAGAGTAAAATCTGGCCTGTGATATTGCTGTTTCCTCCAAGTGTGAATTATAAAGACTTGCATGATATTCGACCATTAGCGTCTGGTTTTCCCAGTTGGGTGACATATGTGACCGGGATTAGGTTGTTAGTTCTGTCAGAGAGCCTTTCTTTTAGCTCCTGATTTGGTATCCCTGGAGGAATGTTATACACAGCTATTTTAGTTGGGTAGGGATTTGGGGTCCAAAGAGAAAACTTTATTGGGATGTTAAGAAGGGTTTATAAGCTAAGCAGTATCTCCTCTGATTTAGAATCTTGGTGAGCTATTAGCAAAGATTCATCACGGTTGATGTTTAGTGAAAACTTTGATTTTAACAACTTGAAATTGCAACCCTTATTAGAATTATCTTATTTATGTCAAAGGGGATTTTAGGCATGGTAATTGGAACTTTATTTTGTACAAAAATGTGACAGTTTTCAGCAAAGTCAACCAAAACTATAGCTTTCTGTTCAGTTAACCTTCCCTTCAATTCTGTAAGGTTTTTAGCCTTAGCCTTTACAATATTGGAATGCTCAGTGATGTAATCAAGCTATTGTATAACATGGAAGTATACTCTCTGTTAGTGAATGCAGTGAAGTCATCATACACCAAAGTTTAGGTACCAAATGTAATGATATGAGGAAAAGCATGTTTGTCTAATGTAGAATGAATATTGGGTAGTAAAAGTTTCTTGTCATTTTGGGATTTGTGAAATAAACTATTAAACTGTCAAAAGAGCACTGTAAAATTTATATGCCCAAATTAATATTTATACAATGTAAATCAAAGTTCAGGTTTTGTAGGCAATCAGAAGGGTTACTCCATAATATGGTGTAAGGCCTTATAACTACATGTAAATGATCAGGAAAGTATGTTGAGCCATTATTTAACAACTACAAAGTGACTAATGAGTTTTAATTCATTGTGCTTGGAATAATAAATATCCCTTCTAAGAAGAAAAAAGTTCCACATCCTTTACATCCTTGTGTTTTCTGGATGGATCACAGCATTTCTTCTGTTTCTGTTTTTTCTGTTTCAGTAACACATACCTGTGGTGGTGGAAATTTTGGCATTAACATTTAACATTGACAGTCATGACAGTCACCTTTTAAATCATGAATATATGTGGACAAACCTTTATATATGTCAATTTGTGACATTCCTCTTCTGCAATTTCGCAATACAAACTTTTATCTGTATCGGATACAATCAAATGTAAGTAAAATCACTATGGGAAAAAATCCCAAAGGAAAATATCCCTAATAGAAAAAGAAATTATTCAAATAGAAAGTGTGAATCCCTACAGCGAAATTCCACCCCCTTGATGTTTGGTAATAAAGCATGGTAGATAAAAAGCCATTGAACAAGTTGACTTATGTGAGGTTGGGCAAGCGATTAGGCGTGAAACAAAGGACAACTTCTGATCGGTCGGTGACGCGATAAAATTGGAAATATAAAGCAAGGATGAATCATTACAACATTGCCAAAATCAATATTTCTGAAGAAAATTTCATTACGATAAGAAATCTGAAGTTTTTCTGGGGATGTCAAGAAATTGTACCTGGGGGGCAATTTCGGGCAAGAAATCAGCTTTGAAGGGCCAATGCCCCCCTTGCCCCCCATAGCTCGGTGCCTGCCCACGATGCAGTAACACAGTAAGGTACAAATTATTACAGGAGGGAGAGAGGCACAAAATAAGAATAGTGGCATGGAAACGCGGCGTAAATGGCGAGAGCTATTCTTACAAAAGCTTAACAAATTGATGCGACACTAAATCCTAACTCTAAATTTAATACAAGACGTCCTGAAAGTAAACATAAATAGAAATTCATGAGGAAGATCCCATTTGTTATTGCCCGGCTTCTATGAGATTCCGAACTACAATTTTTACGACCCGGTTGGAAATAACAAAGCTCCAGTTGATGCAGATTGCCAACATAAGAACCAACAGTTGGTATTCATCATCAGGCTGATGCAATAAATGATGATACCATTTATTTTATTTTATTCCCTAGTTGAAATATAAGACTTCTTCAAATATTTAGCAAACTCATGCAATGATAATCGGGCAACGACTGAATTAGACTACATGGCCATTATTACTTTCTCAACCTTCCACGATCCCAATCCTGCGTTGACTTATAGAACTTATCTCCGTTGGAATTATATCAATAATTTTCGATAGCAGTCCCCTGGCAAGAAAAAGACTTCCCTGTAGGGATCAGGCACGGAGCAATGGGGGGCAAGGGGGGCATTGCCCCTCCTAAGCTGGTTTCCTGCCCCAAATCCCCCCCGTACAACTTATTGACATTCCCAGAAAATCCTCAGATTTTTTTGTCGTAATAAAAGTTTCTTCAGAAATGCTGATATTGGCAATGTTGTAATGAGTCATCCTTGCTTTATATATTCAATTTGTGAGTATGAGTAATTTCCTGGTTGCAAAAAAGACATAAGGAGAAGAAAAAAATTTGACAGTTGTTTTCTTCCCCCGATAATGATGATGAGGGAGATGACGATGAGGGTAATGATGATGATGATGATGATGATGATGATGATGATGATGATAGGGGGTGATGATAGTGATGATAATGATGATGATGATGATGACCATGATGGTGGTGATGATGATGATGATGATGATGACAATGATGATGATGCCAAAGTTGCTCTATTCCATAGACAAGGTGTAGGAGAAACTGACGATGTCAGAGTAATCACCATCTAGAGCCTCTATACCAATTAAAAGGTCTAAAGCTCATGCTGAAGACATGTGCAGAGCTTATCTTTTAAAACTTGACTGGAAAGGAAGAGATAGCTAAATCTTTTCAGATCACTCACGACAGTTGTCTTAACATTCTTCTGTTGCAACTGACTATTACCTGCTCAAAGGTCTTGTGTCATGCCATGTCTCTGCAACAAAAAGTGAAATTGCTCGCATGCAGGAATCATAAATTCTTGCTTGAAGCTTAAGTGGAGTGTTTTTATTTGTAAAAAAGCTTGCTATTTCTCTCCACTTTAACCATAATGCAGACCCTGACAGTTTGCTCCACTTCACCCTCTGTCTCCAGTGGCTTACCTACCAGTAGCTTATATATGTAGGAAAACACCCCACCTGTCTTTAGCAAAACACCCTCTCCTCTTAAACAACTCCTGGTTCGCTTGTGTTTCCTTTCTGTTACATTCTCAGGTGCAATTTTAAAGTGAAAGTCTTTCTCTTCATGCCTTTTTGTGCTGAGTACCAAAATCCTGTGCACAGTTAGAGTTAACACCAGCTCACTATGGACATAGTTATATCTTCTTTTCAATGATATTTCCTTTCTTACAAGTGACCATTAGTTAAATAGTCTTTGTAATGCTCACTTTGGTCCACTTTTCTCTAGTGCCCTCCTCCACAACCCAAACACTCTTATCATCACCTCTCCCTTACTTTCAGGTGCTAATAACAGACCATCTTCATAAAAGTCCCAAAGGATCTCCCTTTCTGCAATCTCTTATTGCCTCCTCCATGACTAATATAAACAACCTACTCCTCGTTGGAGGAATATCAGAAGAACAACTTACTTAACTAATTTAAATCTCTAAGGGTAAGTTTTGTGCAATTTTGAACTAGCCAGGAGGCATTGTAAGAATACTTTTAATGCTACGAATACAGTTACTGAAGAGAAAGATTTTGGAGAGAAAGTAGCCCCTCTCTCAAGTCAATTTATTTTCCAAACGCATCCAGTCAAAATTTTGAAAGAGCCATTTTGTTCATTTTGTTCAGCACATTAGCATGGTCCAACGACTATGTCTTTGTTGATATTAGGCATGTAAACCATCTATAATTATGCAATTGGCCCGTTGGTATTTAAAAATAAATTTTGCTTTAAAATAAATCAAAAGGCATTAGGTTTATGGTTGCCAATAACACACCTCAGCATTATATCGAGAACGAGTGGGGTATTAAGTTGAAATTTTTGGGGATACTGTTATTACTACTTCTGTTCTTACTATTTAAATAAATAAAAAGAATGTATGTATATCCAGGTTGTCAAAAAGCAAAGATAGAATTATTTGGGAATAATATTAAAATTTCAAGTCAAATTCAGAAGCTATAAAATTTAAATTAAAAAATACTATTTTGTGCCAGGATCAAAAATTGTCAAAAAAGTTTCTCCAACATACAAATAGCAACCCATACAAATGATTCTTTTAGAAAAAACTGAAAAGATATAAAATCTTATCTTTTCAATAAAAAAAACTATGTCAATAAAAAAAACAGAAATTATATTAAGGGTTTTCTCTGCAAAACAGGTTTTTCAAAAAAATGTAAAGAGCTCTGTTTGCCAAGAATGATCAGAAATAAATCCAAATAATATTCCAAGTGTAAAATTACCACAAATGACGATCAATAAATAAACAAACTCAAAAAGAACAGAAATTTCAATAAATAACCGAGTCAAGCTCAAAACAAGCAAAAATTGACATGAGTAGGGGTGATAACCTTCATACCCTCTCAAGACCAGAATATAATCTACGCTTTACTGAAAACAAAATATGTTTTAAATATTTTCACTTTTCTTACTTTCATAAATAAAAATTATCAAATTTGATGAGTGCAGGTCGTGCTTTTGATAGCTTGATAATTGAAGGAGTTGTTATTGATTATTTGATTAGTGAAGCAGTTGTTATTGATTATATGATGAGTGAAGGAGTTGCTATTCATAGTTTGATGCGTGAAGGAGTTGTTGTTGATAATTTGATGAGTGAAGGATTTGTTATTAATAATTTAATGAGTGAAGGATTGTTTTTGATAATTTGATGAGTGAACGAGTTGTTATTGATAATTTGATGAGTGAAAGAGTTGCTATTGATAATTTGATGAGTGAAAGAGTTGCTATTGATAATTTGATAAGTGAAAGAGTTGTTGTTAATAATTTGATAATTGAAGGGGTTGCTTCTGATAATTTGATGATTGAAGAAGTTGTTATTGATATTTCGATGAGTGAAAGAGTTGTTGTTGTTAATTTGATGAGTGGAAAACTTGTTCTTTATAATTTGATGAGTGAAGAAGTTGCTTTTGATAATTTGATAAGTGAAGGAGTTGTTGTTGATAGTTTGATGATTGAAAGAGTTGCTTTTGATAGTTCGATAAGTGAAGGAGTTGTTATTGAATATTTGATGAGCGAAAGATTTGCTTTTGATAATTTGATTAGTGAAGGAGTTGTTATTGATAATTTTATGAGTGAAGAACTTGCTTTTGATAATTTGATAAGTGAACGAGTTGTTGTTGATAAGTTGATGAGTGAAGGACTTGCTTTTGATAATTTGACGGGTGAAGGAGTTGCTTTTGATAGTTTGCTGAGTAAAGGAGTTGTTATTGAATATTTGATGAAAGAAGGACTTGCTTTTGATAATTTGGTAAGTGAAGGAGTTGTTGTTAATAATTTGATGAGTAAAGGGGTTGCTTTTGATAATTTGATGAGTGAAGGAGTTGGTGTTAATAATTTTATGAGTGAAGGGGTTGCTTTTGATAATTTGATAAGTGAAGGAGTTGGTGTTAATAATTTGCTGAGTGAAGGGGTTGCTTTTGATATTTTGATAAGTGAAGGAGTTGTTGTTAATAATTTGATGAGTAAAGGGGTTGCTTTTGATAAGACTACATAACTACAATTGAATTCTTATCAATTAGTACATTTAAAGTAATTTTCTTACTATCTAGATGATAATTTATTGAATAATTCTTATTTTAGAATTGCGAAAGAGGGAACATTTGGTGGCTGATGATAAGAATACATTAACATGTTAGCATGAACTTCACCAGTCAATAGCTATAAAGGGAATATTTATTTGATTACATATTTGAAAACGTGTTTTAAGACTGCTTTTTGACTTGATAATGTCGACTTAAAACTGTTGACTAAATTAGGATGCAATAGGTGTTCTCTGTACTGTTTTGGCGTTTTTGATTACAGCCTGTTGCAATGCGGCACTAAAAATCAAGAGTTGCATTTTTAAAGTGAATGGCCTGTTAATGATCGATTCAGCATTAAGTTGAGTATCAAAACCTCAGTTATGATATTTATTTAACGTGAAAGTTAATATTAAAGGCAATTTTGCCTTTGAAGCATTTTCGTCCGATGATATATGTTTTTCCTCTTTTAATTTAAAAGGGAAAATGGAGGAGTTTAAGGAGGAAGAGGAGAAGGAAGAGGAGGGTAAGATATAGATTTTGATACATGTTCTTTCAAGTTCAGAATAATTTGTTTATTTAGGTGTGCTCAATTTCAAGACACTTTCAATGATTGATTACCCTCTCTCGAAAAATACTCTTATATTATATTTTTAATCTTAAGAAACCGTAAAATAGCAATGAAAGTCAAACGAATACTTGTTAGGAAGGACGTCACTACGTTTTTCATTACTCATAATTCGTGAATAACGACGTATCTTTTACCGACAGAAACGACACCTTTCTCCTTACTGATTTGTCGTATCCTATGTAGTGATTTTCTTTAAAATGGTATGTTTTCATGCCACTCGATTTAGCAGTGACCCTGAAATCTTATCAATAAACTGAAATACTTTGTTTACTATTTTTTGGCAACCTTTTGAAGAAGGCTAGATCATGTCAAGCAGGCAAACCAATTATTGCTCGTGCATAAGAATACTTGAAAGCATACCCATCATGTAGACATTCTGAGATGATGGTGATGATGATGATGGTGATGATGATGATGACTATGATGACAATGATGACCATGATGATGATGATAATGATGATGATGATGATGATGTTGATTATGATGATCATGATGATCATGATGATGACGATGATGATGACGATGATGATGATGGTGATGATGATGACGATGATGCTAATGATGATGGTGATGATGATGATTATGATGCTAATAATAATGATGATGATAATGATGATGATGGTGATGATGATGATAATAATGATGATAATAATGATGATGATGATGATGTCGATGATGATACTAATGACAATGATGACGCTGCTGCTGCTGCTGCTGCTGCTGCTGCTGATGATGATGATGATGATGATGATGATGCAGCCCAAGAACAAACCCTGATCCTATTTCAGAAGCAAAATATAGGGGAAATGGCTATTGTCAAGATGCGAGATCGTTTTACTTTCCTTGTTGAAGAAAAAGTTCTCAAGTAATCTTAAAAGCTTTGAAGGATATGATTACCTGAACAATTAATGAATTCTTAACTTAAATCCACATGTTTACAATGGGGGCAGAAATAAGTACACGAATCGTAAATGCTTTGACAAAAGCAAATCTTTCTACGGACAGTTTTGTTGAACAGTACGCTGAAGCACAGGCGTATAACTCGCAAACGTTCCGAGGTTGTTAGGTGTTCGTTATGTGGCAGAAATACCTCAATCATCCATCTTTCCATACCAGAATATTGAAATCCTTGACGTTATTATATCCTAATATTTATTTCACCTTGTCTAAACGTATACACCATTATACTGCAAACGGATATCGTTTTCCACGAGTTTTGTGTTATCATGGGGTACATTGCCAAAGAGGAACTTCTGAAAAGTTACTGGAAAGATTATGTTAGTTTTGAAAACAACTCTAGAGAAATAGAAAATGATAAAGATGATGTTCATCCCTACCAGGAATCTTAAATTTTTGGAAGTTAATGAGGAAGCGTTAATAAATTTCGCCAAGATTTAGTAGTTTACCACCAATTTACATGAAGGATGTCTTTGTCTTTGAGCCATTAACAGTACCAAAGGTATATATACATTTTCTCAGCAAACACACTCCAATTTTATTTGATTCACAGAGAGGGGAGCACCTTATGTGCCTTCATTGAGGACAGACGCTTTCAAAGATTGCACAGCTTGACAGCAGGATTGTTTAGGGTATCTTTTTTGCTTGCTTTGCAGCCAGGTTGCAACCCAAATAGAGGGGCATTGCTTTTGGGCGTCCAAACTGCCTGTTCTTTAATAGTTTGCCTGTTTTGCATTTTTACTATATATTATGTATTTAGCTCACTACTAATTGAGGTCTTTGATTCAGAGACTACTGCTCACAAAGGCGAGGGGCAAGGTGGGGCACTGTCCCCTTGAAGGAATTCACTAGCATATTTTGCACCACCTGAGATTCTTATCAGCATATACATTTTTCACTTTAGTATATCATGATGCATTGCCAAGCAAAAACATAGGACCTATATAGCATGACTATGGGATGACTCTTGCCCATATGTCCATATGTATGTCCCATCTTATTATCTTTGAAGTATTTCCTAAAAAATGCCATATGTTGGATATAACTTCAGAACTGCACAAAAATTGTGTCTTTTGGTCTTAGTGTACAAACTTACCTTACAACATTAAACCAATGGCTTAGCAGCAGTTTACACAGCCAAGCTAGAATTTGGACTATACAATGCCATTTTCCGTTGAATTTCGCCAACTGTAACACTTTTGTATCAATGTAACCAAATATGATATAAAATTAAAGGGATACCATTTATAGGATTATTTTCAGAGAATGATGAAACTTGTGACCTACCCCTCCCACTTTTGATATTTTGGAAATCTCAACTGCCCCACCTCTCTTAGAGGGCCAGGTGTGCAAGTGGCAACTACCCCATAATTTTTTACACAAAGCTGTCAAGGTCAGGGGGGAAATCTCCATAGCTTACGATACATGAATTTAGATTCAATAGAGACTGTGATAATGATAGTGTGGAGTACCATGAAAGTGATTATGCAGATGAAGGTGACAGTTTTTGGCGAAAATACCTCATCCACCACAACACTGCAAACTTTGTACCTTGTATCCCCACATCTGAAACTATGAACCTTTCCAGACTCTGCTTTACCTGACAAATTGATCCTTTAGAGAATTAGCCTTTTTAAGTGCTACCACGGGTTGTTCCAAAAAAGATTTTTCTGAACTCTTCAGAACTACAATCTTGAACATAAATTCATGTAAACTGGCCTCACCCCGTTCGAACTGACGATGGATGTGGAAATCTTCATTTCGGTGAGTTGCATGTCATACCTTCCTGTTGATAGGAGGTGAGGGGAAGGTAGCGTGTAATACCACAAATGGGGTCCCCTTTCCTTTGCTAAGTATCTTCCATGACTAAGGTCATTTTTATGGAGATTAAGTAAAAGTTTATATTATTATTGACAACAATTGTAGCTAATACGTTTAACTTGATTTAATGCTGGATGATAAATAATGACACGCGGGACTCTGCTCCAGTTTCTGCTTTTATTAATGCTATTACCAGTACTACCACGATATATTTATACATAGAATTCTCAAATAGTTGAGCATTTTGCTGAGGCTGAGGGGATTTGAACCTAAGACTTAATGGTTTCTAAACCACTACCTCAACCATTGGATACCTGAAAATTTTTAGTGTCAATCAAGCTGAAACATTATAATACTATTTAATAAGTTTCCCGGTACCCACTGAGTGAAGGACAAACTCCAAAAGAATGACACAAGATTGATTCAATCGTTACTGTTTGTCAAACCAGCAAAATGCAGCAATGTGCCTCTTGATACAAAGCAGACTGTTATGACAGCAGCTGCTACACTTCAGCTGAACATCGACAGATTTTCTTTGCAAATTACCACAAGTTTTTTGCAGGGCTGCACTATTGCATCTGTCAAGTCCTTAACCACCAGCTGCTGTGAATACTAATATTAAACGAATGAAACATATCTATCTTTATTAGTGTTGCTATCTAAATGAGCACTAAAAGTTTAATAGCTAACTTAAACCTTTTGAAAGCTCATCACGTTTTGCAAACGAGTGAGTGAAAAGTAAGTCGGTGACGCCTATTTGAACTATGGGCAAAGTAGCAGACGTCCTCTTCTTCTGCTAGCGGGGACATCCTCACGAAAAATAAAAAATTTCTAAATATAAATTAGGAGTATTTAATACCTGTAGATCGTATTCTACTGTTATTAACTTACATGTTGTTGTTTTTATAAGCATAACGCTTATAAGCATAATCAAGTTCAGATTGCTGAAAAAAATAAGTATACAGTAGGCATATTAGCCAGCCTCTTTTTCTGAGCAGTGACATACTCGTGATTGTGCAAAAATGGCGGACCTATGATTAAAATTCACGTGCAATGCTTTCATTGTTGAGAGTGGGGAGCGCCCTACATGTAGCTACCTACAGCAAGATAACAAAATTTGAACAGCACATACCTACCATCGGAGCCTTACGTTATTGTCGAACCGTATCTGAGTTGCATTTTTCTGGATTTGAATTTGACCCACAAAAAGCATATGATAAGCATATTTTGAGCCTGAAATGGAGCCTTGTTTAAGCATACCCGAGCCTCTCTCGAAAAAATCATATGCTTATAAAAACATGACATGAAGTTATGCTATTTTGTCTGTTAATATAAGTACCAGCTATGCTAGACGAAGTGGTCAAAAATTGTCTTGGGATAGGAGTGGGGTCAACCCCTACCACTGTAGTGGTAGAAGCTAAGGAAGGAGGAGCATTCGTGTTGCCTCCGACTGCGGTCGATCATCTCTTCTCCTTCTTTAAGTTTCTACATATAGTCGCCAACGGGTACTTCGATTCTCATCTTGTTCTTCTTTAAGATCAGTCGGCCTAGGACTCGTACTACATTCTTACTTCTTTAGGGGCCCCACTCCTCGTAAATTTACGCTCAAGATATCGAACTTGAAAGTAAGCCGCAATCACGCTGGCCATTACCAGGGGTTAGAATTGCAGCATGGGTCAACCTACAAGTTGGGCTCCGTGCAACACGCGAGACGATATTTGTGAAAGCTCAACTTTCTATCTAACAAGTAAAGTTAGGGTCATGATGGGTACACATGTACGAAACCTCGATAAAATAGCTTTGATGGAAGAGGTGATGTACTGCCAATAACTTATGATGTAGGTGATGTTATTTTGAGTAATGATGAACTATACGAAGTAAATTTCAATGATGATAAGCTGGTGTTGGGCATCTTTGGTGATAGTGTCTCAGATGAAGTTACCCGAAGGGAAGGAGATAAAAATAATGTCGAGAAATCTATATCTTCCGATGCGAATGTTTCTCAGCCATTACTGGATGAAGCTGTAGCATCACATGGAGACATTGATGGACCCGCGATTAGCAACAACGAGCTTGAAGAAGCAGATTTGATCGATCATGTCGGGGTTGACCTAGGTAATGAAGAAGGGCACGCCCTTTGGGATGTCGATATTGAGAAAAAGTCAGAAGAGGACAGCCCTTTTGCGGAGGATAACCTAATTTGCTATGATCCAACACTCGAGGAAAATATTTCCAATGCCAGTAAATCGAAAACCATAAATTCAGCTGATGACTATCGGTTGGGAGAATATTCAAATGAAGATGCCTCAGTTGCTGAAATTGACCAGAAAGCTGATGATGAAGTAACAGGTGATGGTAGTGGGCTGGAAAACATCGATACAAGCGGTATGGATGTGAAGATTGATCACCTACACGAGGACCATCAAATCGCTGCGTGCGTGCCACTTAATCAAAGCGTAGAAGAGGAAAATTTTGGAAAAGTTGATGCAAAAGAAGTGCCTGCGATTGACAACGAAAGACTCGGGAGAATTGAAGACTCGTACTATTTAGAAGACCTAGATATCAGCGTTGATGATGTAGACGGCATTGATGAATTTGATTTAGGGTTGGAACAGTTAACTGATGATGACAGACTATTTCAGAGACGTGATTTATTTGAAGCAACAGGAGATGCTGTGTACGGCGATGATTTGCAGCAGCCAGATGCCTGCGCAAGTGCATTAGATAAAGTTGCCTTGTTTGATGAAGATGTAGACAATGCAGCGATTGATGCGTTTGAGTTGGAAGAGGTTTCGTTCGAAGACACTGGATCAGCTCCCGAAGATGACGTGATAATCGACGTCACCAACTAAGCTGAACAAAAAAAGTCCTTGCTCCCCGTCTGCACTTCCACGGCAGAGCAAAAGGGCTGCTCTAACTACTCGATTAAAAGACTGATATTTCACATCACCTACTGGTGTCTTCAGTTGTAGGATCTTTTGCCAAGTATCCCTGGATTTTCTAAATGTTTGTCACAAAAGGAAGTTCTCTCGCAACGTAGAAAGCATCACAGCAACCTATCGGCTGGGAATTTGGCTTGGAAAGGATAAGTCATCTATGGCTTCGGAAAAACAAATTCTTCACAGGGCACTATGCCAACAGATACTTATAGCAGCTTTGACGTCCTTTGTAATTCTTAGGGAAAAAAGTTTCCCATCTTTCAGAGTCGCTTTCAAAGAAGCAAGAGCTGCCGAGATCCGCTCATTACACAAAGGTTCCTCTAGATATGCTTCTGCAGCACTGTCTGCGATTTCAAACCCCACGGCGAGGTGATGGTTGACAATATCGGCACGTACAATCTGTCAGAGAAGAACTGTTTCTAAGCGAAGCAACACAAAATTCAGCACAATGATCAACGATTCTTGTCGTTGGAACACTTAAGCGAATACAGGGAGGGCGTTTGCAGAACTCACAACAAACTCGATTTCAGCTTTCATCACTGGTTTTCTTTGTCAACTGATAAATTTCAGATACTTCGGATTCGAAATGAAGGACTTTAAGCTCTTTTTTCTTGGCACGAATTCCGGATAATACTCAATCAGAGGAGGCCATTGCTCTATCAAACGGCTTGTAGCTATTCCTATGGTAAGCCACCTAATGGGGACGTGTTTTATGAACTTATATGTCGCAGAGCCTTAACTTTTAGCTGATATTGGCTAAAATCGTCACAAAGAGCAGACTATCTGCTGAAGAAATGGTAAACAGCCATTATCATATCAGAACATTCCTCCCCACTTCCTGTAGTCCTTTTTGAAACGAATCATGCATTGCGTGGATGTTGCAGGTACAGATATTTAAAAGACCTTTTGAATACGATTTTTTTTTTCCAAGTCAACAATTGACCAAACTTTAAATCAAAATGTAATTCAAAAAGTATGTTTTAAGGCCTTTTTACAAAATTTTTGAAATTTTTGAATATTGCGCAACACTCCATAACCATAGATGACGTCATTCACACCAAATGGAAAAAAATTATTTTTGCAATTTGTTGGAAAAGAGGTAAACTATAAACGTACCAAAATATGTTTGTCCTAGCATTGGTCGATATAAAGTTATAGTGTGTCAAATTGCCGCGGGCCTACTAGGCCCACCCATGTATGAGAAGAGCCAAAAAGCCAATGTAAGGAAGGGTTAAACAAATCAGCTAACATTGAAGATTCAAGTTATTCAAATCAAAATACTAGCAAACGCAAATGAGCATTAGTGTTGTATGCATTTCTTAGGAACGGATTAATACATATCCATGAGAATAAAAGAGTTACGTAGGACGATTCACAGTTCCGCAACTGGAGGGTATATAGTATTACATTTTAGGATTGTCCCTCGTGTATACCTTGCTTAACAGTGTCATGTGTTGCATTTGATGAAATACTTAAACGTACAAAATGGGCATTGAGCTGAAATATTTTTTTTATATTATTTATTGAAGCAGCCCACGGCACTGGTTAAAGGCTTCTAAAGAAGAAGGTTAGCGACCTGAATATTTTTAAGAAGAATCACTTCTGCATGGATTTTTAGTCGTACCAATGCCAAAGAATGCCATTAGAAGAAGGCACTCTCTACAAAAATGAAATTTTAAAGTCATCGACCTTAGGTCTTAAGCAATATACATGCTATGTATTTGACGTGCCTGCTTTGGTAACAATTTTTTATCGACAATTGGCCCAGCAAATCTTCTTAAGCGAGAAAGAACAAATAATAGAAAAAACAATCGGTTACTCAGGGCAAGATATGAACGCATTTTGACCAAAACGTTTCAGCTTTGAAGATATTAGTTATATTACCCAAATATTACCTTTACTTTATGATTCTCCATATAAGGGCTCCATTTCAATTTGTGTGCATGTGGTAAGTTGAAACCATCTGAATGTATCACTTTGAATCTGCGTTGGCCAATGTAATTGGATTTTGGGAGAGATTAAATTAAAACACTTAACGAAGCTCGTAAATTTTTGATCCACTGATCTACGCGAGTCTTGTTTGTATCTTGTATGCCCTCTTTTGTTAGCCACAAGAGCCAAGTCTAGATCTTTACTCATAAAGAGGATTTTTGACGTATCTTCATGACTTTCTGCTCGATTTCTTTGTTAAATAATTGCAACGTAAATAGATAAAATGTCTGGACTTGAGAAACGATCTTAATCAGTTTAAAATATAAATTTATGAACACGAAGGTGGTTTGCAATAAATTTTGCATTTTTTTTCTACGTTTAAACACAATCATGATTCCAGAACTTAGACATTTGTTCAATTTCATTACACATTACACGCTATACATGCACGACACGTTATACATAAATTATACGTTATACATGCATTACACGGTACACATGCATCTCACGTTGCACATGCATTTCACGTTACGCATAAATTACACGTTATACATATATTACACGTTATACATACATTACACGTTACACATGCATTTCACGTTATGCATGCATTACACGTTGTACATGTAATACATGTTACACATGCGTTTCACGTTACACATAAATTACACGTTATAAATACATTACACGTTATACATGCATTACACGTTACACATGCATTTCGCGTTACACATGCATTTCACGTTACATATGCATTTCACGTTACACATACATGACACGTTATACATATTTGACACTTTATAAATGCATCACGCGTTATACATACAAACACACATACTTTATGGCAGTAAATCTCCATTGTGGCATTCCATGTTTCAACAACTACTATATCTATTTTTTGAGGATAAATTCCCTGTGTGTTAATCTTGTAACGTGCAGATGAGAATCTAATTATAAACCAGACGCATTTTAAGTGTAAATTTTTTTTATTACTATTGTTACTATCATTATTATTATTATTATTATTATTATTAATAGTTGTGAGTGTTTAACTGTATCTCGTTGATATATGTTGAAAAATAAATTTCGAGTTTAAAAAAAGTAGTAGTAGTAGTAGTGCTTGCATAGGGCCTCCCGATTATGCCGGTATACTGGCGACATCTTGAATCGCCTTATCCAACGTTTGGTCTTGCATGGTGACCATTTTCATATTGAGTTCAAAATTTCGGTGGGTTTGAATCATCTCCACCATCTCTTCGGCGTGACTCACACTCGAAGCCTCAAGATAGCCCACCAGAATATTGCCATTAAAGTCAACTTCTTCGATGTCATTGGTAGCTTGATAAAGGTTATCACCCGCTTTTCTTAGATAAATCAGATCTTCATCTTCAAAATCAACCAATTGAATTTGAGCTCCCACTTCACCCTCAATGACAATATCGCGATTACCCTCAAAACGAATGTCCGCATTTTCACCAGAAAAAATCCGATTGCCTCGTGAGTCTGTCAAAAACCAACTGCCATCAGCGGTGGTGACATAACCCTCAGCATTGAGAGTAAAATTACCATCTCGTGTATAGGCCACTGTTTCTCCAGCTTCATCTGATAAGCGAAAATAACCCGACCCCCGAACTGCCAAATGCAAAGGATTTCCCGTTTGCTCAAGTGCCCCTTCTTCTCGGTGATCTGTCCAAGCTTCCGTCATATAAATTCCCCCTCCCAGAGGGTTGAGTTTGAGATTGCTGCGATAACGAAGCTCGGGATTTTCAAGGGCTTCACTGAGACGGTGATGAAAAACCGAAACCTCTTTTTTAAAGGCGGTGGTATTACTGTTGGCCAGATTGTTGGCTACTACGGCCATGCGAGCCTTTTGCACAAGAGCACCCGCTACCGAATTGTAAAGGCCTTGAATCATGGACTCTCCCTTTGACCTCAGGGAGAGTGCAAGGGATGTGCCACTTAAATTTTATTGATTTAAAAGATAAGAAATTTTGTCAAATCCTTTTTTTCAAAGGAAAATTCTGCCGCCTCTAAAATTTAACTGGCAAAACTTGCCAAACTGAAATGGAGCCTCCGTAGGGGCGGCCACGGGGGTGTTCAGTATCAAGACATACCCGACAGTTTGTATCAGGAGATAGTCGACAGTCTAAAAAAGGTGATATTCAACATAACTCAACATGATACAGTAAGATTTAAAATTTATAGTAGAATTTGATTATTTAAATTTCTTGTAGATTCATGTCTATTGCTCAACTGGTAAGATTCGATAGGTCTAGGTTTTTATCCTACATATGTACAAGAAGCCACTATTAAGATTCGTTTGGGGATATTGCGTTGTTGGCGGTAAACACCTTTTTATGGATTCTCGTTGCCATTCGCTTCATTTGAAACGTTGGGGTTTTCATGCGTAGGTATAGTTAACATCTCGAATATTGGCAACGTACATACGATGACAACAATTTCGATGTATAGGCCTATTTACGCGACATCCAGCCATTATTTAGTCATAGAAAGGTTATATCCAACTGTAGCTAATCATATTAAAATAAAATACGTATGTATGTTCCTCTCAGACCTTTTTACTACAGGGGAAGTATTATCACCTAGTCAAAGTTTTGGAGGAAATGTAGGCTGCCATTTTCACAACCAGTTCCACTGTCTGTCAATGTTAACTTCATCATAAATCGGCCTGTCATGACGGTTGAGTCTTGCCTCAGCCCAAAGAAGTCTTCTTTTGATTTAATAGAGTACTTACCTCATTTTGTGTTTTTGTTTGTCCAAACTAAAGTGGTCACACTGGTGCTATACTTCGCAGATTATGCTGTAGCATGGCACTAACCCTCTATTTTGTTTGCATCTCGGTAATGTTTTGGTGGAATCGATTAATCCTCATGCGTCGAAACGAGGGAGAACTTCGGCTGAGTCCGAGGCACAGTCAGACAATTGACAATCAGAGAGGCACTTTTTATGCAAATACAAAATTTGGGGAGAAATTTGGGTTGGACAGGGAACAGATTCTAATGTTAGCATGTTTAGTCTTGTTAGAACAGCAATTTCATGTAAATTAGAACATTAACTACCTAAACTTATCTGATTTGGGCAAAACAAAGTGGCGTACAAAAACGTAGACAGGGGTAAAGTACGGGAGAATCTGCCAGATGCTCCAAGCTCTTTATTGTGCAACTTGTACAAAGCGATAGGCATCAATAGGGAGCTATTTGACTAATTTCTAAGATATAAAAGAGGGGAGATTTCAGCCCCTGGACATAGAGCACTTTCAAAATCCGGGGTAAGGTAAAATTAAATGTGGATTTAAGGCGTGGTTCGAGTACCGTGATCCAATAGAGGGGTTGGGGGCGTGAAGATTGCTTATTTCACCACAAAACCAAAAGTACCTTGGGTACTTTTGATCAAGGTTCTGGGGGTGGTCGTCCTTCTGGTCAGGTTTTTCCTCAAGACCAAAAGTACCCGCTTTTTTGCCCAGGTATTGACCAAAAGTACCCCCCCTGTTTAGATTTAACTTTTTTGCTATCTCAAGGACCGATTCGTTAGAATAGTTAGTGTCAATATAGTTTACATTCTTTCGAACGCTCTCCTTTAAATTTATGCTGCACGTGATAAAACAAGTCAAGTGTCGAATTTACGTCTCGCTAATTGCGATTCGCAGTAGTTTTTTTAGAAAAGTGCGATAAGAAATTTTGTTTACCTGACAGAACTACGATTGAAAATTCCGATAAGTCAAGGCAACGATAAGCAATAGTAAATAAAATTGTTGAGAGCTGTCTTTCCAGTTAAATTAAAAGGTTACAAAGAAGAGAAATCGCTGCTCAGACAACATTAACACAATTCCCTGATAATACAAAACACACCCTTGATACGGCCAAATCCACTTTCAACAAACTAAATAAACATTGGCCAATACATGATTTGAGCATCGAGATGAGTTGTCAGGTAACTTACATAGATGTTGTCTTGCGCGTTTTTCCTTACCTAAGGCAGTATCAATGTTCATTAATTTTTTTATCTTAAGAGTAATAAAGGAGCGTGAAAATGATAAAATCGCGATGCAAATTTCAAAGTTTTTCGCATGCGGCAGTCCGAAATGTATTTCAACCTCGAATTTTCAGACAGCTTTTTTAGTCACTTTTGGGATTCATGTCATCATTAATCCCTTAAAGTTTGTCTTTCTAAAGACGTGAACCTAAACTTTAAAAACTTTATTAAAATTTTTCTTTATTTGTTGCATATGAGGCAGTTGTGACCTACAACAGCAAGTTGTTTAATTACCCGAAACCAATAACAAATTTACTCGTTATACGTTACGCGTTTGCTGCAGTAAGCTAGGATGAGTAGTTTCCTACGAAATACAGTACAGCGATAATTTGTCCGGTAATAGACCGTTGCACATAGGCCTTTGTTATGTTTTGGTTTCATATTATATTGTGAAGGTTAACAGAATGAACATGTTTGTAGAGAATATGATAGTAAAAAAGAGATAACTTTAAAGCAGTCCAGAATAAGGTGAAAAAGGCAAATAAAAGTTGAAGAAGAGGAAGATAAATAACAACAAGAAGATGCCGATGAAGAAGGAGATGAGAATAAAGGTGATGACGAAGAAGAAGAGGAATAAATTGTCAGTGGTACAGAATTCAAAATACTCAGAAAAAGAACTCTCATAGTGTTAGTGAGGCGTTTTGCCGATTCTCTTCAGACTATATACATCGGTACATAATACATTGTTACAACAGAATTTATAGATACTGAAAGGATCGAAATTTCCAAAGGTAGGAAATGATTGGTGGAAAAATGCAGACGTCGCGGACAACAGGTAAAATTTTTAGCACTTGGGATAACCTTAACGAAAAACATCTAACCTAGATACAAATTCCTTTTATTTACACAGAGGAGGCTTACGTAAAGCTATATGTACAGCCTCTGTAACAGAAAGATGAAGTTTAAAACGCCCTCTTCCCGGTACCTTTAACTGGAAAGAAAAATAATAAATGAGAAGAGGATGATGCAGAAGAGAAAGATAAATAACAACAAGAAGATGCCGATGAAGAAGGAGATGAGAAAAAAGGTGCTGATGAAAAAGAAGAGGAATAAGTTGTTAGTGGTACAGAATTTGAAAATACTCCGAAAAAGAACTCTCATAGTGCTAGTGAGGCGTTTTGCCGATTCTCTTCAGACTAAATACATCGGTACATAATACATTGTTACAACAGAATGTATAGATACTGAAAGGATCGAAATTTCCAAAGGTGGGAAATGATTGGTAGAAAAATGCAGACGTCACGGACAACAGGTAGTCAAAACCTTCTGACAATTCTTAAATACAGTGTTCAAAGATGTACATATCTGGATACATGTAAAAGATAAAAAAAGAAACATTTTAATTTAGTTGAAGCCATAAATATGAATAAAGGTTTCTATACAATATATATCTAAAATGTAATAATACTAACATATATGAAAATACAATCCTGTTGAAGCAGTGATTCTTAAACTTATGTTACCTCCTGGCCCTATGATACATCCTCAGTGCCCCTTCCACCAAAAACGTTCAGAGAAAACAGTTATATAGCTTGGAAGTGTTTTTTGTTAGCTGCAAATAAAAGGCAGTAAAAAATGTAACACCATAAAGTCTATATCACAATTCCTTCTGTAAGCTTTATTGCAGTTTGTTTAAGTTCTCTGGACATTATGCATCCATTCTCAACACAGCGAAAGACAGCCATTGCATTGTGTGAAATTTTAAAATGACACATGACGTTTCAGAACTCACTGTTGCCATATGTTCGCATAACCTTCAGAGAACTTGTGGGAACTGCAATAAAGCTTGTGGAAGCAAATTGTGATATAGGCTTTCATGTTGTATGGAAATAAACAAGTTGCTTCCTCATTATACAAGAATGTAACACCATATGCATGGGTAAAGAAACAAACAAACTTGAAAAATAACATCAGGAATTTATTCCTCATCTGTCTTGCAATCATTATCACCCAGCTTGCACCATTTTGTACACCAGCTCCTCTGATCTTCCTAATACCCTTAGGGTGTGAGTGCGTGTGCTACAGTCCCTGTTGAAAAGCACTTTGCTAGGGCGACTACCTCAAGAAAAACACAATATGGTTGACTTACTCCAAACCAAACTTAAGTAACACCAATTAATAAATTAGCCTATTGCTGCAAAATAAATCATTGTAAATAAAGTAACATAAAATATTCTAAGTCCTAAATTAAAGAAATATAAAAAAGATATGTAATGAGTGAATATCACAAACCATATGATATCTGTAATGCTGCAGGTAGCTCTTTTTCTGCTGTACATATAAAAGGTATCTGAGGATTCCTTGACGCCACGAGCGCTGCAGCACGTAGCCGGCCGCGGCGACGACGCCGGGCGGGCAGTCGTGGGCGAGGTCGATCACGCGCAGGCCCGGCACGCGTCGCGCGAGCACGGCATGCATCTGACCGACGTACACGCTCCCCGGGCCGAAGTCCGTGAGGAGCGAGACGACGCCGGACGTGGTCATCGGCTGCCGGCCCCGGAGCGGGACCCGAGCGCCTTGTAGACCTCATCGGCGTTGTAGGAGGACCGCACGAACGGGCCGGCGGCCACGGCGCGGAAGCCGAGTGCCTTGCCGCGCTCCTCCCACTGCTTGAACTCCTCCGGCGGGATGAACCGCTCGACGGGGAGCTGCGCGAGGCTCGGGCGCAGGTACTGCCCCAGCGTGAGGATGTCCACGTCCACGGCGCGCAGGTCCTTCAGGACCTGCTCGAGCTCGTCCTCGCCCTCGCCCAGGCCGAGCATGAGGCCCGACTTGGTGAACTGCCTCGGATGGCGCTCCTTGACGCGGCCGAGCAGCGCGAGGCTGCGCTCGTAGCCGGCCCCGGGACGGACGCGCTTGTACAGGCGCGGCACCGTCTCGAGGTTGTGGTTGAAGATGTCGGGCTCCGCGTCCGCAACGATGTCCACGCACTCGGACACGCCGCGGAAGTCCGGCGTGAGTACCTCGATCACCGACTCGGGCAGGCGGCGGCGGATCGCGCGGATCGTCTCGGCGAAGTGGCCGGCACCCTGGTCGGGCAGGTCGTCGCGGTCCACGCTCGTCACCACGACGTGGCGCAGCTCGAGGCGCTCGGCCGCCTCGGCGACGTGCTCCGGCTCCAGGGTGTCCAGCGCCAGGGGCTTGCCCTTGGGGACGGTGCAGAAGCGGCAGGTCCGCGTGCAGATGTCGCCCATGATCATGAACGTCGCGGCCTTGCGGGACCAACACTCGTTGAGGTTGGGGCAGCGCGCGCTCTGGCAGACCGTGTTGAGGTCGAGCCCCTCGATGAGACCGCGGACCTGCTGCACGGTGTCCTGCGGGGGCAGCCGCTTCTTCAGCCACGGGGCGAGGAAAAGCTGTAATTTATTAAGTAGCTTTAAAACTGTTGATCGTTTTAAGAGTCAAATTTGCTCTTTACTTTGAGCAGATAATTTTTTTAAGTAATCCATGCCCGTTTTTAACATAAGGAAAAATGAGAAAAATAGAAGTCATTATACTTCATATTATATTCTACAATAATATTTTTCCATGTATACTGCCAAACATAATGGCAAAATTGAAAAATCTTCTATGCTTCTTTTTTCGCCACATTTGCTCGGGTCATTTTTCCCCCTTATATTTAAGGTTCTTTTACTTTCTAAAATCTATCAATTCAATTTTTGATTTTTTTTTTGTTTGTTTTAAAACTTTCAAAAGTGGAAATGAATACACCCTTAACACGTAAAAATAGGACATAAATGCAATCACTGAAGAATAGGGAGGTAGATATACAGTGAATACGATTTCCTGAATGAAAAAGAAGTAATTGAAAAGGAAATTTAGACTTAGTGACTTTATAATGATATTCGTACTATAACTAGATAGGTAAAATCAGTTGTAGTTTGGCCATGGAATTTGGTAGAGGGAGATCCACCCCAGCAATTATTCAATTGTCTTAATGTGATGCTTTCAATATTTAAACAAAAACTCCAATTTAGCTGCAAATCCTTTTATTTGTAATTCAAACCCCTAATAAGTGCGGATAAAGTCTTTTTTCTAACGTTCTGGATTCACATACTAACCTGTAAATGTAGAATTGCCTCTATGTATGATACCATGCTCACTTCTTGCTATTTTCGCTTTTCTAAATCTTTCTTTTAACCAGCTCCAAAAAATGATTAATAGAAATGTGCTAAGAATTATGGCTGAAATTAGTCGCATTTCATACAACACCAGTATTAGCCATTTGTGTCTGAGCGGCTGTTTGCTTGTCTCTGTCTCAAATCATCAACATAGCTTATTAAACTTAAATCACAAGTGTCAAATCTTAGCCCGTCAGAAATTTGTTTTATAACCTTAGAAGTCAACGTGTTAAATAATATCGGACTTAAGACGGAACCTTGTCGAAGTCCTCTATTTCACCGCGATGATCGCGGCCCAGGTCATCAAGACGCTGAGGTGACGGCGAAACACCGCAAGCGATTTCAGCATGGCGGTGACGAAATCTATCTCGCGGTCGAGCAACATTGGCAGCGAAATCACTGTCATCGCGAAGGTCAGAAGCGCCACCAACCCGCCGACAATCACCTGAAATACGATCATCGCGATACCGTTGGGGGTCATGTAAACCTCCCAGGACGACAGCACATTGGTCAGTGTCATATTGCCCAGAAAAATCGCCAGAGACATATGGGCAAAGAAGCTCCAGAACAGGAACACGATGAGCAGGATCACCCCGATCCACGGGGTCTGCGCACCTCGCTGGTTCCAGACCACGCCCAGAACGCCCCGCCATGTGAGCGGTTCCCCGGCATGCAGGCGGCGTGAGACCTCATAGAGCCCGACAGCCGCGAAAGGGGCCACGAGCGGAAAGCCAAGGCTCAGCACAAGGGTCCAGGTGAAAGTGCCCGCGCCGAGGATGTAGAGCACGATGCCGACGATCACATAGAACGCGCTGAAGACGATGCCATAG
Organism: Alatinidae sp. Z8VKAUB7J3; assembly: GCA_010016025.2. NCBI lineage: Eukaryota > Metazoa > Cnidaria > Cubozoa > Carybdeida > Alatinidae > Alatinidae sp. Z8VKAUB7J3. The sequence continues at coordinate 141,789,632 of JAAAKM020073195.1, forward strand.
ACCGGCGCGCGCATGAAATCACGCCAGCCCTGCGCAAGGGCCGCACGAACATCCGCCATGGTCAATTTGGTTTGGGTCGCCTCCATGGGGCGAGACTACCCGATTGTCTTATCTTGGCAAGTTCGCCGCGTCCCGCGCGAGGGCCTCGATCCCGTCCCAATCCCCAGCCAGCACCTTGTCCTTTGGCGCAACCCAGGAGCCGCCTGCGCAAACAACATTGGATAAGCTTAGGTAATCATTTGCGTTTGTCATCGAAACGCCGCCCGTCGGGCAGAATTTGATCTGCGGGATCGGCGCACCGATGGATTTCAACGCAGGCGCGCCTCCGGAGGCTTCGGCGGGAAAGAATTTCAACATCGTGTAGCCGCGCTCCAAGAGCTTCATCGCCTCGGAGGCGGTTGCGGCACCGGGCAGAAGCGGCAGCCCCGCCTCCTCGCAGGCATCGAGCAACCGGTCGGTGGCACCCGGTGAGACGCCGAATTTCGCGCCCGCATCGTTTCAACAGGAGAAAAATCAATTTACAAGTTCTACGAAGAGAAAACCAACATGCAACAAGTTCGACAAAGAAAAAACTGTAAGCAATAAGTCCCATGTACAAAATCGGTTTTACAAGGACAAAAATCAATATACAAGTTTCACGAAGGGAAACATCAACATGCAACAAGTTTCACGAAAAAAAATAAGCACGCAACAAGCTCCATGAACAAAATCAGTTTCATGACGTGAGGAATTGATGTGCAAAATTGACATCGAGAAAGATCATGATGTAACAAAATTCACAAACAATAGTCATCACGGAACAAGTTTCTTGAACAAAATCCGTTTCACGAGGAGAAAAATCAATGAACAAGTTTCACTAAAAAAATCAGAGCGCAATAAGTTTGACGAAGAGAAAAACTCAGAGCGCAATAAGTTCAATGAACAAAATCAGTTTCATGAGGAGAGGAATAAATTTACACGTTTCACGAAGAGAAACCGTACACCAATGCAATCAAAGAATTATGGACCAATTTATTGACCAATGGTCGATGTTTAGTACACTCAACTCTGGATGGACTCTCATATTCTGCTTGAAAGTTCGCCAAGCCTGTTGCCTATATTTCTATTAAAGTACAGCCTACATGCTTGTAAAACAACTCGTGCGTATTGGGAGACAGCTCTAAATTGGGGCCTTATGTGAATCACTCTTTAAGTCAGTACTGCTTGCATAAAAAACTTAATATGAGTTTTCAAGTAGCTCTTTACATTACATGGTAAGTATATCCCTCAAAAGGAACCTCAGTTCCTCCATTGATTCATAAGTAATTACTACATTGAAGTTACTTCCTGAATAATTATCATCGCAGACACTCAGAACAAGATAGCAACGGAGTATTACCTCATCTTGCTTCGACAGAAAATAGTCTTGCCTTGCTATTTTGAGATCATAATTTCCGGACAAAATCGTCGTACTTTCCAGTTCAGCCAGTTTCTCTAACAAGGGCAGTAACTCTTCGCGTACGAGGCAAAGCATCTCTCCGCTTTCGTTCGTGATTTCTTCTTCGGGAGTTGTGGGAGTTGTGGGAGCTGTGGGAGTTGTGGGAGTTGTGGGAGTTGTGGGAGTTGTGGGAGTTGTGGGAGCTGTTTGAGTTGTGGGAGTTGTGGGAGCTGTGGGAGTTGTGGGAGTTGTGGGAGTTGTGGGAGCTGTTTGAGTTGTGGGAGTTGTGGGAGCTGTGGGAGCTGTGGGAGTTATGGGATTTGTGGGAGTTGTGGGAGTTGTCGTAGCTGTGGGAATTGTGGGAGTTTTGGGAGTTGTGGGAGTTATGGGATTTGTGGGAGTTGTGGGAGTTGTCGTAGCTGTGGGAATTGTGGGAGTTTTGGGAGCTGTTCCAGTTGTGTGAGTTGTTTTTATTTATGAAACTGTTTAAACATAAGTGCTTGCCTTTCCTTTATTGTAAAATTATGGGCTTGGGTTTTTTCTTTTCTAGAACCGAAAAATGGGAAGTTATTTTAATAGGATATATCAAAACTTGAGTTTTCAAAAACACGCAAAATGACCTACAGTTTGGTACACAAGGTTAATTATAGGGCCATCCTATTTTTAAATCACTATTTTCAAAAATTACTCTTTCATTTCAGAGTTCAGGTTTGTTCATTATTATTTTTATATGTAGATTTTGCTCATCAAATCTTCCAAAGTAAGGTTAGCTTTCTTTAGGAACCATTGTTTTTGCAGATTACAGGGTTGTTGTGCTAGTCAGCCAGAGAAACGAGGATACCATAAGATTTGTTGCGGGATTAAAAGTAATAAAATGAAAAGTTACACAGAAAAATGTTATTTTAAAAAAAAATATTTTCAAATAAACATTGCTGTTATTGCAGAACCGAACTCAGGTCGGTGCCCCTAATATGTGCCCTTTTTTATTTATGCATTAGCCTCTATTTAAGGTTATTTGTACAAGAGCCTTATTTAAGTTCATGAAGGTGGTTAAATCTCGACCTCATTTTAACCAGCCACACTGATAAATTTATAACGAAATGCCCTTTTGACACAACAGTCAAGTCTACTCCTTTCACTCGCCTACAATTTCATTATAACAGACGTATTTGCAAATTTAACAAGGAACAATTTAATTCAATATGACCTCTTCCAAAGTAGCTGAGCTGTTATTAAAGAGATCTAGAAGGTCAAAGAATCAAAAGTTGCAACGTGCTTAACTTCACAAGGATTTTAATCAATTCATTGACAGAAATTACTTCAAGGGACACTTAACTTGTTGACATAACACGTTTAGCCATTTTTCTAAGAAAATCTACAATTTTTCAGGCAGGTATCTGAATAACACTGTTCCAACTTTAAAGAATTTGCATTTCTGAAACAAATCTGATGCCAACTTATGTTTCAACTGTCTAAGTTTACAAACTGATAAACACTTAGTAGCTGGTTGTCTTTCTCGTTTTCATCAAGAACGCCATAAGTGGAGACATGATTCAATTCACAAAATTATATCTGACGCCTTATCTGCTTCGAATCTAGCCCTTTGCATGTTTACTTTAATTCTCGGCTATCAATCTGCATGTATTATTTCTCCACATGATCTTCGCCCGATATGATAGTTCAGTTGAACGACTCATTGCAAGTTCTTGCGATAGCTTACAGAATAACTATGGTCGGAAAATCATTAAGTATCAACAGTTGAGTGAAAATTGAAAGAAAAGATTTGACGAAGTTCTTTCATTAATCTAACTATAAGTGGTATTGGCGAAATGGCAAGGGACACTAAATCTTTTATAGTGATGTGTGAAGATCTTAATGTTGAAAACAGTGACGTTTCTTGTATTTTAGCTTATATCTTGCGCAATAAGAACAACGCACTATTTTATGCAAAAGAAATGATTGGCCTGATCCCAAGCTTCTTGTTTGATACTTTTAAAGGAAAATGTATATTGTACATGTAACTATTATGCCTGTTAAGTAAGTAATGGTTATATTATGAGAAACGAAATAAATGTAAAGAGTTTTAAAAATCAAAATTTAAGTTATCATAATACTATAGGTATTATTATTATTATTATTATTATTATTATTATTATTACATCTTAACCAAGGTCGATATAATTGGAGGCACGATTCTGTTCTTAAAATTATATCTGATTTCAATGGGTCCAGGAGTTGCAGAAATGGAATTTGAAGAAAGACCAAATGAAGCATTTACAGTATTTGCAGCAGATAAAACAGAACCAGGTGCATTCAACTATCCTATTTACAGAATGTTTGTAGATGCACTTAGTAACACAGGATTAATTGTTAACAAAAGTCTTGCAAAAGGAGTGACAATAAACATCATGGATGTAGAAAAAGCACAAATTGCAGCTTTGCAATTATGGGAAGATAAACCAACCATTGAAGCTGCATTAATGTATCCAGGAAGATATGTTGTAGACTCTGTATATACAAGAGACGGAGAACCAATTCTTGATGCATCAACTGACAGACTACACAATATTGCAGGAACTTATGTTGGTAAAGATGATCCAATATGTGTAGTAAGAACACAAAAGAATTTTCCAGCAACAGAAGAAGTAGGAAGTGTGTTTAACAATCCACATTATGTTGCAGGAAACACAAGAGGAAGTCACAACATGCCTTTGATGCCTGTGAAATTAAACTCAGCAGCTACAATCAACTTTTGTATTCCAATTGTTGAAGCACTAGTCTTCAGTATGCATAATGGAAAACTAACAGGTCCATTTGATGGATTCTCAACACCAGATTGGGATTACATTAGAGAAAATGCAACAAAGAAGGCAATTGCAATTAGAAGTCAAGGATTTATTCATCCAGCAACACTCGTACCTTCAGAACTAGAATATGCTGAAGGATATAGAGCAAGAATGGATGTTCTTGAAACCAAGATGAAACCAATGGAAGAAACATCATCTGGCGAAAAGAAAGAAAACTATGAAGACCCAGATTAGTAATTTCAGATCTTGTTAATCATAGGAAATAGTTAAATCAAAAAAGACCGTATTGATATCATGAATGTTTTTCAGAAATTATTTGATTGGAAAACATACATACTCACAGCATTGGCAGTGATTTCTTTTTCAAGTTTTGTGGCAGTATTATTTGGTCAGACAATACCAGGAGTAATTTTAGGATCATTCAAAATTGCAGGAGAGTATGTTGTTGTAGGAGCAGTATTTGCTGGCCGAGACCGAAGCGGCGCGTGGGGACATCCTTGCGGACGATCTCGGCGACATCCGCCTCGCGCAGCTTGCGCAGGTCGCTGCCGACGCGCACGTGCACACGCCCCTTGGCCCGGGTCTCCACGGTGCCGTGGAGCAGCTCGCCGTCCTTCATGCGGATCTCGTCGGCATCGCTCCCGCGGGCCGCCACCAACACCACGAGCAGCAGCGCGGCCGGGACGGGCAGGGCGGCAAGGAGGCGGGCGCGGCTCACTTCCCCTGGGAACGCTTCTTGGGCCTGGGTGGCAGCGGCTCGATGCGCAGCGTGCTCGTGACCTTCTTCTGGTGCTTCGGGATCCACACGGCGTCCTCCCAGGACGCGCCCGCGCCGGCCACGACGTTCATGATCGACGTCGGGTGCTCGGTGTCGTGATCGCAGCCGCACAGGTGCCCGTACTCGTGGCTCAAGGTGAGTCCCATGGCGCTGGCGAAGCCGTCCATGAGGCAGCGGATCTTGTCGGAGCGGAAGTTCGCGGCGCGATCCGAGCCCCAGCGGTAGGTCCCGTCCAGGAACTTGCGGTCCGCGACCGAGAGCGGCGGGTCGAGCTTGCGGTCGATGTACATCGTGCGCTTGAGGAACGTCGTGTACACGGCGACCCAGGAGCCGAAGGCCTGCCCGCCGGCGGCCTCGTGATCGCCGGCACAGATCGCGAGCCAGATGCGCGCGCGCTTCATGTCCTCGGGCGGCTTCTCCGTCGTGAACGCGATGCCCCACGACCAGCCGGCGACGGGCGTTCCATCCGACTCGCGTCGGAAGAGGCGGTTCGCGATGCGGATCGCGCGCCCGAGGATCTCGCGCCGGACCATGGCATCCAGCTCGGCGTCCTTGCCGTTCGTCGAGAGCCCGATGGCGAGCAGGTCCTTCTCGATCGTGCGCTTGTCCTCGCTGCCCCACGTGAGGAAGCCGAGCTTCCCGCGTTCGTTCATGCGCGCCGTGCGCGGCGTGCCGAACCCGATGGGCGGTCCGCAGCCGGGCGTCGGCAGCAGGCCCTCCGGCCACGGCTCGTATTTAGACAGGAAATAGTAGGCTATTATTTCAGTAGAAATGAAAATGAATCGATGGTCTCCTCCGTATCAAAATAACAACTCGGTGTCATTTCCGGACGGCTAAATCCGTCCGTATTTATTAATCCGTGGCGAGATTCCGTCCGCTTTTTGTGCGTCAATTAAATAAAAAACAAGTTTTTTTCAACTGAAAGTAAGGAGCAACATTAGAACTTGAAACGAACAGAAATTATTCCGTATATGAAAGGGGCTGTCCCCTCCTTAACGCCACGCTCTTTACGCTAAAGTTTTTTGTTGTTTTAAAGAGTTGTGAGAAAGAGTCAAACTTCAGCGGAAAGAGCGAGGCGTTGAGGAGGGGACAACCCTTTTCATATACGGAGCAATTTCTCTTCGCTTTTCGTTTTAATGTCACTCCTTACTTTCAGTTGAAAAAACTTTTTTTTTAATTAAATAAAAAAAAAAATTTTAAATAGTGCTAGAAAATCCTGCGTTCCCTTCATGAAACTTTTCTTACCCCATGACAAATTCCTCCAAGGAAAGTTCCTCCAACATATTCCCCTCTTCTCATCCCCCCCCCACAACCTAACCTAAAAATACCCCAGAAAACGTCTGTACACTTCCAAATAACCATTAATATATGTAAGCCCTGGTCAAAGTTTGTAACTTGTGGCCCCTCCCAATTGGACTGTGTGGGAGTAAGCCGTCCCCAAAGACATATCTATAAGATTTTGGCTACGTTGAATAAAATGGCTATCTCAGAATTTTGATCCAGTGACTTTGGGAAAATAATTAGCGTGGGAGGGGGCCTAGGTGCTCTCCAATTTTTTCGGTCACTTAAAAAGGGCACCAGGACTTTTCATTTTCGTTAAAATGAGCCTCTCGCAAGATTCTAGGACCACTGGGTCGATACGATCACCCCTGGAAAAAAAAACAAATAAACACGCATCCGTGATCTGCCTTCTGGCAAAAAATACAAAATTCCACATTTTTGTAGACAGGAGCTTGAAACTTCTACAGTAGGGTTCTCTGATACGCTGAATCTGATGGTGTAAAACAGGTATTTTTCAAACGGGTGGGGGGGGGGAACTGTCTATGCTACATGGACCGTACTTGTTTAGTCACTGATGCGCCTTCACTTTTCTTATAACGGATTTCTTTTTCTATCTTCAATCGTTCTTGAGATGCTCTTTGCCTCTCCCAGCACCTTATTTGTAGGATTCGTTCTGTTGGTAACAAATTACTTAGTATGATGATACTTTTTAGACCTACAGATGTTGTAGACAAAGTTTTAAGAGAAGAACAGTATGGTTTTAGGAAGGTAAAGGATGTGTCGACCAAATTCTCAGTCTCAGGCAAAAAATCGAGAAGTATCTGAGTCATCAAACCATTTTAGTCCTTAGTTTTATAGATTATGAGTAAGCGTTTGATCCAGCTGATAGAAGACCTTTAGCGAAGTTCTTATCCGTTAGTGACACACTACACAAACACATTAAAGAGATTAGTGATATTAGTGATATGAGATTAGTGATATGTACGAGAATAACACTGTTGTGGTTAGGGTAGGAAATGAGGTTAGCAGCTGGTTTCCTGTTGAATCAGGAGTTACGCAGGGTTGCGTTCTATCCTCATTTTATGGATCAGTTTGATGGACTTTGTCCTAAAGAACATGGCAAAGGCTATGGGAGAACATGGAATAAAACGCCGAAGTAAAACTCTCCTAGTCTTAAATTATACTGATGATTTGAAGTATCCTAGATTAAAGTATTTGTAAAATGGATAATTGTCTAGAGGTTTTGAGAGGTCAGGGTGCAAGAATAGGTTCGAAAATTAATTTTAAGGAAAATATAGCTTAGATACCAATACAGTTATGAAAACTCGATTTACTTTTGGGAGACAATGCGCGGTAGCGATGCTAGCGGCTGGAGACAGGAAACTGGTAGTCTGAATCTAGAAGTCAGAGCACAGCTTAGATACCAATATTGGTATCTAATCTGTGTATGCAACAAAACAAAATTGCGTTCCCGCCTATGGTGTTGTAGTACGATCTACGCGTCGGAGCGTGGGCTTGGAGGAGGCGCCAAGTTCAGAGCTCTGTACCACAGATACACGAAAACTTGGTGCGTCTTTTGACCTCTTTCAAAAAGAGCCGATGCGATCAAATGCCTACGTTTTCGACGCACAACATGCGGAAGAAGTATCTAACCTTTTTAGCGGGGCATTAAGTGGAGGAAGCGGTTTAAAAATTGAAAACTCTTCATGGAACATGATCCGCTACCAAGGAAAGGTTTATTTCGTTGAAAAACCAGCCGTAGAATCTGCACTCTCAGTGATTGAATCCAGACACTTAATGCGGCTTGGAACGGTTAGCGTTTCTTCTAGACCTGTCATCCAGCCCAAACTCGATGCCGAACGTGCGACAGTGATTCTTTCGATGAACCAAACCAATAGCTTTGCTTCTTACTCACATGAAGTTCTCACATTTCTCTTTGCAGGTGTCAATGTCTTAGCCTACGACAATGCGGGCAAGGGACTCAGCGAAGGACGCAATAGCCAAGAAGGGATGACAGAGGCCATCCGAGCGGCAGGAAATTATTTAATTCAGCAAAAAGGCTTACGACAAAATCAAATGGTCTTTAAGGGTCAATGCGCAGGAGGCCTCCCCTCATCAGAAGCAGGAAAGATGTTTCCTGCATCCCACGTCTGGATCGACCAAGCTCCTCAGACCTTTTCTGGGGCAGCAAAAGGCATTGCTCTGAAAAAAGCAAAAAAAGCTTCTGAAGACGATAACGATAATAGTTGGCTCAAAACCTTTAGTGGTGTCATCCCCTATGTTGCCCCACTCGTTTCTGGAGCTGCTTCGTTAGTTTTGCCTTCTTACGATGTTGTGGATAATCTCAAATACAACCACGGCATTCAAATCTACACCATTGGCGTTCCTGATGAGAGAGGCTATGGTGGTGATGAAATGGTCCCAGAATGGGAGCGAGATGAAATTGAAAAAGCTGTCCGCCTCAATCCAATGGGACACTACCTCACCATCACTGGTGGAACGCACGTGACAGATTGGTGGACAGATCAAAATGTGGCTAGAAGTGTTGATAGCATCTTCAAAAAATTCTCACTTGCTGGGGGTCTTTTCCCCGAAGGGACTACGGTGATGCTCCTGATCCGGCATACCCGACTCTGGCTGCCAGCAACGGCGCTGTTCATTCGATTGGTGATGTGCTGTGGTTGGGCGCTCAAGTCGACGGGGAAAGCGACGGACAACCAACCGCAAGTGCTGATGGTGATGATACCGTTGGAACCGACGATGAAGACGGAGTCACCCTTCCCGCGTCGATTAGCCCCGGCCAGGCCGTCTCGATCACCGTCAACGCATCGGCCGCCGGCGGACTGCTCAATGCATGGATTGATTTCAACGGAGACGGTGACTGGCAAGACGCTGGCGAACAGATTTTTACCGACGAGGCGCTTTCGGCGGGCGACAATTCCGGCCTGATTTTCAATGTGCCTGCGGGCCTGTCCAGTGTGTCGAGCTTTGCACGATTTCGCCTGAGCACTCAAGCCGGTTTGTCGTTTGACGGTCCAGCAGTGGACGGTGAGGTGGAAGACTATCCCATCGCCATCTCTGCTTCGGCACCCACCGTTGAAAG
>JAAAKM020073195.1:141799027-141928968 GCA_010016025.2 Alatinidae sp. Z8VKAUB7J3
GAACTTGCCGTCACGTTTGATCAGGTGGTCAGCATTGATGACGTCGGGGGCGATCCGTTCCAATTCGTCAACGTGACCGATACGATCAACGTGGCTGACACCCCGGTGGTCTCCGAAAGCGGTGGCAAGACGACCGTTACGTTTACTTTTCCTGCCGGACCAGGAGTAAGTTCTACCGGAAGCCTGATCAATGGCGACTACGAACTAACGATCGTCGCTTCGCGAGTGACCGCCGGCGGACAACAGCTCGATGGCAATGGTGATGGAACGGCCGGCGACAACCACGTTTTTGCGGCGGTGGACAGTTTCTTCCGCAAGTACGGTGACCACGACGGATCCGGCAGCGTCAATCTGTTTGACTTCTCTGCCTTCCGATCCACGTACCTCAAAGACACGCTGGATGCCGGCTATCTCGATTACTTCAACTCCGACGTCAACACCCAAATCAACCTGTTCGATTTCTCTGAGTTTCGAAGCGCCTTTGGTAGCTAAGAAATCACCGTCGCCCTCAAAGTAGCCATCTCGCTCCGTCACTGCCAAAACTCGTCTGATAGCTGCCTCTAGAGAAAGCCATCGGTTATGAGTAATCTTCAACAATTTGCAATGCGTAGACTGGAGGAATTCCTGTATCTGGTTGAGCTCTGCGATTCTTTTTGGGCTCCCTGCAACATAGTTTATAAGATCTTTCAGGAAGAGCTCCAATCCGTCCGGAAGAAACTTGGATGCATAGCTAGCACATAACGCAAGTGAATGGCTTGTGCATCCAAGCGTAAAAATGTGCGGTAAAGATTCCTGAAACAACGCACCTAGTCCACCATGAACCCCGGTGTTTACAGATGCATTATCATATGCAATCCCTATCAGATTGGAGACGGGAACTCCAATATCTTTGAGGTAAGTTTGTATTAACTTTTTCTGTCCCTCACTTGAGGCATCAGTCACTTCTAACAGGCCTAAGAGCTCCTCTTTCACTAAAAGAGTTGCACGATGCTTATGCTTCGCGATCATGACAAACGCTTTTGCCGAACTCTTGTCTGTTATTTCGTCCACTATGAGTGAATAATGGGCTCTAGTAAGAAGGTCCGCTAACGTCTGACACTCATGCGGAGCCATAAGGTCATGAATCACTCCCTTTACTTTTGTTCTTTTAAGCTTCGTCTGACGAAGAATACTTGAGTCTGAAACAGACGCCTTTAGAACCGCTGTTAAGGAAGCAGCTTTCTTAAAAGGTACATCCTCAGCAGCAAACCATGCCACAAGGCGCATTTCGCACAAAGAGACGGCCTGCCTTTTCTGCAATGCAGACTCAAAAAGGGGGTTAAGCGACATCTGACTTCCGTCCATCTTTACGTTCTCTTTATGTGTTTCCCTCTGGCTGTGTACCACCATATTGTATTTTGACCCCTTCAGAGTTTTACAGCAGAATTTACACCATGCTGTCTTGCCGTCATATGGTGATCTTACCACAAAATGTTTCAGCTTTTCATCTTGTTCCCACGAGCATACAAAGCTTCGTCTTCTTGGTACCGCTTGTGTTCTTTTACGTTTAGAACCAGCACCCGTTTTCCGCTTGTTTACACGCTTTCACCCAATAGTTCCGATCCTCTGTTTGGCTCTTGGACCTATTTTATAAAAATACTTGATTCACTACACATATCCAAGCCATATTGGAGTCTCTTGTGCATGAAAATGATGCTATAGTGGATTTGGGCTCACAGATTTTCGTAGCGAAATTCCATTTTGTCTGCATTTCCAATTTTGATAACTTGTTCTTAAGATTTAAAAGTTCAGATGGCTGCAGCGTCCTAAATTAAATTTTAGTTTCCGCGGCTTATTTTGAAAGCTGTGCATGAGAAAATACCTAAGGTATGTACATAGGTCTATCTAAAAGAAAAAAATGAAATAGGGATATGAAGAAAACCTGTTTCAGATTACCTTATCAAGAAATAAAGAGAAATGGGTAGAGCAAGGAAGGTCTGCTCAACAGAATTTGAATTCTACTGAACACATTGATGATCAACAACTCAGGAGTCATTAGATTAATATTAACTTTAGTTTTTGTTGTAAAGACCTAGACCAGTAGTTTACAGGCTTGGTGTGGGTGCTACTTCATTTTTTAGGAGCTTAGTAGTGGATTACTTCTAAAAGAAACATGTTTGCCTACAACAAAAGTAAGTGTTATAGGCCTATTCTTTATTATAGGTTAGGCTATGTTCTTTCCAAATCTTTTCTGATAATGTACCCTGCCCTCTCTTCCCCCTGAAAGCCCCAGATACCATCCCTGGAATATTTGAAACAATAAAAGAAAAACAATACAATTCTTACTTTAGCTGAGGCTGATACATCTAGGACATGGCAAATATATATTGGTTGACTGCCTCTAAAGGAACTCTGCTAAATGAGGGAAAATACTACAATTGGACTCTTTGCAGAGGTTTAGCTCCAGTAATTTATTGGGAGAAAGGAATTAGGAGAAAATATTTTTGTTGATTCTCCATTCAGAGAGTCAAGGGACATGGGTTACTTAATAATTTTTTGGTAAAATTCTAGTTGATTGACTTTTGGCTATCTTGGAAAGGGGTTAGGTTAGGAAAATGAAACTTTCAGATATGAGTCTAAATGATAAAAGAGAAATAGATAATCCCAAGAGGATTTACAAGACATGAAATTGGTAAATTATAGTCAAACTTTACGGTAAAGAGCGAAGAGTTAGTGAGGAGGAAGCCCCCTCATGGATGAAAAACGAAAGAAAGAAGGATGAAAAACGAAAATAAAAGTGACAAAGGCAAGAGAAATAGATAATCCCAAGAGGATTTACAAGACATGAAATTGGTAAATTATATGTTAACAAGAGGAATAAACTTAAGCAAGAATCAACTATCAGTGGTAATGAAATTGATAAACAATTTGTAATTAGGCTTTAAAATAGAGTTTAAAGGAAAGCTTAAAGGGAATATTATTTTAGTCAGTTTAAAAGTCATGAAAATAATGGGGTGAAAATGAGGACAACCATCCGGTCAGTGATTGTAAATAATTATCGATCGCCTCTTCATATTAACCAGCCATATTTCCTCAACGAAGTTTACATAGTAGGAGTAAAAATTCAAATTTTTTCTGATATGCATATCTAGTAATCAGTTTTTGAGCCAGAAGAATGATGCTAGTCTTCTTCTTAGGCCCTTGAACTGAACAAGAATAGATGAGCCCAAGCGCTTCGGGGTTTTCTTAACCGTTGGCAAATTTATTTTGCCTCAAGTTTATTGTAAGTTTATAAGCTTATTAATGGGTATTTAAGGGACTTTTCCTACTGTCTTTAAAAAGAATATAATTGAGTCACTATTTAAGGAAAGAAATGAAAAGAGTAGATTTACATTACATTTAGTAAATATAGACCAATTTCTTTCTTACTAGTTCTATCTCAGTTAACTGAAAACTTTCTTTTTTTAAAGAATGGACAAATTTTTAAATAGAATTAAGTTTTTATTTGTTAGTCATTTTTGCTAGAAGGGAGTTTGATGCATCGATATTCAGTTTTTAAAAGTGCCTATTAATTATTGGCTCAATAGTAATATAAACATTTTGGATATTTTTGTGTTTTTAAAAGCGTGTGATACCGTGACCATCAAATCTTTGTTATGTAAACTTGCTATGTAAATCGTGAAATTTGTAGAAAAAATAAAAGTCACTCTTTTAGCCTAATTATTTTAATGTATTGTCAAAATAATGGAAAATTTATAACATAAAGGCCTATATAATTTAGGGTATATATTTGAACATTAAGAGAGAGTGTAAAGCTCACTTCTGATGCAAAGAATGTTCTATTTTGATTTGGGATCAAATTCTGGTAATTAATGACATGGCTTTTTTAGCTATTTCTTTCAGGGTTGCTACTAGCCAAAATGTTTGAAGGGGGGAGCAAGGAACTTTACCAACTGGCTTATGATTTTTGCTGACTTTTCGTTTATCAACAATTAGCATAATGTCCATTTTGAATATGATAAGTAAAATCACTGCATGAATTAGTAAAACTGCTGCATTTACTGACCAAGATTAAGATTTTGGTATATATCATGTTACTATTTGCATGCTCTTTATTTAACCAAACGGTAAATTTTTGCACTATCCATAAAATCATGGCAGGAGTTGCTAAAATTGCTGCATTTACAACCAAGTTTGGGATATCTACTGATGAAATGTGAGTTTTTTGTGGTCCTTATTTAACCAAAGAAAATTGTTGGAGAGAATAGGAAAAATCTTACTGTTTCTTGCCAAAATTCTACCAACTCATTTCTTTTACATAAGTGCCCAAAAAATGGAGGGGAGGGGGACAAAAAACATTTAAAAACAACATTATGCCTAAATTTTCAGTTTTGAATTTCAAGCCATATCAATGGGTTTTTGCTAAATTTAGGAAATGTATTTGTAGATATTTGAAACCCCATAAATTGGGACCAAACAAAGCTGTGAAGCTGAAAACAGTTCTCTTGCCAAGTCTATTTTGCAACGTTTTACTTTTATAAAACAAAAGTTTATAAAAGTCAAGTGCCCTTTAGAGGCAGAATGAATAGTTTAGTACTTAAAATATTTTCCCTGGGCAAACTTTAGTCTGTAGATTCATACCTTGAAATTTCATTTTCCTAACCTAACCCCTTTCCAATTTGGTAAAAGTGGCTTGTCTAAAATTCTACCAAAACATCTTATAGTCCACCCTATCTATTAAAATTCAACCTTTCCTATTGACCTTCCCTGGATTTTTCCAGGTACCTTTCGGAGCTGGTCCAAAGGACCCAATTCCTTTGGAGCGGCGACATCAGGACGCAAACCCCGTCACAAAGGACATATTATATCACTATTTTAATTTAATCATCTTGATGATTTTAGTTTAAATCAAAGAGAGGTTACTTACCGCGCTGATAATGATTAATTTAAAAAATTAATAAATTACTTTATTAGTTTAAATCAAAAAAGATTACCCACCTCTCGATAATCTTAAATGTAATTAATTGATTGATTTGTTCAATAATAAATTAATTTAAAAATAATTAATTTGTTTAATTTAAATAAGAGATTAATTACCTCCATAAAAAGGTTTATTTATTTAATTGATTAGTTAATTTAACAATCAAACAATTTAGCCGTAATAGATTTGATTAGCTTAAACCAAAGAAAGATTACTTACCTCCTACAAACGGTTAATTTAATTAATTGATTAGTTAACTTAAAAATTAAATAATTTAACAATGATGAATTTGATTGATTTAAATCAACGAGAGATCACTTACCTCCTGACAATGATACTGGAGGCGACGGCAGAATTGGGGCGGGTGAGGCAAGTAGAGGCTGAGGAGTTGTGTCTCGGATGCCTGAAGGAGGTGGAGTCGGTACAGCTCTAAATGCTGAAATACCTGGTCGAGGTATCATTACTGACTGGCCTAGAATCAAAAAATAGAACTTAAGGTCGGTAAACAGGGACGAAATGGGGTTTATAGTGGTAAAAAGTTATATTGTCTCAGAGAATATAATTTCATCAACTGAATCAGGCTTAGATCGTAAAAGACATCATTGTGTTATGGATACCTAAATATTGGCCAAGAAATTAGTAAAAAAAAAAACAACAAACAGAAAAAAAAAACAGAAAAAAAAACAAACAGAGAAAAAAACGGAACTAACCCATCTTTGTTTTAACGAAATCCCGGCCGTATTCTGGGGGGAGAGGGTTTAACAACCTTAAATGTGTGTCGACACGTAACACAAACGCATAAAAAAAATTTTTTGTCTACAGCATCTCTGAGTCTAAAAAGTATCCCATTACTAAGTAATTTGCTACCTACAGAGACCAGACTAATGCCTCGATAATTACGACACTCACTCTTGTCAGCTGTCTTATACAGTGGCTTAATTAAGGTTTTCCTAAAATCGTTAGGTACTTCCCTTTTTTGTGTGTGTGTCACGTTCAGCAAATTCTCTAATCCTATGATAAATCCTATAATCCTAATCCCACGGATAGTACAGGCAATTTAAGTTAATTTTATGGGTTATCTCAAACAATTTGCAATAGTTTTGATCGTGGAATCATTCGAACCAAAAACGAAAAATTCTCTAAAACATATAAAACATCGGCAAAATAGGTCGAGGTGAAATCGACGTTTTGTCGTCTTTTGTCGACTTTAAAAAAATAACTTGCACTTTTAAAAAACCTTTGATAGGAAAATTTGATACATAAATCACGAATATTGACTCATTTCTGTGTTTTGACCATCCCTGAGTCGTTTATCCCCCTCCCCCCCACACACGCGTGAGATAAAGCATGCATTAATGTGCGTCGGATATTACACGAAGTCGAATCCACGCAGAGAAACTGTACACTTCCTATACCGTGATGCTAGGAAAAAGTCGTGTTCTAGTATCTTGCATATTTTGCCCCCCCCCCCCCCCCCCCCCCCCCCCCCCTAACGCACACCCATTCCAATAAATGGTTTATGACACACCTAAAAATTATCCCGTATCTGCAATGTTCTTCAGCGCTCTTGGTGAAAAAGTATTCAATAGTTGCGGGAATGTGCAAGAACAAACTGACTCATTTTGCCGACATTTGAGTTTGAAAGAACGTGTAAGCTGTACGCTTACACGTACGCTAACCGTAATTTTATAATTATACGTACGGTATGACAAGAATGACCTGTGAAGCTGTCAAAAGCATATTAAGAGATTGGTGTTATTCCTACTCTAAAGCAATCAGCTTCTATTGCACGTGAAACCCGGTTTTACATAGGGGAGGTCGGGGTTGAACCGGACACAAGTGATCAACACAAAGAGTCTCTTGCCATGAAGTAGTCTGGACTGAATGTAAGCCTTTCCAACTGCTTTCCAAGTTTTCGTGCCTGAAAGTGGCATCTTTCTGTTATCCTGGAAGTTCCAAAAACAGAAAGGAGCTTGTGATTTACTTGCAATCCTGCCTTGATAAGTTTTGACTTTCATATGCTGCTCCTGCCTTTATTTTTGGAGGCTACTTTAACAAGACCAACAAACAATGGCTATTTAATGTGCTTGATTTGAAACAAGTAGTGGATGTTCCCACCCACCAAAGTGGTAGTACCTTAGACCAGATATTCACCAATGTCAGTGATTTTTACCGTCCTGGGCCCATTGCAAACCGCCGATCACTTTTTAATCCTGTTACAAGCGAAGAATAACATGTCGAAACAACATTGCGAAACTTCTAATTTCAGCCATTAATCAATGTTTCTCCAGCCTTGGAAACAAGCTTAGGTACGTGTCGTTCCAAAGGTGAAGCATCCCAAAAGCTGTGATCAGTTAAGACCCATTTCAATCACGCCAAACCTTCCCAAAGTCACTGAATCCTTTATTTACCGTGAACTTCCGTCGCAAGTTGCAGATTTACTTGATGCGTACCAATATGGTTGTTTAAAAGGATGTAGTATTACAGTCTATTTAGTTAGGCTTTATCACCTGATCATACAATGGCTTGAATCTGGAGACGCTTTCGTCGATTTGATACATGTTGATTATACTAAAGTATTTGATTTGATTAAGCTCTTCGTGGCTGCTATGAATCTTAAAAGAATGGGCGCGCGTAAACATATCTTACTTCTTATTATCGGTTTCTAACGTACCCGGTACGGGCGAGTCTACGCCCTTTTACCTGGTGATCTCGACTCTGACTGGGAAAAGATTACGTGTGGAGCCCCTCAAGGCGCCAAATTGGCCGCTCTTATTTTCCTTGTGACAATTAAATATGTTACGGAAAACATGGATAAGTGATTCAAATACGTAGACTATTTATCTGCTCTTCTTAAGTTCACAGTAGATACAACCCAAGTATGCCCCAATCCAGCCCTGATCTTTTCATTTCACTTGTGCCATTCGTCGAGTACGGAACATTTGCTTCCAAGAAGAAGCGGCGCTGACAGATCAGCAGTCGCCGCAACAAACTGTGACCCGACTGCGACAAGAAATCCGGCGACACCGACCGCTCTGCCCGATTAAACCCGCAATTCGAACTCTCACTGCCAATTGGTCTGAGGCGGCTGTGAAACGCGGTTAACGCTCCATAAACGTTAATAGATCATATTGAAACAAATTGTCCTGAGTACGCGTTGCTTTGGAGTAGGGTCTTGCGTAACGGATCTGCCATTAAAGGCTTGCTTGCAGCCACGGGTCGTCATTGCTCGGCACCCATGAGCTTCGGGGCGTTTGCCTTTTTCCTGACGACATCGCCCATTGCTTTCTCCGACACGGCGAGCCTGCTGTCCGGCGTTGACCAGGGTGGTGCCCGCTGGAACAGCTACCTCGTCGAGGCACCGGCCGGTTCGCTTCACTCGGTCGAAATGGCCTTCACGGACGACATCACCACCGGTTCGACCATTGTCGACAAGGGCGTCAGGCTGCCGAACGGCGGTACAGCGGCGATTCGCACCCGTCATGGAACCAAGAACCCGGTGCCAGACGAACAGCGGATCAACCGGTCGCAAAAGCGTGGACGGGTGACCACCGAAGTGCCGATGGCGCCACCGAAGGATTTTTCCGCGGGCTCCGTCTTGCATGAGAGCAATCTTCTGGTGAAGCCGCAGCGGCAAAATCTCCCGGAGATGGCGTTTGTCAAACCCGACATTCAGGGGCAGGAGGTGCAGATTGCCACGTCCTTCCATCGTCCGGTAAAGGTCAAAAGCAACGTGCCTGTCATGCTGGCCGATCTCGTGACCAACGACAAGCATGATGTGCTGGCAACTGCCTACGCGCCCACCGAGCCGAACTACGCCAAACAGTCGCCATTCGCTTCTCTCCTGAAGACCGAGAAGGAGCAGGGGCGCTTCTTCCCGCCGATCGAGAAGAATGATCATGGCTGGGCCGGAACGGCACTGCCGCCGCACGTTTTCACCAAACGCGAGCAGCAGAATCTGATTTAAGGTTCTATGAGAGAAACAATAGCAAAGTAGCCAAGAGGCTAAAAGTTAGAGTTATCCTAGTTTAGTCCAAGTCAAACTGTAAAAAGTTTCAAAACTATAAGTAAGGCATTGGCCTCAACAACTACACTTCGGTAAGTAAATTCAATCTTCTCGACTTGTAGTCGTCTGTTAACTCAACAGCTATTTTCTCTGCTTCTTTGATTTATACTTTTCAGATGTGTAGTGTTGCCAACAATATAAAAACTAAGACATTCTTCTTTGCGCCAGATTCCAAATTTTGGTTGCTTCAAGCTCCACTTATTCGGCGGCTTGTCGTAGAAACCAATGTTCTTTTGACGGAAAATTTGTAACGTTAGCAGCAAGGTGTAATGATTTAAAATTTGTCTTGAAAACTTATTTCCATTTACTTGCATACTTTAATGTCTGAAAAATATTAGAATTCAAATGCTGTTTACAGAAATATGAGCTTTACTGGTTGCTGAATTGACTAGTACTTACAACCACTGCCAAGAAGCATATAGACATGAATAATGTTCTTAAGATGGATTAACTATAAAAATATAATGTTTTTAAGTTACGAAGTCATCAGTGTCTTGGAGGTATAAAAACATTACATAAGAAGAACGGTTACGGTTTCACTGCAACTTAATATTTGGAATGTATCCAAAATGTCACAAAATAGCTTAAACTACAGTGGTCGTCGATCTTTTAGAATGATGCTTGACCTAGTAAGCCATTCAGGAGTTATTTCGAACAAAATTATAACAAATCAAGAAAAGAATCGTTTCTAGGTGTTATTGTTATAAATAAGAGCGATAAACTATATGTAATTAGTTTATTAGGTATAAATTTTGTTTATTTTTATTCATGTCTTTAAGTTTTACTGCTGATGATGAACACTGTATGTGTGTTCGAAATATCCAGTTAAATAATTTTTATATATATTCACTGTCAATTAAAAGATTTAATCCCTATTTTGAACTGTATTACTTTTGTCATGGAAAGGCAGTGTGGTCTTTGAAGTTATCAACATACAATAGTAGCTCTTTTACGAAACTACTGATAGGAAATAGTGTTATACAGGTGCCGAGTCTTTGAACCAATCCTATACCGGCACATTGTACGTGTTACGACGACTTAAAGCTAAATACGACGACTTTTATCCCAAATATTGAAAGTTTTGGCGTTGTTTTTAGAAAATTAAAGGTAATAAAAAAATGATTAACATAAAAAAATGAAAGCTTGCATCTGCAATAGTATGGAAACACACATGAAATTTAATCTTATACAAAAGAACATAACAGAAGTAGATTTATATTCTCCTTACGGGGAGGGTTTTATGTGTAAAAGCAACATTGACATGAAAAAACTAGGCATCAAAAAGAGGTTCCCATGCTAAGCATATATCCTTCCTTGACTTAAAATACGTCCTCAGGCTACATGTCAGGCAAATACATCCACTAAGCCATATTCAGCACTCGAAAAAGGGAAGTAAAAAGATATAGAAAAAAGTAACTAGCCTTCTGAAGCAAACTAAATTGAACTATAAAAGTGACTGAATAAAAAACAACCCAAACAAAAGAAAGACGATTTAAAATTAGATTAAGTAAGAATTCTCTCCAAGGTGATTACTACAGCCTATCTACTGACCTGATTTGTATCACTTTAGCCTATTGGTCTTGTTTTAAAACAAGAAGGAATGTAAGATGAGTCTTTTTGTACTAAGTTATGATAAATGGGGCTTATAAAAATGTTCCCAGTATCTGATTTTTAGCAGGATCATTGTGTATATATTTTTTCAATTTCAGTTGCCTTCCTCAAGAGTTGTTGTAAGGCCTTTACTGTGGCTGCTAGAGTTGCTTCGTCCAAAATAAACAAATAATCTTGGTATTCAAAAACGTGGAGGTCTAAAGCATATTGAAAGTCATCATTTTTACTTTTAGACTTTTGAGATTTGTCGATTGAAAATTTATATTCATGAATCCTTTCTCCCAACTATTTGGTTCTGCCAATGTAAAATTTACCACAGGAACACATGACTCTATTCGCCACTACCAAGGAGAGGATAAATTTTAGCTTTCCCTTGAACCGTGTCCGGTGTGCCGAGGATCGAGCGACCGATGGTCTGATCGCGGAAGGCGGTCGATGAGAACTTGTCGAATACCACGTCATCGGGGGTGTCCATGGCGGCGCCGATTTCCTGCAGGATGACATGTTTCTCTCGAGACAGTTCCACATCGTCCAGCACGGACTCCGTCAGGATGTCGGCAAGAATGTCTATCGCCAAAGGCACATGATCCTTGAGGATGCGGGCGTAATAGGATGTCGTCTCGATCGAAGTCGCAGCATTGACCTCGCCGCCCACGTTCTCGATTTCCTCTGCAATCTGTCGCGCTGATCGCCGGTGGGTGCCCTTGAACGCCATGTGTTCAAGAAGGTGCGCGATGCCGTGTTCGTCGGTTCGTTCGTCGCGCGATCCCGATTTGATCCAGACGCCGAGAGCAACGCTCTCCAGATGCGGCATGTTTTCCGTGACTACCGTCAACCCGCTTTCGAGGAGGGTGCACTCAACAGTCATATGGTTGTCCGATTACTCCGCTGCAGCGCGTGCATTTCGGGCAATGTAGGCCTCGACACCGTCGAGATCAGGCTGCAGTACTTCAAACGTCTCCTCCCGATGCATCAGATCAGAGAGCCATGACGGAAGGGCCGGGTCAATACCGGAGGCCGATTTTACGGCATCCGGAAACTTCGCCGGATGGGCGGTCGCCAGGGTGACCATCGGTGCCCGTGGTTTTTCGAAGCGCTTGGCAACGAAGACTCCGGTCGCGGTGTGCGGATCCAGAAGGTAGTCATTGGCCTCTTGCAACTCGGATATGGTGGCCGCGGCCTGCTTTCGAGTTGCCCTGGCTGCGGAGAAATCCTTGCGAATGGTCTTGAGGGTGGGGGTGTCGATGGTAAAGCTTCCGGACTGCGAAAGACCGGACATCCACGACCGCACGGATCCGGCATTGCGATCCGTTGCCTCAAACAGCAGCCGCTCGAAATTCGACGAAATCTGAATGTCCATGGAGGGTGATGTCGTGGCCACCGCCTCTCGCATTTCGTAGCGTCCGGTGCCGGATGAGCCCTAAATTCTAAACTTGGTTCTGTACCGATGAATCAAAACATATTCCTTTTATTCCAATTACTTAGTTTTGAAAATGTTGCAGTTCATGCAAAGGGAATACCGTTAAGAGTTTTTGAAAGTTATTTTTATAAAGCAAGGCACAGCCGTTTGACCCAGTGGTGTCAAATTGGGGGAGAAATAATTGCCATCGCTTCTCTGAGGCTTTTTCTGCTCCCTTGGATTTTAAAAGCGACTTTTATTTAGTATTCTCACTGAAAATGTCTTTTATTGGGTGTTTTCATTGAATAACAACGAAACTTTCCCCCTAGGTGTTTAGAAAAATATACTACATCGCTTACCCCATCATTTCACTGAATTGTCGCCACTACGGGACCTATATTTGTTTTATTTTTAGTGCGAATCACGATCACGGCTGCCGAAAGCGGTATTCAGGCAAAATGCATTTAGGGGCATTGGGCCTTCTGCGCAGAAAGACGTGCATTTTTAACGTGCCTTTGGTTTTATATAGCCTCTATTTTTAATTTACTAATGATCGACAAAAAGGAAAAAATAAAAATACAAAACAAAAATACCACAGAATTGAGATATAAGACGTAGTTTCTGGGCATACAATAAATAATATCAAGCATTAAAATCAGTGCAATTTCAACTAAGAAGCATGTTAAAAGCTCAACTACGAGCAAACCATCTTCCTTGCCCAGAAACAGAAAAGATGGAACAGGTAGGGCATTTATGCACACTATACGTTTACGATACGCTAATATCCAACAGGAAAGCATGCCAATAGAAGCTATGAGCTGTTTGAACTCGTAGGAACACCTTGAACTGTTCTAATGCGATGGATATAAAAGCTACATAACTAGAAGTTACCAAATGAGTTCGGAACAGCATTAAAGGGGCAAGTAATCTTGGTGAAAATTATA
Source organism: Alatinidae sp. Z8VKAUB7J3 (assembly GCA_010016025.2). NCBI lineage: Eukaryota > Metazoa > Cnidaria > Cubozoa > Carybdeida > Alatinidae > Alatinidae sp. Z8VKAUB7J3. Next base: position 141,812,008 of record JAAAKM020073195.1, read on the forward strand.
ACTTGGAATACAGCATACATGCGAACCTTATTGCAAAGTCTTCAGGCCCCTCTATAGCTCCTCTCTAAGCCCTTATCTTCATAACCCTAGCATTTACAACTTTTGAAAAAAAAATAGAGACAAGCACGACCGCGGCGAGATCGATGCCGACGGCAATTCGCGTTTCCAGGGGTTCGAAGGATTTGGCGGCGGCCAGGATCCGTTCGGCGGATTTCGCCGCGCCGGAAATGGCCCCGGCGGAACACGCTTCGAGTTCCGCACATCCGGTCCCGGAGGGGATATCTTCAGCGATTTGTTCAGTTCCGCCTTTGCGGACGCCGAAGGCCCGCGCCGTGGGCGTGCCGACACCGGCCACGGCGATATCCGGGTCAGGCTCGACGTCAGCGTCGAAGACGTGGCCAGTGCTGCGCGCGTGAACGCGCTGTTTCCCGGCGGCCGCAAACTCGCCGTCAAACTGCCGCAATACGTCGAGGACGGCCAGGTCATTCGCCTGAAAGGACAAGGTCAGGAGACACCGTACGGCATGGGAGATGCCCTGGTGACGATCGCCATCAAACCGCATCAGCGTTATCGCCAGGAGGGGCGCGATCTGCACGTTGATGTGCCGGTACCGCTGCATGACGCGGTGCTGGGGTGCAAGGTGCCCGTGCAGACCCCGACCGGGCGCATCGCCGTCACGGTTCCGCCATGGTCGAGCTCCGACAAGGTGCTGCGGCTGAAAGGGCGGGGACTGGCGACGAAGGGCGGCGGCAAGGCCGACAACAGCTTCGAGTCCAAGGAGCGCGACCTGAAGCGCGCCGAGGGCGACATCAAGCGCATGCTGGCGGACATCAACAACCCCGACCAGGTCGTCTACACCCAGCAGCACCTCGACCAGTTCAAGAAGGTGCACGACGACTACGGCAAGCAGATCAACGAGCTGCGCGGCGTGGTCCTCGAGCGCGACAAGGCGCTCGAGAAGTGGTTCCAGGGGGTGAAGCTCAAGAAGGACGGCAAGCCGAAGCCCAACGACTACATCACGCTCTACCGCAAGAAGCTGCGCGAGCTGGGCGAGTCGTACCCCAAGGTCGTCGGCAACCCGCCCAAGATCTACGACACTGAGACCGACCCCATGCGTCTGGTGCTGTGGCAGAAGCGCTTCTGCATCCAGAAGGCCGTCTTCGAGTCCCTCAAGGGTACTCTTTCCGAGGCTTGGACGCTTTGCCAAGAGGATCGTCGCTCCATCGAGCCGATGCAGAAAGCCGCTGCATTGTCAAAAGATGGCGAACTCGACCTCATTCTGGCTCAGACCTTCCTCAACTTAGAGGAATGGCAAAATGCAGTGGATTCTTCGCGGGAGGCCTTGAAAAAGGGCAAACTCAAGAGCGAAGACCTCGCCAGCGTCATCATGGGCATGTCTCTGTTTAATCTCGATCAATACGATGAAGCCAGTGCCGCTTTTGAAGTGGCGCAAACCTTCCCCGACAGCCGGGCCACGGCGGGTCAGTGGTTGCGTTACATCGATTCCGAGAAGAAACGGAAAGCCCAACTCGAGGGTTCTGTCAACTAAGTTCTTTTCTTAAAGAATCAAAAAAGCCGGGCCATTTCGCCCGGCTTTTTTTGTGCTTGGAATGAGGTTTGAGTGGCTTTTAGCCAGCCGCTTCGGCTTCCTCTTTTTTCTCCGCTTCCATTTTCTTCAGGGCTTCGCGGACTTCTTGGGACTCTTTTTCCCAATCGGGTACTTCGAACTTTAAATCGTTCTTGCAGAATGCTTCCCATTCCGGCGTGATGTTGTTGTAGATATAATCTTCTTTTTTGTCTAATTCCAGGCAGTTCTTGGTGACGAACAAGGTTTCTTCAATGTAGACGATTTCGTCTTCTTTGAGATCCTTTTCATTCTCTTCCGCCCCTTCACTCCAGCCGGCAAACTCGCGAAGATCCTTAAGTACGTAAGCTTTACAATATCTAGGCATGTGCTTTACTCCTATTGCGTCATCAGTCTATTGTCCCACAACCTGGGTTCTTCGATTAGTCTGAAGCGTTTTGTTCCAGGATTTCCAAGTGACCCGTACCTTCCAGAGTAGCCAAATCAATATCGGCGACACAACGCACGTCCACGTAATTTAAGTTCAGGTTCCCGGCCAAGCGGACCGTACCTTCCCCGCCGTCAAAGTTTCCTTTATCCAGGTCTGAATGTTCTTTGTCGAGACGATAGCCCAATTCCGTGCCGCCTCGGGTTCCCGTGTTTTGACCTATTTAGATCACTTTAGTGGCCAGAACTGTAAATATGCAAATTTAAAAAAAAAAGACAACTGTGTAGCCGATATCGAGGCCGGGCCCTGGCACTCGGCATGTGACAAGCTTGCATATATTGATTCTCGTTGTAGCCTCCCAAGTAGCAGCCTCCAAATGAGTCACCTTTGTTTGCTACTCTTTCTTTGGGAAACAGGAGGGCTCCCTAGGGAATACGTATAACGTAAAAAAGTCCCAATAACTTGTAATCAACAGTTGCGTAAATTAAGGCATCGTTGTAGGCGTGTACTGGGTGTTGCACCACATTTTGTTGGCGTTGAAGATTGTGATAGCGTTGTTCTTCTAAGGTAATATTTCTTTCTTCTTCGCTTTCATTTTTTATACGTTTTGATTTTCGCTGTCGCTTGTCTTCTAACAGCACAATTCTTTGTTCTTCACTCCACTTTTGACACGTTCTGACTCGCTTTCTCGCTATCCCTTGTAATTCTCGCTACCACTTATCTTCTAACAATATATTTCTTTGCTCTCCCTCTGGCATATCTTTGAACCATATATTTCTTTGTTCTTCCCTTTCACTTTTAATTCGTTCTACTCCTCGTTGTCGCATGTTTTCGAACCGGAGGTTTCTCTGTTCTTGACTTTTGTTTTGAGTCGTTCTAATTGTCGCTGACGTAAGTATTCTAAGTGTATGTTTCGTTGTTCTTCATTTTCGTTTATCATTACTTTAGACATTTTTAATATCCTTTACATTAGCTGCTCAGATTGGTCTTATCACATTTGATGGTCTAGGTTGTTCATTTGTCCTCTAAGCATTATGAAACTGCTTAAAACACCTTTTATAAATAGACTAATTACACCTGGTATTTTATAATTTGCTATGCTCCTTTTGAAATGTGACTAGGTCGGAGTATCGCCAAGAACTCGTATGGTATGAGCTCTAGCAAAATTCTAAGAATAAATGGATTGCTTCAATAGGAAAATCAGAGGCTTAATGCCGGTCGGGATTTAAAATAACAACTAATAAAATAAGAGTCACGAGTAGCTCCTTTAAAAGTTTCAATGATATTTCTAGATATTATACAGTGGTACTGCCTATGATGTTGCGTATATGCCATTTTGAAAACCTGTATGCATACAGCTTTTTCGTTTTATTGAAACAACCCCTAAGCATTCTCTGATAGTTTCATCTTAATACCCTGAGCGTCATTAGTTACAGTATCTGCAGCGGTAATATTAGTAGCATACGCATAGTGCCTTCTGAGTAGCTCAAATCCGTGCCAACTAAACCTTAAATGTCTGACATAAGCGGTTCTTGAGCTTGAGATATTGATTTGTTAACTTTTTCAAAGTCCATACACTAATAATTAGTTCTTATGAATAAACTAACATCCTCCTAAATATTTCTTATTTAGGAGGAATATTTAGGAGGGTTCAAAATCCTCCTAAATATTCCTTAAAAGCTTCACCTTAATACCCTTAGCTAGTGCAGTAGTAATAGTTATCGTAGCATTAGTAGCAGAATGCACACAGCAGCTTTGATTTCTTACTTATCCCATTCAACACACGCTGAAAGTTTCAATTCAATACCATAAACCGTTCCTGAAATACTTCTGATATGTCCTTTTGACAACTTGTCTGGGTGTAGTGTGTTTGGATTTAATTCAGAACAGTTCCAATATATTCAAAATTATCCAAAACGTATATATCCAAAACAGTGGCATTAAGATACAAATATTTTCTTTTGGTTAGTTAAACATACCATCCAGAAAGCCCTGTTATTCTCAACTTCATGCACCAAACTGTTCCTAAGATATTACTATCACGCCCTTTTGAACTGCACACAGACGACGTGTTGTGATTCAGTTTACCTCCCATCCTCAAACTTCTTGAAAAGTTTACCTACATATCTTTAGGCAGAGTTGTAATAATAGTTACAGTAGTTGTGTTTATATTACTAGTAACAGCAGTAGTATTATTGCCTTTAGGGTAGTAAATATTGCCTTATGGTCAGTCGAAAGATCTCTCTCATCAAGTCCTGGAAGCTTCAACTTGATAATATTAGCTATAACATTTATATTGTAAATATACCTGGGCCTCGCGCATCCTGCTCGAGGAGATGGGGCTCAACGTGGTCGGCAACTGGTCCGGCGACGCGACCCTTGCCGAGATCGAGCGCGCGCCCAAGGCCAGGCTCAACCTCATCCACTGCTACCGGTCGATGAACTACATCTGCCGCTACATGGAAGAGAAATACGGCATCGGCTGGATGGAGTACAATTTCTTCGGCCCGACCCAGATCGCCGCCTCGCTCCGCGCCATCGGCTACGGGCCGCTTGCCGTGGGCGTCTCGCTGCTGACCGAGGCGCTCCTGCTCGGCGTCATCGGCGGCCTCGTAGGCTTCTGGATCGCCGGTCTGTTCGGCGAGATCCCCCTGAAGTTCCCGATGGGCGCCTTCTATCTGGATCTTTCCCCTACCATCCGCTTGGCGGGTCTGGGCAGCGCGATGCTGGCCGGACTCCTGGGCGGTCTCATCCCCGCGTGGCGTGCGATCCGCATGCCACTCCCCGACGCACTCGGAGGCAAGCTATGACCCGTTCCTTCTTCCTCGTTCTCGCGACCGCGTTCCTCGTCGCCGCCTGCGGCAGCGAGCAGGCCACGACCAACACGGGCGGTGCGCCCGACACCGGCAACGACAGCACGCTGCTCCTGACGGCCAAGCCGGCAGACGCCGTGCCCGTCAACGATGCCAAGGCCAAGGCCGAGGGCGATGAGGTCGTCGTCGTGGGCCGCGTGTCCGACATCACCAAGGGCTACGCCGCCTTCACCATGACCGACGCCTCCGTGCCGTACTGCGGCGAGGGCCAGGCCCAGTGCGGCTGCCCGACGCCGTGGGACTACTGCTGCGAAGAGGAGCGTGCGAAGGCCAGCCGCCTTCCCGTCGAGCTCCGCGACGCCAAGGGCGAGCCGATCGCGACGAAGGACACGGGCCTGCGCCTGCTCGACCTCGTCGTCGTGAAGGGCACGCTCGCCAAGACCGAGAGCGGCGGCCTGATGATCGTCGCGAAGGACGGCTGGTTCCGTGCCGAGCGGCCCGACCTGCCCAAGGGCCTCGCCTGGCCGCAGTAGTTGCGACCGGGCTAAAATGTTTTAGTCTTTGATGCCCTTGGTCATGTAAAAGTAATATTTTTACCGTTCAAAAATATAGAAAAATACTACGGTAGTGCAAGATCCTTTGGCATCCATAACTTAACATAAGTCTGAAGACACACTTTCGTTTTTTTTTACCAATCGCCGACTTGACCTAAAGTTGATTTTGTGAACCTTTCAACCTTTTTACCCTTGTAAAAGCCTTAGAAATTAGTTTCATTTCTGAAGAACATCTGAACCATGGGTGTCGATTGGTTGGGATGAAGGTTTCCTGACATTTTGAATAATAACTTTTTTATGAAAAGAACATATTTGTCTTCTTCACCAACATTTTTTGATATTGACGCCACCGCTTTGTATACTATATAAAATATCCTTCAAATGTTTTCTTCATTCTTCACTCGTGAAACCTTTAGGAAATTACCGGAGAGGCCCTGATCTAAAGATTCAACAATACTTTCGAAATGCGAATAACATTCTAAACGAAAGATTCTAATATATCTAATCAAAAAAAAGTAGTCAATCACACACACTTCAATTTTTTTCGTCCTTTGTTCTAAAGAAAGAGAAACATCCAAAAATGTTTTGAACATATTGCTGTGTATGACCCAAGTTTTTCTTTATTATGACATAGCTCAAGTTTTCAAATTGCCTGGTATTAAATAAATTTCTGCCAGTATGTAGACTATTTTTAGTATAACACATTGCGTGCTTAGGAACACAAGTTTCTAAATTAGCCTATTGTCCTTCTGTTTGGGCTGGTTATAAATCGATTCTTACCTCTTTACACCTGCGCACTTGGTCTCCTTTCTCGGGAACCGTTGCAAGTTCTCTTCTTCGATGGAAGAAATGCGCGATATTGATCTGGAGATATTCCTTGGAAATGATTTGGTAGCATTTTGTTGCTAGTGTAACTGTCTTACGCGAGCTATTACATTCTAGTTATTAGACGTAAGTATGGAGAAAGCATTCAATCCTTCTAATGAGTTTTTAAGACAATAAATTCGAAGGTCAAATTTATAAGCGACACTAAATAGGCCGAGCGCTCGGCCGGTCCGGTGAGCGGCGGCGGGTCGTCGATGGGCGCCAGGGCGTCGCTCTGGCAGCCGGCGAGGAGCGCGAGGAGCAGCGGCACGAGCGCGAGAGCACGGCGGTTCATCGCGGCATTCTAGGGGTGGGCGAGGCGCGGGGCCCTGCGGATCGGCCACGCGAGATTGACGGCGGGCGCCGGGCCTGTCATGGTCTGGGCGTGTGGTTTGCTCGTATAGACGGAGGAGATGGGCATGGCTCGAGTCATGACGGCCGCGATCGTTTTGTTCCTGGTGGCGTGCGGCGGCGGAGGAGGCTCCGGAGGCAGCGACGGCGGTAACCCGCCGAATCCCCTGCTCGCGGAGCTGTTCCCGTTGCTCACGGTGACGACCGGAACGCAGTACACGTACACCCTCGACAAGACGGTCACGCCGGGCGGGATGGACAGCTTCTCCCGCACCTTCGAGACCGATCGGCTCCTGGGTCAGCCCGCCGGGGACATGCAGTTCATCGGGCTCGCGGGCTCGGCACAGGCGGGCGCCGCCTTCGTGGCCACGGCACGCGGCCTCGAGTTGGCGGGGTACATGAACAGTGGTGCCTGGTGGAGCCAGGATGGGATCTGCGTCACCGCGGTGAGCCCCGGCGTCTTGATGGCACCGAACTCGTTCGCCCCCGGCGACACGCACCAGTGCTCGAATCTCGGTCCGTTCATCGCCGGCTTCAGCATCACGTGGGTCGGCCCCGAGGCCGTGAGTGGACACCCCGATGCCCACCGCTTCGACTTCACGGCGACCGGTCCGTACACGAACAACACGCCGGGACATCCGCGCAACGGTGCGACCGCACACACGATCGCGGGCACGTTCCATGCAGCGCCCGGCATGGGGCCGGTGCAGGGCACGGTGACGCAGAGTTTCGTGAATGGTGGCACCACGCTGCAGACGCGTCAGTACGACTTCACGCTCGATACCGTCACACCCGGCCCGTGAGTCTCCATGCGTGGCTCGCCGCGGGCACGGCTGCAGGCGTGATGGTGGTCGCCGCGCTCGTGCGTCGTTTGAGTGGGGCTCAAGAATTAATGAGGTATTTACCTTCATTCTTATGTGTAAGTATTATCTGACTTTTCTTCAATTGTTTGGGAACAACTCCTTTTTAAATAAAATGTTTAGCAGAAAAACATAACAAATAACCTGGAAAATTGATTTTAATGTTCTTTTTGGTGTTTAATCAACTCCCAGAGATTCAGAGAGACCAAGCGATGTAAATGCTTTTTCTAACTCATGCTTTTGTATCATATCATCCTGAGTATAAACCGAGTTAACTGTACCAAGTAAATTAAGGTTTTTAGTTGTTTCAATTGGTCTAGGATTATTATTAATTATTAATTAGGATTAATTTGCCGAGATATACTTGAAGCAACGTCTAAAACAAGTGAAAAATCCGTTAGCTATATCTGCATCCTCTTTAAAGAAAACCCCATCCAGAGAGGTAATAACGTTTGTAATTTTTTCTTTGGGTTGTTTCTTATCAGGTGAAAGTACCCATTTATTATTGTCGATGTTGCTCGTATATTATTCTTATTTAATTCAAAAACGGAATAATGATAATTTTTTTTTATTCTCGTTTCTTTTTGTTAGTAGCCTGGTATTCCTTACAAGTTTATTATTTCCAAACGAAGGGAATTTTATTTTCTTTATGTAAAGTCTATTTCTCAATTTTATATAGAAGGTTGTGATTAATAGGAGGTTGAAACCTCTGAAACAAGGTTTTCTGATACGCTGAATATGATTTTGTGATTTTCATCATGATTCTTCGACTTTTAGGGGTTTTTCCCCTTTTTGCAAAATCAAGCAAGTTTTCTCTGGCTCTTTCTCCTTGATGTATAACACTAAACTTAATGAAACTTGTATATTTGGAATTGGCATAATAAACCAATTCTTTTTATGTATCTATCGTTATCAAAATTCCATTTTTTTAAGTTTCAGCTACTATTGAGCCGCGTCGCTCCTTATTTACAGTTTGTTAACACGAAAAAAAAATTCTGAAAAAGAAGTTCTTCAAAGAAAAGTAAAGGCCATATTAAAATTAAAATCAGCAGAAATATGGCGAACTGGCCCTCTCGTTCGAATCGGACGAGCTCGTCCAGCGAGACATCCGCCGCGCGTGCTCGTCTTCTCGCGCTTGCTTCAAGTTCCGAGACTTGGCGGGCGAGCTCCCGAAATCGCACATCGAACCGTGCCTGGTCGCGACGCGCCGCCTTGTTGAAGGCGGCATCTCGCTTCTGTAAGGCACCTACGTAGTCAGCGTACAGCTTGTTGGCCTGCTTCCTGGCGATGGCAAGTCGCCCTTCGGTCTCTCGCAGCTGCTCTTGGGCCGAGGCCAGCGTGCGCTCGGCGAACAGCATACCTTGGGGGCCACCGAAGCCGCGGAAAGCCGTGTTCGAGACGGTGTTGGTGCGCAGCCGCCGGGAGCGGATCCGCGCCGCCGGGTAACAATAGGCGTTGTCGGCGTGGAACAGGGTGCGGTCGTTGACCCCGAGCGAGAGGTCGGCCGAGCAGCCGCAGCGCCCGAGGAACTCGCTGTCGACCGCCAGCAGCTTGCCATCGGCGTCGTAGCCGACGCGCCAATCGACCCGGAAGTCATGGCGCTTGCCGGTCATGATCATGTCGTCGTCCCGATCCAGGCGCAGCTTGGCCGGCCGGCCGGTGACCTTGGCCGCCAAGGCCGCGATCACGGCCCACTGGGCTGCCTGACTCTCCTTGCCGCCGAAGCCGCCGCCCATGCGCCGGCACTCGCAGACCACGGCCGCATCGCGCAGGCCGAGCACCTTGGCGACACAGTGCTGCACCTCCGAAGGATGTTGGGTCGAGCAATGAACCAGCATCTCGCCGCCCTCGCCGGGCAGCGCGAAGGACACCTGGCCTTCCAGGTAGAAATGCTCCTGGCCACCGATGCGCAAGGACTGCGCGAGGCGATGGGGCGCGGCCTCCAGGGCCGGCACGACCTCGCCCTTGACGAACTGATAGGCCGGCAGCACGTCGTCGCTGCGCCCGGAGGCGTCATCGACCGTGATCACCGGGGCCGCGCTGTCGATCTCGATCTCGGCCAACCGGGTGGCCCGGCGCGCCGCCAGATGGCTCTCGGCGACCACGGGACGAATCGAAGCGCTGGCTCGTGAAGCCAGCGCCCTCAAAACCCAGTAGCGATCCACGCTCTCAGTTGGCAAAACTGGGTGCCGCCCTCGGACACCACCGGCTTTCACGGCAATTCGGACAACTTACGATCCCCGATAGGCAAAGTATCGTTTGACCGATGGCGTGAACGTCAGGGCCATGCAGATTGCGGCAACGACGAAGCCGATGATTGCTTTGCCTGGGATCGAGATTAGAAAGTTCAGCCCGATACAGGCCCTTAATCCCGCCATGTTGCGATTGAGGATGAAATAAATCATCGCGCCGAACAGGATGATGCGGCCAATCAGCGTGTACAAAATCGTCGACGCGACGGCCCCGCCAATCGAAATTCCCATGATCCCGATGGCTATGTAGAATCCCGTTGCGGCGACGATTAGGAGCGCGCTTAGAACAAAGATGACCCGCAAGAAGATGGGCTTGTCTTTTCCTGACTCCATCACGGCGTCTGACATTTTTTGTTCCTTTCAAGCAGCACTGTCGCGGCGTGCATCACACTTTCTCGAGCCATTCGGCCAACCCAAACCCAATCTCATCGGGGTAGTCTTCCTGAAGGAAGTGACCCCCCTTACCCAGGTAAACGGTATCCAGGTTGGTAAGGGACTCGTTCAGAATTTCCGCCAACTGCAATGGAATGATCGCCCCTGGATCGACGTGGAACATCAGCTTTGGAAAGTTGGTTGTCGGCAACCAATCACTGTTCGCCTGAACCACCTCGAAGACATCGGCCGGGTTGCCAGCAACGGGAATTTGTCGGGGCCAGTCGAGCAAAATTTTTCGGCTTTCGGCCGATGGGTAATAGCGGTTGTATTCCGTCATGACGTCGTCGGCGATCGGCCCTTTCGGGCTGCCATGCCGCATGAACTGTTCAAGGAAATAGTTCTGTTCCATGATCAGTTCTTCACCGACACCCGGCGTGTTGATGTTGCGCAAGAAATCCTCAAACGGACCCAGCGCCTCGTAACTTGGTATCGGGTGAAAGGGAGGCGCCATCGCTTCCATGAAGCAGTCGGAAAAAGCCGAGCTGTTGCTCCAAATCCTGGAACTTCTAATGACATACGTACCCCAAATCTGGTAACCTGAGTTATGGATTTATTTTGCTTATTTCCAGGAGAGAGTTCTCTTAGATTCTCAGTATTTTTTCCGAAGGGAAGGGTCAAATGGTCCTTTTCGAGGCAAAAAGACTGAGAAGAAAGAGAAAAAACCCTGAGAATATGTGAAATAAACCCATAACTCAGGTTGGTAAAGTGATGAGACTATTTTACCCGATATTCGAAATAGTGGCAAATTACTATGTCTTTTGATATAAACAACTTAGAAAATATTCCTCAAGAATCTGGCGTCTATCTAATGAAAGATAGAAAGCAAAATATTCTTTATATTGGAAAAGCGAAAAACCTGAAGAAGCGGCTGAAACAGTATTTTCTTCCCGGGCGTGACGGAAGAATGATGGTCCCCTTTCTCACTTCCCAAGTCGAAACCATCGAAACCATCATCACCTTTTCAGAAAAAGAAGCCCTTCTGTTGGAAAACACCCTCATCAAACGGCACCAACCCAAGTACAATGTCCTTCTGAAAGATGATAAAACTTTCATTAGTTTAACGATCAATCATAAGCACAAATGGCCGATGATTCGGCTGACCCGCTACAAAGGGAAACCCAAAGAAGGCCGATTGCACTTTGGTCCCTACACCAGTGCCTATGCTGCCAGGCAAACTCTTGATCTCATGCAGCGGATCTTTCAACTGCGCCAATGTTCCGACCGCGAACTTTCCTCACGTACACGTCCCTGTCTTTTGCACGACATTAAACGGTGCATGGCTCCGTGTGTTAACAAATGCACCAAGGAAGCATACGACCAGGAAGTGGAACGGGCCATTGCGTTTCTCAAAGGAAATGACAAGGCCGTTCTTAAAGCGCTTCGAGAAGAGATGCACCAAGCATCGGAAGCTCTCGAATTTGAAAGAGCTGCAGCTCTCCATAAAACCTTGCAACAAATTGAACATGTCACAGGAAGTCAGCAGTCCATTGTTCGCTCCAAAGGGAAAGACTGCGGGGCCATGGCCCGCGGATCTTCGAGTAGCCCACCTGCCACCATCGCCTCTCCGTGACCGGCGGCCTGCAGGAGGACCGCGCCGCCCAGCTCCTGAAGGCCTTCTTCCGGGCCCGGCGCTGAGGCCCGGCGCTGAGGAGTGGGGGCAGGCTTGAGACCGGTCGGCGCGGCGCCCATATGACAGGACAAGCTCCATGGAGGCCCTCCGCGATGCCGCAGCAAGCCAGTGCACCCGATTCGATCCACGGCTATCACGCCCACGTCTATTTCGATGCCGACACCAAGGACACCGCGGTGGCCTTGCGCGACGAGATCGGCGCGGCCTTCGAGGACGTCACACTGGGCCGGGTGCATGAGCGGCCGATCGGTCCGCATCCGGAATGGAGCTACCAGGTTGCCTTCGCTCCGCCGCTGTTCGGCCGGCTGATCCCCTGGCTGGCGCTCAACCGCAAGGGCCTGACGGTTTTCGTGCATCCCGAGACGGGCGACGAGGTACCCGACCACAGCGACCACGCCATCTGGCTCGGCAAGCAGGCCGAGATCGATCTCTCGGCGCTCAGTCAATAGCCCGAAGGCCGCCCGCCATGATGCTCCGCGCCCGAAACCTGATCGCCGCTCTCCTGTTGCTTGTCGCCGCGATCCCCGCCGCCGCTGCGGACGAGATTGTCCTCGACGAGACCCGCCGCGCGGCCCTGGCCGGCCTGCCGCTCCTGGCGGGCGACCAGCCGGCGGCGGCCGATCTGTCCGGTAAAGTCGTTGTGCTCGCCTTCTTCGCCAGCTGGTGTCCGCCCTGCCATCCGGAGTTCGATCACCTGAACGAAACCGCAGACCGCTTCGGGAAAGACGGCGTCGAAATCCTCGCCGTCAACATCTTCGAGGTTTTCGGCCCCTTCAAGGGCTTCGAGCGCCGCGATGCCTTCCTCGCCAAGAAGGCGCCGCGCTTTACCGTGCTGTCCGACGGGGAAAAGGTCGCGGAGCTGTTCGGCCGGGTCGAGCGGATCCCGACGGTCTTCGTCTTTGACCGCGACGGCCAGCCCGCGCTCCACTTCAGGCAAGTTTTGCGGATGAAGGATGACAGATTGCCAAAGATTGTCCTTTTCGGCCGACCGTCAAGGCCTAAACGGAATGCAAGTCTCCGCGGTTAGGGTGGGAGGATACCATAAAGAAAGATTGAAAGGAAATGGGAACTGCCTGGGAGGGTGTAAACAGAGAAGCTTTGAATAGATTGGGGTGGAGGAGGAGTGTGCGTAGCTGTGTTGGCCTCAGGCGGCTTGATGCTGCGGTGAGTTGTTAGTAGTAGTAGTAGTAGTATAACGAAACGGGAAGAATAAAAAGTTGGAAATTATAAAAATAAAAGAAGATTCAAGTCGTTTTCGAAATAGACTTAAAAATAGAATTTTTTTTCCAGAATCCATAAATATAATCCAAAACGAGGGCCGCAAAACTGACTGGGCTTTGCAGAACTTGATTTTTTTTTAACTCAATTTCCTCAACTGACCGACTTTTTTTTATTTGCGCATTTATAACTTGCTCAATTTGATATTTCTTACATAAAATCCGATCCGTTTTGCGCCCCTCGTTTTCATCAGTATTTATAAATTCTGGAGAAAAATTTACTTCCATTTTTTGAGTTCATTTTGAAAACGAGTTCAGTTTTTTTTTGTTTTTTTTTTGTCTACATGGGAATAAAGATGAAAAAAACAAATCCAATTTTTGAAATAAAATTTTTGTTACGTTGCTTTGGCATTAAGCATTATTTAGTTATTGAGATAGTGTTAGCTTTCTCGGGCAATTTTCACTCAGGCGATTGATTAATGACACAATCTTTAAAAATAGAAAAGTTTTTTATCTTTATTTGCTTTTAATCGTAAAGATTGGCTATTAAGTTTGAATGTAACGGTCATAATGCTGAAGTTCTTTTCTTAATCTACGCCATATTTTTCAACGGATAAACCATGGAAAAAAAAACAGTTTTTCTCAAAGCTACTCCCTGTATGACTTTAACCTGGCACTTTTCACGTGTTACTTAGTGGTACAAAATTAAATGTATATACAATAGAATATGTTTATTAACTCAAGTGGCTTCAGGAAAGCATAATTCCTAGCTGTGTCTTTCCACCGGACTTGCAAAGCTCCATGATGAAATGAAATGTCATCTGTATTAGAGGGAATTAAGGGACCTTGGGCAACCCCTTTAAAAAAGCCAAGTGACCGTGTTTTCTCCAAACATTCCTGAGTTGAAAGTTGATAGACTGTCCGCTTTGAGGCAAAGTAACTTCCTCCACAAACACTAAAAAAAAGCCCCCCTTCTTTAACAAACATCTTGAGTTTTTTCACTTGCTCTCCAAGATGCTCATCATATTCCCCCGCTTTTCCTCCCGGTAAAATGAAAAGCGTTTCATCTGGAGTCCATTTATCTGGGACCACCTCCTTTTTTCCGATTTCTGCAATTTCCCATGGCCCTTTGACATATCCAAACAGACGCATGAGTTTGGTGACACTTTCCCCATAAACCCCGGGCCCATTGTAAATCAGAATAGAGCGAATCGGCGTTTGCATTGCCGTAAGCGATAATCTTATCTGCGTTGCCATCGCACGTGCCCTCCCTTCAGTGATGCTGCGCATACGATTTTCAATAGTGCCGGCCATAAAAAAGGTAAAAATCCAAATGCAAGTAATTATCAAATACTCTACAAGGAAGTAACCAAAAATAGACTGTTCTTTTGCTTGTTTTCAGTTTTTCAGCTTTGATAAATTTTTTCTTTTTTTTTAATCAACCCCTTTTTGCACTCAGCTTAAGAACTTTTTCTGTTGTCCAAACAAAAACTGTTAGCTAAGAGTTTTTGCAGAGTTTCGTATTGATTCAGTAGTCAAATAGGGCTGCGTTCTTTTCCCATTTATATTGATCATTTTGATGGACTTTGTCCCTAGGAGCACAACAAAGACTATGGGAGAACAAGGATTTAAGCAGAGGAGTAAAACTCTAGTAGACATGGATTATACTGATGATTTGGGTATCCTAGAAGAAATTTTTAGCAAAATGAGTTATTTTTGGAGGTTTTGAGAGTTCAGGGTGTAAGAATGGGCTTGAAAATTAATATTCAGAAGACTAATAGTATGCATTCAGAAGACTAAAGTAATTGGAGGGCGACCGCGAGACCGACCGTGCCCCCCCCGACGACGGTCGCGTCGTGCCGGCGGGCGGCACCGCTCGGCGCTCGCAGGTAGCGCGCGAGCAGGCGGTTGATGCCGACCATGCTGCCCATCGCCGTGAGCTTGTCGCCGGGCTGGAACTCGGTGTCGCCCGTCGGCACGAACACCTGCTCGTCGCGCTTGCCCATGACGAGCACGACGCCGGGCGGAACGCCGACGTCCTTCAACTTGCCCTGGGTGATCGACGCGTCGTCCTCGACGGCGTACCGCAGGAGATGCACGCGGCCGCCGGCGAACACCTGCACGTCCAGCGCGCCGGGCACGGCGATGATGCGCAGGATCTCCTCGGCCAGCTGTTCGCCCGGCCGCACGATGTCATCCACGCCCAGGCTCTCGGCGAGGGCGGTCGCATCCTCGTCGGGCAGCTGCAAGTCCGGACTCATCAGGAAGCAGATCGTGCGGTGCGCTCCCAGGCGCTTGGCGCTGAGGCACGCGATCAGGTTGCGCTCGTCGACGGGCGAGCAGCCGATGAAGAGATCGGCCTCGTCGACCTTGGCCTGCCGGAGCACGGGCGGCGAGGTCACGGTGCCCACGATGCGCTCGGCGTCCATGCGCGCGAGTCGGTTCTCGTGCTTCTCCGCCTCGGGGCAGACCAGCGTGATGGCGTGGTCCGCCATGAGCGCCTCGACGAGACGGAAGGCCACCTCGTCCTCGCCGCCGATCAGGATGCCCCAGGGCAGCAAATTGGTGGCGGCGTCGCGGCATTCGAAGTTGCGGTAGCCGACCGCGTGGCCCAGACCGTTGATCACGCCAGCGGCGAACAGCGGCGTCCACACCATCTGCACGGCCCACACGGTGAGGCCGATGACGCCGAACAGCGCCACGTCGATGATCAGCATCAGCGCCACACCCAGAACCCCGTGCGGGGTGTAGAGCTTGCGCTCCAGCCAGTCGTCCGGCGTGCCGGAGCCGTAGCGCTTGAGGGTGGTCTGGTCCTTGGCGGCCTCGCGATAGGCCTCGGCGCCTTCCCAGAAGACCTTCCGCGCAAGGCGGCTGCGCATTCTTCCTGATAAACCTCTACGGCGTCGCCGATATTGATTCCCAGCGCGTCGGCCCGAGCCGCCGCGATCTCCAGCGCGGCGCGCACCGGCGCGCCGGAAGGGATCAGCGCGGTTGAGAACGGCGTGGTGTCGCGGGCGATCGACACGACCTTGCCTGACTCCGAAAAAAACACGATATCAAGCGGTTCCGGCGTGTTGCGCATCCAGAAATTCACTGGCGCGACGCGCGGGAACACGAACAGCATCCCCTCATCATCCGCCAGCCGCCCGGCATGCATCAACCCATAGGAGCGCTCATCGGCCTCATCGGCGATGGCGATCGACAGCGCGGCGCCGCCGATAACCAGCCGTCCATGGGTGTCGGTCCGCTCCATCAACGGAATCGGCGTATCCGCCTGCGCGCCGGTCGTGAGCAGCAGCGCGAGAATCAGCGCTTGAATGCGAATTCCCATGGCCGGGCCTCCGACGCCATGCGGCCGCGCGGGCCCGAAACGGTGCGCACCAGGATCGCCTCGCCCGGATCGAGCGTTCCCGGCCAGTGCAGGCCGCGCTCGAGCAACGCGCGTCGGCGCCCGCTCTGATCGCGTCGCGCGAAGGTCACCACGAAGTCCACCGTCTCCACCGGCCCCCCGTGATTCCACACCGTCCGTCCGGGAAGAGCCCAATCCCGATGAATCAACGCAGACACCAAACGACTCGCAGCCATAGCATGCGCGCCGTCCCGCTCTAGGACCCGCCCCAGTAGCGCAAGCCCATTCAACGAATCGTCTCCCGATAGCAATTCTTCCGCTTCGGCCAATTGAAATTGAGTCACCAGTTTATCCGATTGGGCATAGAGTTTGGATACACGAACGGTGAAAAAGCCGGAGCCGATCACAATCGTCGTGAGCAGGAGACACACTAGCAGTAGGAGGCTGCTGGAGACGGGATTGCGCCGCGACCAACGCCACATCTTTTGAGAATAGCACAAAAAGCTGTTTTTAGTGACACTTGCATACTTGGAATGCCTACATTCCATGGTGCACAATAGTGGATGCTATTAATTTTTATATCCCTAGTGCATGTTTAACATCACCTACAGATGACACAGCAATCTCTTTTTCTCGTCTCTCGGTTAATAACCTTGTTACCAATGTTAATAATATTTTAAGTGAATTTCATGTGTTCAAAAGTTTGACTAAATTGGCAGTTAATGAGAAGAAAGCAAATGCAAGACAGGAGAACCACTGAGGCATAATTTTGTTTTGTGGTACCTCAATGTGAAAAGTTACTTTCAATATTTAGGTTTTACTTCGATAAAAACTTTTAGTGAATACATCATAGTGATATAGTAGCATCTAAGCTTGCGAAGAGTTTTCGCATGGTGCGAAGACCCAATTGGTGTTTGCCAAAAAAATTACACTCCATTTTTTAAGGTTTTCGCACACATTTTTGCGTGGCTTTTTGCACTGGCAGGTTTCTACATATGAATTCACATTGTCAGTTGTCTTATAAACGCAGACAACTTGAGCCTTATCTTGAACTCATGAGGTCCAAATAGACTTTAAATTAGAAGTAGTGCCTTTGTAAATTTTTTTTTCTTTAATTGAGCCTTTAGTTTTTGCTTCGATATTTCTTTTGTCATTTTGAAAGGCATATCGCCGAACCTTTTTTCTTTTAATTGTTCACAAAAAACTTCTTTTTCTTCCAACGCTTTATCTAGTCCAGGTTTTTCCTTTGCAAAGATATAGTAGTCATTGATAACCACCTATGTTTCTTTTAATTGCTCAGGGAGTGGGACAAAAACTTCGTCTTTTGCCTCAGCTTGTCTTTTGTCATTACGAAACAAGTTTTCAAAAGTATGATAGGCATTAAAGGCCTTATCCGTGTCAAAATCCCAAACCCAATCATCATTGCTATCATTTTTAATGTTGACGCGTTTCGATTCTCGTTGTCCAAGTTGATTTTCATTGACTCGCTCACATGCTCGGTGTCGCATTTCTTCTAACCGCGTTTGCCTTCGCTCTTCGCTTTCATTTTTGACTTGATCTCATGCTCGGTGACGCACATCTTCTAACCACGCGCAGCTTTGCCTTCAACATCTGAACGGTGGAGAGGAGATCGGAAATCTCTTCATGTCTTTCGAGTAAGGCCGGTTTGTCCTGACTTGCGCCGAGAGCAACCAGTTCGGTGAAGCGTTCCGGTACCAAATCGGTGCGGATGAAATGTTGCAGGAAACTGTTGAAGACCTGTTCATCGGTTTTGGTTTCGATACCTCGCGTGACCAGGAGCATTCGGCATGCGTAAAGCAAAGCACTTGAAAGCGCGTCGGTTTTGGTTGCTTCATCCTCAGCGGCTTGAAAATGCATCAATGCTTCTTTGGCGGCTTTGCCATCTACATCGATCATGTCGAACATACCAGCAGAACACTCCGCTTTTTGGCCTTTTAAGAGGGAGAACCGTTCCTTGGAACCCCAATCGAAGTAATAAGTCTCGCTTTCCGCAAATGGTGGTGTGGTCGGCAACGCCGCACAGATGCGTTGAATATCCTCTTCGCCCCGGTCGTCCACGTATTCCGTGAAGCTTCCATAAGCGTCTTTATGGTCTAAATAGGTACTCAGAAGAGCTTTAACGAATTGGGGTAGATCCTTGGAGGGGACCTCGCCGGCCTTCCTGGAAAAGCGTGTTTTTCCCTCTTCGAGAATGGCGCCAACCATAATATTGTAGGCCGGCAGCATATCCTTTTTGACCCGCATGACTTTGCCGAAAAAGCCCAAATCAGCGGCATGGTGGCAACCGCAAGTGTTGGGGCAGCCCGAGATGTGGATTTTGACATCTTTCAACTGATCCAAATCTAGGTCACTGTCCAAAAGCAATTTTTGGATGTTCGGTGTCAGCCCGCGGGGCAAGCAAATACCGAGTTTGCAGGTGTCCGCGCCCGTGCATGCGATCATTTTCCCAAAAAGGGCCGGCCGGTTGGAGAGAGTGTGAATGCTGGTAAGGAGGTTAAATATATTGCCTAAGTAAGCTTCCGGGATGTTGCGGAAGAACAGGTTTTGGAACACGGTGAACCGCATACTGTGATCACCGAAATTCTTCATGGTCTCGGCAATTTTTACGGCGTCGTCCCCATCGATATCGCCAAATTGCACGTAATGTGATTAATTTGCTGTCTCCAGGACCTGCACCAACAAGATACACTTTTCCAGTCATGTCTTATTCCATTCCTCTACTTTTTCTCTCCAATTTAATGCAAGATCATTTACTCCTTTAGCACGTAGTTCTTCTCCAGTTATTTTACCCAAAGATTTTGGATCATCTTTTGTTCCACTCTTACTGACCTGAAGAGATTGTTTTCCATCAACAGAGAAAGCAAATACAGTCAAAGTCATCTCCGAACCATCAGATTTGGCATATGCACCTAAAGGAAATCGACAACCAGAATCAACATAATCAGATAAAGAGCGTTCAGCCTCAATTTCTAGTCTAGAATCAACATCTTCAATTTTTTTTAGCATTAAAATGGTTTCAGAGTCATCTGCTCTAGCAACAATTGCAATAGCACCCTGACCAGGAGAGGGGGAGAAATCATCTACTGACAATGGAGTGTATTTTACATCAATACCTAATCTAGAGATTCCAGCTTGTGCAAGAACTATTGCATCATAATTATCACCAGATGCTTTTCTAATTCTAGTTTCAATGTTGCCTCGGATTGGTTTTACAGTAACATCAGGTCTTTTTCTTGATACCTGTACTGCTCTACGTAAAGAACTAGTTCCAATTACAGAACCTGCTTTGATATCATCCAATGTAGAACCATCTGAAGAAATGAATACATCATTTACTGCTTCACGTTTTGGAATAGATGCAATGATCAAATTTTCATCTAATTCAGATGGAACGTCTTTAAGACTATGTACTGCAAAGTCTACTTCTTTTTGAGCAACTGCTCTATCAATTTCTTTTTCAAAAATTCCTTTTTGATCTATTGTAAATAATGGTCGTGTATCAGTATCACCCTTTGTAGTGATTGGTTTGATTTCATAATCACAATCAGGATTTACTTTTTTTAATTCTGATATGACCCAATTAGTTTGTGCAACAGATAGTTGACTACCTCTAGCACCTACAACATACTTCAATTTTTCACCGATTTTAATGCCAAATGATAAGCATCAAGTGTTTTGTTTAAAATAAAATAAATTTATTTCTTTAGGTTCAAACCAACACTGTATAAGGAAAAAGTCTTTATAATTTCAGTGTTAGTGATTTTTTAATTATTTTCAATGTATAATGCTACTGAAATGAAAAACTCAATGAGTGATTTCTTGACCTTTGCTTAAAAGGTTCCTCACTAATATAGACAAACAATTGTGGCTGGTGACGCTATTTTAACATCTGAGTTTTCCCTAAAAATTTTCTTTAGTGCTGCTACAGTTTAGGAAAACTAGAGCCAAACAGCCCAAATATATTAGTCCAAACAATATGGAAAGCTGATAATAGAAGAAAGAGTATCGAGCTGAATAACCCAAAGCCCAAACATAATACCCCAAACAGTATAGGGAACCGATAATATATTTCATTGATGATATATTTGTCATTTGGATGGTTCAGTGCAAAACGTGCATGTTGATATAATTCGATAGCTGAGATTAAATTTTATCCGTCCATCCAACTAAATGTGTTAAATTTGCTAGAGAATTTTTCTTTAGGGTGATTTGGTCTTTTTTATTATAAAAAGGTTATAGAGAAAAATGAAATTTTTGTCACTTGGGTCGAAAGGACAAGATATCTATGTCATTACCTTCCTGTTTCTAATGTCTGAAGCATACATAGGAAGAAAATATACAGGCTTTCTTTGATTGGACCATTGTCAACTAGTAATGCTAGCTACTAGGTTTAGCTACATAAGCGTTAATAATATTTACTTTAGTGTTTTTTTTAACCATCAGTCTGGGAGAATCACCAGTAGGTAAGGAAATTTCAGAAAAACATTTCCTTCAAACGGAGTTTCTGGTCTTTTTAGTTACACTATTTTGTTTTAGTCTCTTTTGAGCTATCAGTCAGTAAGAGCCTCCAGTAGGGGACGAAATTTCAGGAAAAGATTTCGGTAAAATGGATTTCTAGGTCTTTTTAGTTTACAATTTATTTTTTTTTCGAGCTATCAGTCTGTCAGAATCATCGGTAGGGGAGGGAATTCTAGAAAATGATTTCCTTAAATGGATTTCCGGGTCTTTTTGGTAACAGGAAACTGGTATTGGTATCTAAACTGTGTATGCAACAACACCAAATTGCGTTCCCGCCCATGTTGTTGTACTACGATCTACGCGTCGGAGCACGGGCTTGGAGGAGGCACCAAATTTAGAGCTCTGTACCAAAAGCTTCTCATGGGCAAGATAGGAGTTTTCATAATTGTATTGGTATCTAAGCTGTGAAACAGTAAGGCTTAATGAGAAAATCAAATTTCATGATTGCATTGCACAATTGAGGCCTTCGCGTAACACGCTAGTTATAGATGCTGATAAGGTGCCTGCATTTGATTTTCGTAAATCAGCTTGATCAGTGTTTATGAATTCTGAAGCAAAAAGTCATTGAAACTAAAATTTTCGGGATTACCATGGATTAGGGAACGGTTTTGATCCAATGCTTCTCCATACTTGTTGTGGTGTTTGTGATGTATGCGTATTGGAAATTTTCGTAGCATCAAAATTACTTTTGAAAAACAGTATACCCTTTTAACAGCTATCAAATATAGGCTAAAATTTGAAAACAAAATTATACTCATATTTGAGTTTTAAAAAAAACCTCCTTTGTTGCTAAAAATACCTGTTACCGAATCATACTAATGCTAATTACCCAAGCCATATTCCTAAATATACTCGATGCTCAAGTTCTCACAATTTTGACTGGAGATTCCCTCCTCTTTAAATGATCGTAAGTGTGCCAATTGCAGTGTGAATCATGTGTCATACAGTTTCCACTGTCCGAAATATCTAACAGTTACAAAACTTCAGGTTGCAACTTAATCTAATAAGTGACAGATAGGAACATTGCTTTATGCTTGTTCAATATAAACAGGACGAAAGACAAAGATCAGAGTATTATCAAAAACTTGTAAAATATAACAATCTGATTTTGCAAAATAATCTTTTACCTGGTTGCAGTTTGAATTCTTCATCAGACAGTTTGTGGTAACGAACTGTAAGGTAACTCCTATGTCTGCAAAAGGGAACTCTCACTCCTATGTCTGCAAAAGGGAACTCTCACTCCTATGTCTGCAAAATGGCAATATCTTTTTAAAATCAACATTTATAAAATTCACTTTAAGGAATATTCATAGCTTTCTAACTATGAATAGCTAACAAAAAGCAGCTTCCACTTTTTTTGTAGAAAAATTCTGAAGAGGGTTCGTTTGTGAAGTCAGTTTTGTTTGGAGATTTCGTAATAGCAGAAGTATAGCCTGCTCTAGGCCATTGTAAATTTTTGAATTGCTGATGGTTTCTAAAACTCTTCGGCATAATCCTCATCATCAAACGGTTTCATATTTTTTACACTTTTCCGTTTCTTATTTCGGACTGGTGAAATTTTTCCGCTGCCTTCTTTTATCTCATCGCTGCCACTTCCACTCCCCTCTGCATTCACTTTACTAACTTGAATGATCTGCACTTTAGCCTCCCCGTGTTCTCTGAACCCTTTTGTGTCAATATCAACAGGAAAAAGAGGAGTTGTTGGTGTCACTGTAGTATTTGAATTTTCAAGTTCCATTTCATTGAAATAAAAAGAAAGGAAAATTCCAGCTCCAAGAAGTGCAAGTATGACCACTATTGCTGTGATATAGAAACACGCCCGCTTTTTAGAGACTTCCGGGTCACGCCTATTTCGTCGCATTACCTGAAAAAAAATAAGCATTACTTTAAAATGAGCAAACCCTAACACCTATTAAGCCATGTTTTCATTGTAGTATTTTCAGGTGAATTCGCCCGCACTTTTTGGGTTTTGCTGCAAGCTCCAGTTTTGCTTTTTGGGTTTTGCTGGAAGCTTCTTAAAGCTCAAAAAGCAAATCAAGTGCTTTTTAAGTGACATTTTGTTTTTTTGAAAAGTCGAATCTGGTCCCTTCAAAAAGGGCACTTTACCTGTTAACGCTAAAGCCCCTGTGGTTCCAATTAGGTATTTTGGAAAAACCTTTTTGTTTTTTCACTGGAAAAATCGAGAAAATTGCCCTTTCCCTCAGATTTTCTTAAAATAACTATCTTCCTTAAAAAGATTGAGAAAAAATTATTACATCCCTTGGTTTACACCCCCCCCCCACACACACACACAGGTCTGATGGCAAGGTTATTGATAGACCCCTCTTCGACGAGTAACTATGGTTTTATTTTTGCCAGAGTTTAGGAAAGTCATTATTTTTAAGTTTCTAGTAAAGACTACATACACATTATTGTGTGTGCAAATTTGTTTTTAATTCATATACTTTTTCGAATGTTTGGAAGGTAGATTACATTTTAAGTATTACTAGGAACTTCATATGATGAAGACCTTTTATTTTAAGAGTGTCTTTTTTGACTATGGATAATTTTATTATTAATAAAAAGGATGTGACAACCATTTCCAAAAGCATATCTCTGACAAATTTAATTCTGCTGTGATATAAGACTTAGAGCAAATGTTTAGGAAATGATCGATGAGGGAAGTTACAACAGCTCTTTTAACTTGTGGAGGGTATTAAGATATAAAATAAAGATAGCTATTATTTTGTGTGGGCTATCTGTAAATAGTAAAAATCATCACTGCTGTGAATCAATGAAACATCTAGAAACGGTATTTTATTTGCATTTTCAATTTCTAGAGTAAACTGTAAATTTCTATCTTGCGTATTTTCCTGCAAAATAGTTGAATTTCCAGAAAAAACAGCTGGACAAATTATTAGAGATTGTTTTGATCCCTTAAAGATTAAGGAAAATGTATCACAAGTATTAAAACAGAAAATAAGCGTAATCGTAAGGGCCCAAGACTCCTTTCAAAAGAAGGATATGAGATCAAATTACAATACGGTAACAAAAAAATTTAACTAACAATTTGCTTATGACACACTGTTACATAACATATTGGGTGATTGGATACATTACTACACTAGCTATAAGCCTCCCTCCCCCCAGTACCGAAAGAAAATTTAGGAAAATGCAGCTTCAAACTTTTTTAATTGCGTATATCATTTATTTTAATTTTTAAGTGGTACATACTCTAAAAGTATTAAAAATGATAAAACTAATATCACACAAAATACATAGCTTTCACAATCTTCCTGAACAATCATCATATTAATTTCATTGCTTCAATCCAATGTATACAGTTTCCTTTCCTGTCTCTTTGATCGTTCCCAACATCCCGCGTACGTCGACCGGCAAGATTCAGAAGTTCAAACTGCGCGAAATTGCAAAGGCCGATTAGGAGGCGATCGATGACCGTGGCTGTTTCCACATCGGATGACACGTCGCTTGTTTCCGAAATTCAGGAAAACGATGTTCGGGTTCTCACGCTGAACAACCCCGGCGCGCGCAACGCGTTATCGAGCGCGATGATGGAGAGATTGCTTGCGGCAATTTCAGATGCCGGCAGCGATTCCGAGACAAAGGTCGTTATCCTTCGTGGGGAAGGCCCGGCCTTTTGCGCGGGCCACGATTTGAAGGAGATGATGGCGGCGCGGCAAGAAGCAGATGGCGGCCGAATTGCGTATGACCGGATTTTCGCTTTGTGTTCGGAGCTTATGCTGTCGATTGTGCGCTGCCCCAAACCCGTTATCGCGCAAATCGATGGTATCGCCACGGCGGCCGGTTGCCAGCTGGTCGCCAGCACCGATCTTGCGTTTGCAAGCCTGGAATCGCGATTTGCCACCCCTGGCGTGAATATCGGCCTTTTTTGTTCAACGCCAATGGTGGCCTTGTCCCGCAATGTTTCGCGCAAACATGCCATGGAGATGCTGCTGACGGGCGACATGCTGACTGCCGACGAAGCTGTCAGAATCGGGCTGATCAATCGTTCAGTCGCTGCCGACGATTTGCCGAACGAGGTGATGGATATCGCCAGGAAAATCGCAGGTAAATCACCGCTGACGATCAAGATCGGGAAGGAAGCGTTCTACGCCCAGGCGGAAATGGGGCTGAATGACGCTTACGCCTATACCGCCCGCATCATGGCCGAGAACATGATGGCCCGCGATGCCGCCGTGATCGCCTCTTCGAGCTTGCCTTCGTCGTAGAGGCTGCGCTCGTTGTAGTAGACGTCGAACTCGATGCCGATGCGTTTCAGCGTCCCTTCGATGTCCTCGAAGATCACGCGCTGGGCCTCGTCGCGGAAGCGGCCCTCGCCGGGCTCGTCGACGAGCGCCTCCCCTTCGGCCTCGCGGAGACCGGCGGCGATGTCCGCGATGTAGGACGCAAATTCATTCATAGTTTTGCTGACACTTACTTTTAGGGAATTAATAAGCGGGGCTTGGATTGAAAAATCTATTGAATTTATTGGAGAGGCTAGGAGGATATTCCATGGGTTACAGGTATGGCTTTGTTTTATCCCTTCAACTCGCTTTGATATGTCAAAAAGATTGTTCGAAGAGTCTTTAAGTCTTTTTTTAATTTCCCCAGCCCCCAAACGTCGACCTAGCTTTCTCAGATTCAATTACATATAATTGGGCTGGAATAAAAATTATGCGTTATGTGTAAAGCAAAAGATAGTTGTTTTTAATTTTAGATCAGCCTTTTTTATTTCCTCAGACCCCAAACGTCGACCTAGCTTTCTCATATTTAATTACATATATCTGGGCTAGGATCAAAATATGGAAAATTTGTAAAATAATGAAAGAACCTACCAGACGGTAGGCATAACAACGAAAAAAATACACCGAAGAGTATACTCTTCTGTGACAACCGGAGAACAAATAATTTGCCACATTCCTCCAAACACAAACTTCTAATTCCCCTTACCTTCGACCTTTGCTGTCCATTAAATAGAGTTGAAATTGTATCATAACTATCTGTAATAATAAAGATTTATTTTATTACTTACACCCCCCCCCCCTTCAAAAAAAGACTGAAAGTTATGCTAAAAGTTTCAGATCCATCCAAAGTAATTAGATATCACAAGGTAAACTTACAAAACTGCAATGCAATATCTATAATAACAAATAGTTAAATAGTTGCTTGCCTTCAGGCTTCAGGAGTAAACACAAAAGAAAATATAAACTCTCTGGTGAGGATTAGAAGCCTACTGATACCTTAGATTCCATTGTTACCCCTTCTGAGAGACTTCAAGTACCTGTCGCATAGCATAATGTGATTGTTTTCAGATAAGTGATTGGCTATGAGTTACGAACTACTACTACTACTAATAATAATAACTCACTGCAGCACTAAGCCGCCTGAGGTCAACACAGCTACGCACGCTCCTCCTCCAGCCTAATCTATTTAAGGCCTCCCTCTTTACACTGCAAATCGAGTTTTGATGAATATAAATTTTATTTATGACTTATC
This sequence comes from Alatinidae sp. Z8VKAUB7J3, assembly GCA_010016025.2. Lineage (NCBI taxonomy): Eukaryota > Metazoa > Cnidaria > Cubozoa > Carybdeida > Alatinidae > Alatinidae sp. Z8VKAUB7J3. The sequence continues at coordinate 141,838,380 of JAAAKM020073195.1, forward strand.
TTAATTTTTTGACCTTGAAGCAGCACTTGCTACTTAAAATTTCTGTGTTCCTGCTTATTTGTTTTTTGCTTTTATCCTTAGTTTGCGTCTTCTTCCTTTTAACAGTGACATGCTCATGTTAGCTCCTGCTATTGCAGTGAATGAATATATTCTATTCTATTGCTGCTATGGCTAGTATTCAACTGAGGCTAAGGATATTAAGTGTAAACTTTTGGAGAATGTTTAGGTGGATTTTGAACTGACTCAAAACACACTATATGCATACCAGTAGCCAAAATTATCATATGTGTAATTTCTCAGGAATGGCTATGAATATTAAATAAACTTTCATGGTAATGTTGAGGGCAAAATTGAAATAATCATAAGGCATTACATGCATAATGCTACTACCACCACTGCTGCTGCTTCTTCTGCTACTACAACAACTACTTTTACTACTGAGATTAAGGCTACTAATGTTAAACTTCAAGAAAATTTTTAGGGGAACGGGGACTAAATCAAAGCACACTATGTAAATGTAGCCTATCAAAAGGGCATATGAGCAATATCTAAGAAACAATTTAAAGTATTATGTTGAAACTACCAGGACACGACGGGGGGATGTTCAACTAATCAAAAAGGTACAATGTGAATACTAATACTGCTATTACTGCTATAACTACTTCGACTCCTAATCTACCACAATGGTTTTGTTATTATTATTATCTAATTGGAAGCTGTCTTCATACAAAAAAAGAGCCAACAGCTCGTATGGCACTTGTGACGAGGTCGGAAGAGCCAAGAGCTTCTTCCCACCAAGCTTCATTACGATCTCTCCACTCTAAGCGTTTTCCAAGATTTCCGGTTTTCCCCCTCCCAACTCCCCCAGTGTCACCGGATCCGATCGGGACTTAAAATAAGAGCTCTGAGACACGGGATTCTTCTGAATATCAAGTTTCATTAAGATCCGATAACCTGTTCGTAAGTTAAAAATAGGTCCTTTTTCTAATTTTTCCTAATTAACGAAAGTTTGAACAGAACTCAATATCATTGCATACAGTTAAAATCTGAGTATCCGGGGTATAGCTCATAAAATCCAAAAATTTCTGGTCGAGCAGTTTCTTAAAAATCAAAGTCTCGCCTGGGGATGTATATTTAACAAGTCGCTCAGCGAAGTTGCAGGTTCTTAATAACATGTCAGCATTTGTGGAAGATTTCAGACTCAAATCATTTAAGGCCATTTGCCTGGCTGAGCCAACCATCTCCAACTCTTTGTACAATTCATTCTTCTTTTCTTCAAGCAAAGATCGGTAAAATTGATAAGCTTCATTGACATCATTCTGAGCTTTGTTGAGTTGCGCTACTAAGCGACCAGCAGCACCATCGGCTGATTGTGCTACACTTCTCAAGTCTGCAGCCTTTTGTCTTGCCTCAGATACAATTTGACCCAATGAATGCGAGAGTCTTGGTGCAATGTCAGTAAGTGCTTCCAGTTCATGTTGGCCTCCAGCATTGTGCTCGGCAATGACGCATTCACTACAAACTGGAATACAACAGCTTCTGCAGAACATTTTAAGTCGTTCAGCTTTGTGCTGAGGACATAAGACAGATTTATCATTTCTCGGCCCCAATTCAGTCATCATTTGCACTCTATGGCCTTCGAAACAGTGCATGTATTGGTGTGCCATAACACAAGTGGCACAAAGAACATTTGCACAATCAAAGCATTTGGCAACAGCAATCGAGTCTTTGCCCTTGCACGCTGTACACACAGCTTGGCTCGAGTCTATCTGAGCAGCTTCAATCAAATTTGATATTCCATAATCAGAAAGCAATCCTGCTATGCCTTGGCTACCAACAGGGCATTCTGTACGGCAAATAGGACATGTAACTCTTTCTGGGTGATCTTGTGCACGCTCTAGACAAGGTTGGCAAAATGTGTGCAAACAGGTTAGGACCTTGGGTAGTGTGAATGTTTCCTGGCATAGTCCACATCTTGTATTCAAACCAGGACTAGATGTACCACTTGACGTAGAGCCTGGTCCAGAGGCAGAGCCAAGACTTGTTGTTGTGCCATATTAGTTACGAATCATTGTTGATATACTGTTAGAGGAAGGTGGAGTCTTAAGGATCATATTCTAGTGTTATGGGTATATTAAGGGAGCAGTACCCTCATAAAAATTTCATCACTGCTTAAAAAATGATCAAAGACAAGTTTTAAGCTTAAATATGACAGAAGACAGCATGTTATTTAACTTACAATGGATCTTAATTCACCTAAAGGTCTTTTAAGTTAGGTAAATAACGCCCTGGTATAGACTTCCACATAATATACATTTTCATTCAGCAAATTTGTTTCTTGGAGTAAAACATTTAGTTTTTTATTGCAATACAACTTATGGCACAGATATACTCTAGTCTGACTCTTATGGGGGTCATAAGACTTTTTTTCCTTGATGCCAAAGTGTCAGTTTTGTAAAAACTTTCCTTGGGCTTTTTCAGGTTTGGGATTTACTGATTGGAAAAGGCATAAAAATGTCAAAAGTGTCAAATCTAAGAAAGAAACAGGATATGCCAAATCCCCACAAAAGCAGAAATAAGATATTTATGGAAAAATTCATAATCTGGACTATTTCAAAACCAGGAAAGTCAGTCATTGAAGTCCATTATGAGAATTCTTGACAGTTTTCCTGTTCTTCTTTCAAGGAGTGATTAGTGTAACTTTACCAGCTGTTTTTGTGGGTTTATCACTGAAGCTATATTAGATCATTTATTTTTTCCAGTGGTTCTTAATGATGGTATTGATAATAATCAATTTTTTTTTTGAATTTTGTAGACAACTTAACTATTTAGAATTTGTGAAATGTTTGTGCATGAGACATTTGAGGCATGTTTATTGCATAAGTTAGCACTAATTCAATGCTTAAGACATTGAAATACAATTTTGGTGAAGTGGAGCTTACTCTGTGCTGTAAAAAGTGTGCCTCACTTTGGGGATGGGGGATTTGCTGCTACATATGTTGAAAAACACTTCATTTTAAATTTTTAGTTCAAAAAAGGGAAAAAACAAAACAACAAAAATGTCATCCCTCTAAAAAAAAACCTTTTTTGTACTTGGTGGTGATACAACAATTAGAATCCCATGGTGTTCAGTTCAATGAAATAGATCGCGCAGCATTTGAAGCTCGGACTATGCCGCTTTTCGAAACACTACCCGGTGTTAACCTAGACATGTATCAACAAATTCAACACGAGCTCGTGAAAATAAGAAAAAAACGAGTGGCGAAAAATGATGATTAGGAAGGTGTTACAACAAGCTGATGAAATTTTGTGTGGGCTATTTTTGCTTACAATGGTTTTGACCGTGATTGTCAATGTACTGTTGCGTTATCTATTTAATTATTCTTTGTACTGGGCAGAAGAAGTTGCCACTATTTGTTTCGTGTGGACGGTCTTTCTAGGGGCCAGTGTGACTTATAAACACAAGTTGGATGTGGGAATAGATGCGTTAGTGACTCGGTTATCCTCCAAAGGGCAGGCCGTGATAGGACTTTTGGTTAAATCACTGTTGCTAATACTCAACGGTTATCTTTTTTACATTAGTGTTGTATTTACTGTTATTGCTTTTGATAAACCGACCGCCGTGCTCGGTGTTACTTCCGCTGTAATGAATTGTGCGCTTGTGGTGAGTTTTGGATTCATTTGCATTTATGCGTTGAAATTCTGGTTGTCTGAGATCAAACGCTTTCGATTTCCAACTTCAAATGGTGAGGTGTAGAGCATGGAATACCTCCCAATCGCAATTGTATTTATCTTGTATTTCACCGGTATTCCTATCGCTTATGCACTGTTTGGCGCTGCGATATTTTATTTCACATTCGTAGATGCAGGTATGCCAGCTGATTTAGTTCTACAGCGCTTTATTACCGCTACAGCTTCATTTCCACTGTTAGCGATTCCATTTTTTATCATGGCTGGCTCTGTCATGAACTACGCAGGGATTAGTCAAAAACTCATGCAGATGGCTGCTGTATTGACGGGACATTTGCGCGGCGGGCTAGCGCAAACCAATGTCGTTCTCAGCACGTTAATGGGGGGAATTTCTGGTTCTGCCAATGCCGACGCTGCGATGCAGAGCAAAATACTGGTGCCTGAAATGGCGAAGAATCAGATTTGTTCTGGAGGTGCCTTACTTCATCACTTGCACTATTTCCCTCCTCCCTTTAGATTAAAAATAAATAACGTTCTTGGTATTTTCATTAGAAATTGAACAAAATCTCCCCCTTGACATTTTAAAAACACCTTTTTTTTCCATAAAAACATCATACACAACCTTATTTTCTAAAGCTGATGCCCATGTGTTTATTTAACTTCACTTAAAAAAAAAAAATCACACACACACTCATATTTTCTCAAACTGATGCCCATATGTTTATTTAACTTTAATTCAAACCAATCCAATACTATGGCTGTACGGGTTGGTTGCTGATCATAATCCAATCCCGAGTCAAATTCTTTTAGCGGTATTGTAATTCGGTGAAAAAGGGTATTGGCGAGGCCGATATTCTCATTTTCGAACCAATAGGATTCTGCTGTTGATTCGGTGGCCGAAGTCAGATTTTGCAAATCTATTTTGATCAACTCTATTTCATCCATATCTTTTTATCCAAAGATCCGTTTATGTTGGTTATTGAACGATTTGTTGCAGCATTGTCCCAAGGTCAGAAGCTTGGCTAAAAGGAAAACTGAGCAGTATTACTCTTCTCCGCCGTGTTTATAAAGATCATTTATTTCTTTACGTACTTCTTTTTTATCATCAATACGGCGCTTAATGTTTGATGACTCTTTTAGCACTTCAGTTTCTACCCAATGCTCCATATTTGAATGCCCTCGCTTTCCGCCGCTTCCACCTTCGGAGGGGCCTCTATAATTGCCCATAAATCTCACTGCAACAGTTTCATTACCAAGCTTTTTCCTCTCCTTTGAAGAAGACAGAACCAAATTAGTTCGAAAAAGCTAACTTTAGCTTGTTGGCTAAATTAGCCATTTATTCCTTTATGTAAAAATCATAACCATGAAAATCACGCAATGACTCTGAAATAACAATATCATTATTGTCAAAAGCCTGAACGTGAAAAGCGTAGTAGGTATCTTTTTTGAAGGTTAACCCATGTTCCAGCAAGTTCAAAGTTGATTTACTGGTCCTAATTTTCTTGAGAGAATATTTTGGAAACAATGGTGTTTCCACCGTGTGTACATTTTCATTGGAAAGAGCAATCAAGGAAGGGAAACTTTGCAAATACCACTACTACCCTAGTTTTATTGAATTAACTGATGAAGAATTAATTGAATACAGGGATTTAACTCACAAAGCTGCCAAGTTATTAAACTCGGATAATCCTGAGGATAAAAAACGAGCTGAAAACATTCTTGCAAAAAGAGCAAGAATAATACGTGATGCTGAGAATAAAACTCTCGAATTTCAAGAAATTATAAAAAAAATGCCTCATCTGCAACGGTTATTGATTTTTTGTTCTGAAAATCAATTTCAATGGGTAGATGATGTGCTAAATAATTTGTCTAGATATTGTGGGATTGATTCGTCAATTTTATTTAGAAAAATTACGTACGATAATCCTGCTAACAAAAAAGAGCGAACTAAGATATTGCAAGATTTTGCCAAAGAAGAGTGGGATGCACTATTGTCAAATAAGGTTTTAGATGAGGGTATGGATATTCCTCAGGCTCAAAACTGTGTTGTTCTGGCATCAACTGGAAACCCCACCCAATTTATTCAAAGAAGAGGGAGAGTTTTGAGAATATACGACGACTTCTATAAGGATGGAACAAAAAAAGAATTTGCCAATATTTATGACATCTTAGTGAAACCACAAATAAATAATCTTGAAAATCCTGATGCTATAAAATTAGAAATATCTATGATAAGAAGTCAATTAAACAGAATTAAACGTATGAGTATATTAGCTATCAACAAGGATGATTGTATGAATAAAATCAACGAGTTTACTTATGGTTTGCCTCCAGAAGTTTTCGATATTGATAAATAATTAACACACAGATGCCTAATATCATGTCTTCAATTAATCCAATAATTCTTCAAACATTAAAGAAAATGATTGATGAGGATCCTTCAATTCCGAATGAAATAGAATCAACTGTTAAAAAATTATTAGAAATTGAAAGTATAGCAGGAAACTCCTCAGGTGGAATTGAAAAACTCTATGATCAAGTTTTGGAGGAATACACATTTTTGTAGATAGGAGCTTGAAACTTCTACTGTAGGGTTCTCTGATACGCTGAATCTGATGGTGTGATTTTCGGTAAGATTCTATGACTTATAAGGGGCGTTTCACCCTATTTTCTAGAATAAGGCAAATTTTCTCAGGCCCGTAACTTTTGATGGGTAAGTCTAAACTTAATGACTACTTTCTTTTGATGCAACTATTGTTGTAAAAATTACGTTTTTTAGAGTTACGCTTACTATTAAGCAGGGTCGCTTATAATGAAATGTTTTTTTTTTTATGTATATTATAGCTATCGTTAGTTTTGTAAAAATATCCATAAGCTCCTCAATCACATTTTTCCGTAAAAGTACTCCTCTGTGGAGCAAGCAGTGCGTCCAGAGAATATAAAGTATTTTCATTTTAGCTAGTGCTCGAAGGTTAGTTTTTTTGTCCCGACATTGACTTTCCACCGTCTGTACAAAGCCAAACGCAATTTTTCCCACACTATGCCTTTCTCATTAAAAATCGTCAATATTATTAAAAATTTCCCTGGATGTGGCTTTGCCGGGAAAGAGTTTGCAAAAAATTATATTGTCAGTTATATTATTCTCAGATATCAATTAGATATGCGGTTTTAGCTACATCAGTTCCTTCTTCAACTTGTAAGACAAATTCAGTAGTCCATATCTGAAAAACTTATTGATCGGAAAGATAGTCTTTAAAAAACGTCTTTTGTCTTATTAATCGTCCCTGCACGGAGTATCCATCAGAATCTATAAAATGTAGCTAGTTTTACCATGGGATGGCAAACCCACCTTCTGTTCAGACTGAGCCTCTAAATCCTGTCAATCGCAAAAAATTAAGATATTTTGCAACATTGCGATGTTTTTATTTAATTGGAGTTTATTTCAACCATGGCCAATATTTGCGCCTCCCATTAGACTAGGGGAGGAACATCTACCACCGAGGAAAACGCTCCGTTCAAATTTTCCAGTTAGCAATGGGTTCAACTTTTCTTTATCACAGTTCACCAAATTGATTTTAATTCGAAAATCAATGGACTTCATCCCTTTTAGTGGTATTTTCGTTGATAAACACCTTTCTTTAGTATTTATATAAAATAAATACTCTCCCTACAGTTAAATAAATCCAACCCCCTTCTCTCGTAACACTTTTATGAATTTCCATCACGGGTTAAATTCCAACAGCCATTTTATATTCAGGCGAACTACCTCTTTGATAGGTAAGATAAAGAATACAGCATTGAATTTTATATTCTCTACCAGCGGTGCTGATATCCGTTTCGTGACCCTTCAGCCAGGAAGTGCAAGGGGGTTTGGGGCCAGCCACCAAGTGCTTTTTCACACCATTCCTGTTTGTCTTCCCCAGATTTCTTCAGGTACCCATTTAGAGCTGAATCGACTCTGATTTAGCTTACAGAGCCACGATACTAACCCCCCATTTAAACCAAAATTACCTGCGACACTAAGACTCGAAATTCTGTTATCACGGACAAAACCGTTCAAGCGAGAAGGCGGTAGACAAGGCAGCAGCCCTGGTGGTTGTGTCTGGGGTAGTGGCTAGGAGGTTGCCCTCTTTGATCACAGTTTTCACTTTGATTTGGCTTTTTTTTCCTTATATTTGAGTCGCAAAGAGGGTGCTGTAATTTATTTTTCTCTTGGCACCACCAACCCTAGGAACGGCTCTGTGGGTTTATGCCATCCTCGATAATACAGACATTCAATTTTGCCCAAAAATTCAAGGATACAGCCAAAGCCAAAAATTGCGGTATTTTCCCAATCGAAGTTGGCACAAAATATTCTTAAGCATTCAAATTTCAGTAACAGAATTTTTGCTGTTATACTAGGTATACTGCTTTAGTTCTGTACTGATGTCCGTTCTATAATCACACAATATTACGCACTTGCAAAAAAAAAAGAAAGAAACATTCAATTTAAGCCAAACCGCTATCGATAAACGGATTTACGCAGTAATTCGCCTTCTAGGAATAGAAAACATGTGTCAAAACTTTTACGCACGAATCACCACAGCTTTTCCACGTGTGTCGCACTAGGATATTTACATACGGAATGTTTAGAAATGTTTAGACCTTCCATTTAAAATGGCAAAGCATATATTTCGGCAAGCACCTTCGTCGAGCCGTCCTTACAACCAAGTCAAAGCAGTGAAAAGACCATTCAGAAATTAGATTAGGCAAACACTCTTTTACTAGCGATGAATGAAGTCTATCTGTTCTGTATCTGTTACCCCATTTGTTCTGAAACGACCAATTTATCTTGTTTTGAAATTGAATGAATTTTTTCGGCTAAAAGTAGTTACATTAAAACTTAAAAGTAACATAATTTTTTCTGTATCTGAGAGGTGACTACCTCTTCATCATTCCTCGATCTTTACGCTGAAGTTTTAGTTTTGTCCCAATTCTTTAAGAACGACTTTTGGAACACAAAGGCTGTTGAATTGTAATAAGAAACTGCTTAAATGCACTGAAAAACTTGTACTAGAGGAGGGACAGTCCTCATCATAAACAGGATAGTTTCTTTTCGTTTTAATATAATCTTACTTCTTACTTTAGCTAAAAAAAACCCTCATATTTGACATCAGACCAATCTTTAGATTATGCTATGAAATCCTCCATTGCAGTGGGAAGTTCTCATGGAAATTTCAGTGGCAAACTTTACTTCCCATGAAAATTCTCCATGTGGAATACCATTCCACTTGCATAAAGCAAATTCCTAAGGACTATGAGGCGTCTTGTCATTTCCACATGCATAGCGGTCTTTGTGTATAATCTCAAACATATTTGAAAAGTTTGCTCTTTTAGATTTGAGAAAAACTGGTTTGTCTATCTGCAATCGGTTAAAATTTGCTTAGTCCAAGTGAGAAAAACTATGATGCAACTATGCATCTATTAAATATTTTACATTTAGAGGTTGTTAGGGTTTAGGTTAAGTATTTAAGATAAAATTCTAGTTTTTTGACTTTTGGCTATCTTGGAAAGGGGTTAGGTTAGAAAAATGAAGCTTTCAGGGATGGGTATATCTACAAGCTAAAGTATATCCTGGGAAGGTACTTTTAAGTACCCACCTCCACTCCTTCTCTCTCTCTAGAGAACCCTAAAATTTGCCTTTATGATAGGTCTATTGTTAGTATTATCAACTCATCGCTTGCGAGCTCTGGCAAATGACATTAGTTATGTTTTTAGGGGTTGGAAGGGGTGGTAGCGCCACGCTTATTCTTGGCATTTTCATTCGTCTTAATTTTTTGATGATACATTTTAGTGCATATTCGAAAAAAAAACATAGAAATGAACATAAAGATTGCCGTCTTTATATTCATTTCTTTATGTTTTTCTTTCATGGCAAGCTTGTTTGGGTTTAGATCTTTTATTTGCATATGCGATATATGATATATACCTATTTGTTTAAGATTTTAGTATAACCTTTTACTTTTTAGAAATTTGTTCCTGATTTTTTTTTTTTTTATTTTTTTTTTTTATTGATCAGCAAAAGGAAAAAGGAAGTAGAAACTTGTTGATGGAGCAAGGTAATTCAGATTTGATGTCAATTGATTACAGAACAGCAGTATAATTGATAATAATAAAGAGTACAGTCAGCATATTTGAAGATGGTTCTTCAATAATTTGTTAGGATACAAACAGTAGCATTGCAGGAATCTTCTCATTGCTGGAAATAAGTCCGGCAAAAAAAAGAATATAGAGAATCATAACCAACGCTCTAGCAGTGCCTGTAGTTAAGAGCGATAAACCTTTAATACCGTGATTCCCAACGTAGAACACATGCCCCACTGGTTGTACATGACGTTGTTTTGATGAGTCATGGGCGGGATGTGCACCCTTTGGCTGACTTTACTTCACAGCCTTTAAATTTTTCAAACATTTTTCATGTGAATAGTGTCGTATTCAAATGTATTTAAAGAGGATGAAAAACATGGAATTGTTCCAATGATATTATATATCGGATGAAAAGGGGTGTCCTGTGTACATGTAACTGGGCTTTCATGCAACTCGTCCCCATTTAAATGAACCCTGTTAAACTGGACCCACATGCAAATCAAGCCTTTTTATTTATTTATTAATACCAAATACGGTAAGCTTTCAAGCTTGTCGCAAAAGCCTTTTTATTGAAACCTTATGCAGTTAGACCTTTTTATTGAAACCTTATTGAAATCAATACGGGACCCAGAGATCGAATCATGCTGCAGGAATGCACTGCAGGGCCGACGCAGGGACCTTAGTAGTCAAGAAGCGTCGTTAATCCGATACAATACAATACCCAAATATCTGCTTTCAAGAAGATGATGAATCCCTCCATCCAAATTGAGAGAGGCCAACACTTCGTGAAAAATGTCATCAGAGTCAATCAACGGAGGGAGGTGCTTAGGACATCGTGGTTGCAGCGGTGGCTGCAAACTAGTAAAGGACGAACCCAAAATTAATTATTTTGAAACCGAATCAGATCAATATAAAACGTACAACATTAGAATCACCATAACCAAAAGCCTTATACATTAATCTTACAGTCCTCTGGCTTGAAAAAGAGGAAAATCACTTTTTTTGCATGGGAAGCACTTATGTGTCCTCTTTTTTTCTTCTTCTAAGAAAGGATAGCCATGGAGTTGCAAATGCAGGACTATACTGGTAACTACGGGGATCCGATTGGTGAGGTAGTCCCAGAAACACCTTACGGCGTGCCTATCGACAGATTAAGAAACCTCTACGTTTTACTCCCTCCTACAAAGGAAGGTGTAACTCCCTCCTTACTCCTACTTAGCTGCATGACTAAATCAGTGGATTGATTTTCGGCTCTTTCTTGATGCCTTGTAGTGCAGACAGAACTGTGGTTTATGGTTAAGGATGCAATTAGATATTATGGAGTAAACATGACACAGCACATACAGATACTTTTCATAGGTCACTTTTCGTACCAGATTAATTTCTTCCCTAAATTAGTTTATATACAGAAGCTGGAAAATCGAGCTAGTAAAATCGTAGGATTATAAAATACTTGCTGTTTTAGCGATTTCTTGAGACAAATTATTTATCTTGCTTTTGTTGAAGAATGTGGAAGACCTTGTCCAAGCTACAAAAGGGCTATTTGCGGGAAAGATGGTGTAACTTATCGAAATCCTTGCTTATTTCGAATTGCACGCTGCAAGAATACGAAACTGAGGATAGCTCATGCAGGAAAATGCAAATCAGGTATTTTGTAGCTAAAGCCGGGTAAACCTGGTTCACCTTCCATGAAAAATTTACTTCCCTCATTTTAGGCCATGGACTCAATTCTGAAAGTTTTATTACCCTTATGCAGCTACTTTCCAAGATATCTAGAAGCCCCTCTGCTAGAATTGTTTTCAAGAATTCTTTTAGTTTTAGTCTGGTTTTTTGTAGATTCAGAAAAAAATAGTTGTAATTATTTAGGTTAAATTTTAAGCCCCAATAGGTTTTTTTTAATTAAAAGTTTCATTTGCCATACTTTACCCCTCATCAAGAACTCTGCAACATATTAAATCCCTAATAGGGCCATGCAGGATGTGTGCATAGCTTTGCTGATGCTCTATCTTTTGTACTTATTTTATCCTTTTTATGGCACTTGCTATATACCAAGTGATGTATAGCAATTGCAAATTCTGTCTGTCTGTCAGTCCTGGTTTTGCTAGTTTTGGCATTTCCATATAAGCTAGGACAATGAAATTTGGCAGGTGTATCAGGGACCAGACCAGATTAAATTAGAAATAGTCATTTCCCCAATTTGACCATCCCAGGGGGAGTAGGGGGATGGTTAATTTGGAAAAATTAGAAAAATCAGGTATTTTTAACTTACAAACAGTCAATTGGATCCTAATGAAATTTGATATTTAGAAGGATATTGTGTCTCAGAGCTCTTATTTCAAATCCTGACCAGATCTGGTGACATTGGGAGGGGGGAGTTAAAGGGGGAAACCTAAAATCTTGGAAAACACAGTGGAATGATTGGGATGAAACTTGGTGGAAAAGAAATAAGCGCAAGTCCTAGATATATCATTGACATAACTGGAACAGATGTGCTCTTTTTTGGGGAGTTGGAGGGTGGGTTATTTCTGAAAAATTAGAAAAAATTAGGTATTTTTAACTTACAAAGGAGTGATTGGATCTTAATGAAATTTCATGTTTAGAAGGACCTTGTAACTCAGGTCTCTTGTTTTAAATCCTGACTGGATCCAGCATCATTGGGGGGGGGACTGGAAATCTTAGAAAAGGCCTAGAGTGGAGAGATCAGGATGAAAGTTGCCAGGATCGATAAAACAATGTCTATTCCAAAGGATCTTCTTCATCCTTCTGAAAACGCCCCTTGCCTTTCCTATTTGAGCTCTAACCTCAGCTTCTGTACCTCCGTTCAGAGCTAAGATAGAACCATGGTAGCAGAGCTTTTCAACAGCCTCAATGGTTTTGCCTTCTAGTTGGAAATCTGGGTGGTTTGGGGTGCTTGCATTTATAACTTTTTTTTAGACTTACTGATCATGAGGCCAGCTTTCTTTGATGTACAGGAGACATCATTGATCATCTTTTGGAGCTCAGCCAAAAAGCTACTCATGAGACCCATATCGTCTGCTAAGTCAAGGTCTGTCAGGGCGATCGGGTTGTCTTCTCTCTGACCGACGACAAACCCTTTGTGGGTGCAAGGCCGATTCGCCCCTATCCAGTCTTTTCTGTAATTGAACAGAGCTAGCGAAAGGGATTACCCTTGCTTGACCCCTAAGTAATGACGTTGAGTAACAAACTCAACGTCAAAATCCTTCGGTTTACCGTAGGCAGTTCAGATTCTTGTAACTGTAGACTCATAGGGTCTCTTAAGTTTCTCGGTCAGTTCTGCCAGGACACGGTTTTCCCACCATGATATTCCAAAGCTCGGTCCTAATAAGGGAGTCAAAAGTGGCAAACAAAATCGATGAAGGTGATGAAACCAGACAGTCGAAACCTCTTGCTCTACTTTAGCATAACGCGGAGGGTAAGAATATATTCTTGACAGCCCCTGCCAGGTCTGAAACCTGCTTGTTCTGGTCTTGTCAACTTGTCTCAGGCGTCCTTGAAACGGTTTATGACAATTATGCAAAAGACTTTCATGGCGTGATCTATTAGTGATATAACTTGGTATTTCGAGCAGACTATCTTGTCTCCCTTTTTATATAGCGGTATAAGTACTGAGAGTTTCCAATATTTTGGAAATTTCTTTTTCGTCCATACCTTAACTAGCAAGTCTTTCAGCTACTACTACTAGACCTACTGCTACTATTATTACTCCTACTTCTACTACTACTACTGCTTCTAAAGCTAAAGGGACAAAAATCTAAGGGATTCCTCTTCCTCCGAAGAGGTTACATGGGTCACAAGCCCTCAAGAGACACAACCAGGGTATGTGAGAGTTATTTCGTATTACGTTTGTTTCAGCTTGAACAGCCTATTTGGGAAATTCCCCACAGACGAATATTTAGGGACTCCATGCCTTGTACCTACATAGTACAGGTTTGATCACGACCGCTGTTGAAGCCTAAAAATTAATTTTGGTAGATTTATTATTGCAAAGGTCACCCCCATCACGTGTAAGGATTAAGAATGGGGCAGAGCTTTTAGAGGCATAAGTAGAAAAATAGCTTTTTATTTTAATCAAGTTGGGCCTGGTGGCACGACAACCTTTTTTGGTAGATACGGTAATGAAAAGACTTCGTGAACTCTCTTAGCATCTCCCTATGTAGGCAGGACCAAGCAAGGGCCCCCAATTTGGACAACTCTTATTTCGTACCTTGTATGGCTGAGCTCCAACGACCTTCGAGGCAGATGCTGTGAGGCAAGAGCTAAGAGAACCTCTCCACTCAAAGTGACCGGAACGGGTACGGGTTGCCAGAAGGTATAGCTAGATAATTAGCTCTTGCTTCTCACCAGCTTTGGTTGAGATTTGACAACCTCTTCTGTTGGCTGTGCTTCTGACAATACCCTGTGCAAAGATCTTCTCCCTCCCTCTTCATTTATTAGTCAGATGGCAGTCTGACTTGTTTTCGTCTAGTTCTGGATTTAAGACTTGGATGTACAACCTAAAAGGATTGAATGGAATCAACAATTTTGTAGATAAAGCGATTGTACTTTTAAGATTTTGAGATTGCCTTTTCTTAGAATTATTTTCTAAACTACAAGAATTATATAGTTTTAATGCTAGGCTCTCAAAAAATAGTCCCATGCTCCACACAGTTCCAACAAAACTTGATCAATAAAAGGCTTATTTCTGAAACTAAGGGATCTTTTTCTTCTGTTTTATGCAATTTATTAGGCCAGAAACAAATTCTCTTTTCTAAATTACTAGCGATCTCTTCAATCTTCAAATAAACTAAAAAAGATTTGAGTGGGGAAGTTTTGACAGATGCACGACCAAGTGGGGATTCCGTCTGTTGTTTGGATCTTCAACGAGGAGGGCAGAGGATTTCAGCCCTTTTTTTGGTGTGTTCCTGCACTCGCCTCTACTTGAAGTGAGCGACATCTTTCTTGAATGCTATTTCAAATTGCCCATATTGTTCCCTTATATGAGAGCGTTGAGCACGGCGAGTTGCTTTCTCTACCACACGTTTCAATCGTTTGTACATATCCCTATTTTCTCTATCTAGTTTGTTTATCTGGTTGCGTTTTTCTTGGCATAAAGAGATCATTTCATACGTGATTCAAGGTTTTGGGTCGGTCTTTTGGACTCCCAGGGTCGACATCACATATAACCTTTGTCTGAGAGAGTTCAATAATAAGTTATTGCTATAATGTAAGATATCATGCCGAAAATACTTCATTTATATGGGGAGATGTGACCAGTCAAGTATATAACTATAAATTCAACGCTCTTTTTGTAGTTAAAAAACACAGAAGATTTTGACACATTAAGTATTGATTCAATTTACGTTTTGGCAATATCAAAAAAGAAAATTTACAATTCAAGACTTCGGATAAACGCAGGTACCGAACTCTCTCAGACAAATCCAGTGAATTAACAGGAAACTTATTTTGTTCTGTATAACTATGTTAGTTTTAATTTTAATGCTTTAGTATATCAGCTGATGGTGATCATTGTTTATGTGGCTGAAATATCCATACTTTTGTATCTGTTTTCACTGTCTAATAAATGAAATTATCGCCATTTGAATTTTTATCTGTTCGTAAAAGAAAGGCAGTGTGATCTTGAAAAAAAACTAATCTAAGGTATTACGTTGAAAATTAGAGCAACTTAAAGTCATTGGAGGCAAACCAGCCCTTTCGCGTCTCATTCTATCCCCGGGTACTCTGTAACCTTCTCCTCTATCCCCATTGTGTCGAATTAAAATTTTTCAGATCGACGGTTTGCAAAAATAGTTTGTAAGAAATAGATATGTCTCTAGACATAACACAAACTAGACAGCCGTGATGCGATAAAATTGTACAAAAACAAAAATGAATATTTTACATTTTTTGAAATTAATATGTAAATCAGTTAGTAAGAATAGAGGTAAACAAGCTTACATCTTCCTCTCGTTTTTGAAGAGCTCTCAACCTGAGAAGGTGCCGCTTTCTTTCGATTTCATCTTCACTGAGTTCTTCATCTTCTTCGTCCGAATCACGCCTTCCATACTAGAAAAAAAGAAGCAACGATAAATTAAAGTCTTATATAAAATACAAAACAAGGTAAATAGAGACTGATATAAGGAGCTCAAACAGAATGACAACGAAAGAGAGCCAAAAACCACGCTCACCACAGGTTTATTAAGGGAAAATGTGAGAAGTGCAAAACAGCTCGCAAAAAAAATGACACACAGTTCATGTAAATTGGTTTAAAAGGAAGATCTCGAGGAATATTTCCTTCCTGACGAATATGACAACCAGACACAATTCATAGATAAAATCTGCTCTGATGGAGGGGACACTTGAAAATAAGTTTTGAAACTACCCCTTGAAGTCTAAAAGACATCTTGAACAGCTTCAGGTTTTCTTTCCTGGAGCTAAATATAAGATGGAAAAATTTTATTAGAGGTTCAATTTTGAAAAAAGTACATTCTTTCTGTGTTCGATATCACAATGATACGAGTTTAAACAACAATAAAAAAAAATCCCATGAATGAGGGTGTCATTTTGGTATCAAAGAAGTCCAGCAAAATTATGCAAGATGACTAATGAATCCAAACAGCTAAAGGAAAAGACAAGGAAAAATGTCTAAGGTATTGACGAACAAAAACCAAGCACAACAAGATATCTGAATAGAGCGTATGCAACAACAAACCAAAATGAAGTCCCAAGCGAAAATGATGCAGAACAAAATGTGCTGTTGGAAAACAAGCGGCAGCAAGAATCACCAATCAAACAAGAAGCATTCGTAAAGTGCAAATTGCAATGGGAAGAAGGAACGCGTTATCTTAACACCAGTCAAAAAGAAGCAAGGGAAATATTAATGCTGAGATTGTTGATCACCTCCCAGAAGCATAAAGATATAATAATAATAAAAAAATATCAGCCAATAACCAGTATTTTTTTCATAAACAATAATGACACTGACCCTCATACTCGCCTGATAATATTTATTGGTCATGCCCTAATTACAATTATACAAATCTCACTACTAGCAGAGGACTGGAACATCATAGAGAGCTATTTAAGGTCTCAGTTTTATATTGGTTTCGATATAGCCTATACGAGATTTGTGTAAATTTACATCTTGGCGACGTCATCATAAACTGTAGCATGGCGCCTTTAAATGCCATTTTTATAGTGGAAAGGCTGGAAAGCATAAAAAGGGTAGCACCGTAATTTTTGGTGTCAAATTCAAAATTGTTAAAAACCATAAACTAGAGGTTGATAATTCAACTTAAATAATTTCTTAGGCCAAACTGCTTTTCCGTTTACGTAAAATCAAGCGAGAAAGACGGGTTTAGTCTAATAATTTTAATAACAGGCTCAATTTACTTTAATCTAAATTACTTCACCACTCTCAGCGCCTTTTTAGAAGTCTAGTGAAGGTTGTAAACGAAAGTTTAAGCACGATTTAAAAAGAAAAATGTCTCGCAAAACGTATAATCATTGGAAGCTGATTCAAGGGTGATAATTATTATTTGTGTTAATCTTAATAATAATAATAAAAAAGTTTTTCTGACAAAAGTAAAGAGCGAAAGTGAAAAATAAAACGAATAAAATTAGTGCTTCGCAGTCTATACAACGTATTTTCAAAACCGCTTCAAACAAGATGGCTCATAGATTTATTTTTAAGGTTCATCATAGTAATTGCTTACCCATGCATGCACAATGCGATATATGAATGTATATTATGTGCTTTTCATAAAAGTCGGTTCAATGATAAGATCGTTTGACAGAGGCTGCATAGAAATCAAAGCAGAAATGATATAACTTTCTTTTTACTTAAATCTCCGAACGTATATCATAAGCTATAAGACAAATATTTAAAAAAATTGACAAAATAATTATACTTTTTGACTGATTTTTTTTTCAAACCTTTATCTTCTTGGAAAGTTGCCCTGTGTCTCATGGATTTTTTTTGCTTGATTGTGATAGCCAGTTTTAAAAGATATGTCAAAATGTTTTTTTTTTTTTTTGTTTTTTTTTACTGTGAGTGACAACTTGGTACAAGATAATCGAAAAATGCCCTGCCCCCAGATCCTTAACAGGACATACAGTTTTTATTATTTAAAAGTTAAAGTCGAATTCGCATGGAAAAAACAGAATTACTATTTAATAGGCATAAGCAATGTTCAAATTTCATAAAATGAAGTCTTGTCTCTGTGAGGCGTTCTCAGCTTAAGCTGGGAACCACCCTTTCATGCCAAGTAAAATAAACTAGATTTACCTTTTTTTGAAAGTCCCAGCGGACTCATCAAACAGCGAATCAAGAAAAAGTGTTACTGGGATAATAACCTGAAATAGCCCTCGAATTGAATTCTTTCCTGTTCCCTGAGTAACCAATGGAAGAGTCAAATAGTTGTTAACAACCCATTGGGGTCGCAATAAGATGGCGTTACGATTGGCCACTGAAAAAGAAAAAAGAATATGTCTTTACCTTGCGGATTTTGTATCCTGGGTGGCAAATAATTGATCCAATAAGATTGTAATACGAAATAGGAAGCTAAAGTTGGCTAAGTAGATAAACATAGGGTTCACTGTGCTATCAATTGGAGCTCGAATCTCATTCTCTATTGCCCAAGATGGCCTTTGTATTGTTACTTTGTTATTGAAAAAGAGCGCCATCCTGAAGTAGAGAAAAGAAGCATCTTAGCTACTGTCTTTTACCCCTTTGATTCTTAAGTTAAATGTTAGAAAAATATGAATTTATCTTATAAATTCGCTTGAATTTGCCTTCATCCTTTCCAGCCCCTCATCTTAATAAATTTCATTGAAACTAGAAATTTTATTTTATGTCGCCCGAAATGGCCTTTGCATTGTTACTTTATCACATACAGCGCAATAGCGGTGTCTAGGTATAAAGCGATATCGCCTCACTGTATTGAATTGAATTTGTTTATGACCCGTTTTAAACGCAAAAGTAAACGGATTATAAGAAAGAAAAAGATTAATACCTTACCAACATTGACAAGGTTTAGTTGTTTCCTTCCTTATTCGTCATGAGCCCTAATCCCGGTCTATGTACCCCATCGTTCCTGCCTTAGTAAATTAAATCTATATCACCTAATTTCGTATTTCCTACCCCTCTGGGACATGAGTTTCTGAAACTCCTAATCTCAAACGAAGCTTTGAGATTAAAAAAGTTAGAAACGCAGCTAGAAATATAAGTGAAAGTGCTTTTTGTTATATAGAGAGGGCGAGAGGTTTGTAAAAAAAAATATTTGAGTGATAGATCATATGAAAATAAAGGGCTGTAAAGAAAATGGAGAAAGCATTAACGTATGGATTAAGGAAGTTGAGGTGGAGGCCATAAACAGTGGCATCGTTGAGGAGGGCAGTTCCCCCCCCCCCACTAATTTGGAGAAAACAATACTAAATAATTTTAAAACCGATGCTCGTTTTAAGTTTCAACTTCGTTCTTTACTTTAAGCAGATAATTTTTCTTAATTGATCCTCCATCCTCGTGTTTAATGTAAAAAATGCGAAAAACAGGGTTCCATTACACTTTCTAATATGTTCCTCATTAATATTTACCGGCTTAAAACCTTATCATCAAGTAAATAGGTAAGACTAGTTAATGGCAAAATTGCAAAAATGTACTATAGTTCCTCTTTCGCCCCGTTTGCTCAGGTCAGATTATTTCCCCTGACGGGTAAGGGTCTTTTAATTCCTAAAATCTATCATTTCAATATAAGATTACTTGTTTTAAACTTTCAAAAGTGGATATGAATACACCCTTTACATCTGCAAATAGGACAGAAATGGAATCACTGAAAAACAAGAAATCATTGAAAACAAGAAATTTTTGTCATTGAAAAATATAAAAAAAAATCATAAAAGGAAATAAAACTAAATGTATTTTATAATCATATTCGTACTGTAGCTAGATAGGCAAATCGGTTTTAGTTTAGTCATAGAAGTTAGAAGGGATGGAGGAGATCAGCTCTAGGAATCATTTAATTGTTTTAATGTTTAACTTCCAACATTCAAATCAATCCCCCCCCCTGCCCCCCCCCCCCCCCCCGAGAATATCTTTATGCTTCCCAATTACCAATACTATATGCAAGCAACTGGCAAAGTTTATAACTTCCAGCCCTTCCTTCCGGGGCTCTGTAGGGTCAAGTCATCCTCAATGACATAGCTATTGGATCTTTCGACCATGCTAAAGAAAAAGGCTATGTCAAAATTTTGACCGGACAATATTGGAAAAAAAGGGTGGGAGGAGGGCTAGCAACCCTTCAATATTTTTATCACTTAAAATGGGTACTATGACCTTTGATCCAATCAAATGAGCCCTCTCCCGATCTTCTAGGATAACTGGTTTGATACGATCACCCCTGGGGAAAAAAACAACAAATAAACACGCATCCGTTTCCTTGCTTCTGACAAAATATTCAAAATTGCGCATTTTTGTATATAGGAAATTGAAACCTCTACAGAAGGGTGCTCTGATATTCAAAATCTCATGGTTTGATTTTAATAAAGATTATTTGGTTTTGTAGGGATATTTTACCCCTATTTCAAATACTGGGCAAATTTTCTCAGACTCGTAACTTTTGATGGATAGCATTAAACCTCATGGATTTTATGTATTCTGAGTAAGCATCGTTCTGTTATTTTGATATATCTACTGCTATCAAGACTCTGTTTCTTACAGTTTCGGTTACTATTGAGCCATATCGCTCCTTACTTACATTCGTTACAATGAACCGTTTGATTAGCACTCATTGTCAAAAAAGACCTGTTGAACTAAGTTTTAATTCATTTCTATTTGTGAAAGATAACATTGAAATCCATTCGGCTCATTATTTGTTACAGAAAATAAGTGAGACAATCTCTAATAGGGCAGAGTAAGTAGCTTACCTGGTGAAGTATCATCCCTTTCCATTAGCAGTCTGAGGGTCCCTGTGACTTTTGAGTATCCATTATTCAGGATTACGTCGATATTAGACTCTTGATAAATTTCAATTTGATCTTGCAAGACGGTATAGTGCATTGGTCCTATGACTTGGGGTTGATTTTCACCTCGGGGTGTGTAAGTTCAGATTTGAAGGAGGGTGAAGCCGAAGTTATTAGACCTGCTCACTAGGAAGAGGCATTATTTAGATTAAAACAAAATAGATAAATAAAAAACAGCCGAAGATAGAATGTGTGTCTAAATGTGTGACTTTAGTTTAGAATATAATGATTAAAATTCAATTTGTTGGTATGCGGCTAAAGTCTTTAAATTTTATAAATATCGGTAATTTGTTGGGCAATTTCACTGTTTCTAATTCATCAAGGTGGTAAAAACTTGTAAGAGGGACTTGTTAAAAGAGGATGCATCCAAATGAAAACCTGAAGATCAAGTGCCATACGCCAAAAGTGACTATAACATTTAAGTATTATGCCCCGTAAGGCAGTAAGTTATCAGAAGTTAACAGTTCTGATAACTACTTAAAGCGCATTCGTCCCAGAACGTAAATACAGTATTTAAAAAACAGAAACTGTAATTATAGAACCTTTATCTGATAAGACTAATGGCTATAGAGTATTGCGTAGTTGTACATTATCTAATATGGTGATGCCCAATGGATTATTTGATTAAACGAGGATATTTAAGTCCAATAGTAGTTATAGCCCCATGTTTTCAAACTCTATATGAAAACCTCTTTAAGTTCTTTGCAACGAACTGTAGTAAGGAGCTATCCGGCTCAATAGTAACTAAAACTCTAAAAACCAGAGTTTTGATACCAATAGTTACATCAAAAGAATCGCATTTTAATGCTGATTTTTTTTTAGAAAATAGGGGAAAACACCCCCCTAAAAGTCATAGAATCTTAACAAAAATACACCATTAGATTCAGCGTATCAGAGAATCCTACTGTACAAGTTTCAAGCTCCTATATATAAAAATGTGGAATTTTGTAATTTTTGCCAGAAGACAGATCACGGATGCGTGTTTATTTGTTTTTTTGTTGTTTTTATCCCAGGGGTGATCGTATCGACCCAGTTGTCCTGCAATATCGCAAGAGGGCTCATTCTAATGGAAATTAAAAGTTCTAGTGTCCTTTGCGAGTGACCAAAAAAAAATCTGAGGGCACCTAGGCCTTAAAATAAGATTATCAAGGTTAACCGATCCAAATTTTGGAAAGCTGAACTGATGGGCAAATTTCACGATGACCAACGATTAAAATATACACCCTCCTGTATATCGTTATTTGAGGGTTTTATAGAACCTTTAAAAAAGCGCTTTTCTCATGTAAAAGAGCTTTTCAAGTCATTTGAATAAGGATTATCAGTTAGGCTTGCAGTAGCTTGGCTTTATTTCTCGAATGTTTGGCGTTAGAAGGTCAATGACGACTTCCTTTTTCATAAGGTAACTTACATCAGTAGAAAGTGTAAAATTTGTTGTTTGGTTTTATTAAACAGGGTAAAATTTTTCTTTTAAAGTTCAGGAAAGGGCAGTCCATAAAAATTTTCTAGCATATCTACTAGGAAAACGCTAAAATTTGCTCAAAGGAAGTATCATTTGATCAATTTAGCAGTTTTGAAAGTTCCCTGTAGAGCCATCCGCTTTGTATTGAAAACCCTGCCGGGCATAGAAGGCGTAAAATTTCATTGTCTTTTTAATCAAATTTTATATCCAAACCACGGATCTTCAATAACATTAAACGGTGCCTAGTGGCTAGGTGGCTTGTTAATGGGCCCCTTTTTCTCTAAGACTGTCAGCTGATGCTGAGGCTCGCATAAGATTTTAAGGTATGGAATGCCCTTGAGTAATGCTAGTGTGGAAAGTTTTACGGCGTAGTGTTAAAAAACCAGATGTCAATCGCAAAATGAGCTGCACAAATAAGGGTTAAATTATCCATGTTCTCTCTATGTTGGTGCTCCAACTACCCACACCACTACTCCTAAATGTGGCCAAAATCGAGAATTTCGCGCAGCAACTTCCAGCAACTGTGGTGCAAACCGCTGAAGTCGATCCAGAATTGTTTTGCCTTGTCGCGCATGCCGGTTTTTTACATGCATTACCCTCCATTAGGAGAGTTACTAAAACTCATTCTGGACAAAGCAAACCCTCTGCGTTTTAACTTCACAAGTTACAGCTCATTAGGACTGCCCTATCCCGGCTATATCGCGGTAGGATAACTTAAAATTGCCGGAACAGACTTACGCGCCGTTATGGCTTATGAAGATAAGGTTCGGGCATTCCATGGAGAATTGCGCGCTTTTTACTACCCAAAATTTTTTAAACACCTGCCCTTTGATCAAACAGCGCTTAAAACATTACCCAATTTCGACCCCCAAAAATAGCGAGCACTGCGATCTAAGTGTTGGTTGCATGCTTCCCATTTCGCACCTAATGTTTCAATGGCCTTGCGAAGTGGATAGGACAGGCTTGTTTTCCCCCTTGGGATAAGGTTGGGGATTTTTCCGCTTTGCTTGAGAAATATGACCCAGGGGTGGGGAAAAAATGGTTTTGTGGGTGTTTTTTTATCCATTTTTTCTGGCACCCATTTTGATACTACCGACAGTCAAATGCGATTGAGGTGTTTCCCATTCTAAAAGAACTTCAAGACTACCTACCACTGCTACAAAAGTATGATCAACGGGGCCCGCGGTATACGTCCTATCCGGCGGCACCCTATTTCCATTCGGCATTCCGGGAAGAACACTATCGTTTGGCTTTGAAGGCGATCTCTGGCAAAGGTCTATCGCTTTATTTTCACATTCCCTACTGCAAGAGTTTGTGCTGGTTCTGTGGCTGCAACATGCAGGTGAATAAAAAGCCTCGGGCCATGCAAGCCTATCTGGACCATATGAAGCAAGAGATTGCCCAAACTCTTGATTGGTTCGATTGCCGGGGACCGGTCAAACAAATCCATTTCGGTGGCGGGAGTCCCAACTTGTTGACGGCAGATCAACTGGGCGATTTCATGACCTTTATCAAGCAACGATTTGCCATTGCCGAAGATGCGGAAATATCCCTTGAAGCGGACCCCAGACTGCTCAATGAGAGATTTGTCTTGGCACTGCAAGAGCATGGTTTCAATCGAGTTAGCATGGGCATTCAGGATTTCAATCCTCAAGTTCAACAAGCGATTAACCGCATTCAGCCCTATGAATTGGTATCTGAGAAGGTGGCCCTGCTTGGGGAAGCCGGATTGACAGCCATCAGTATGGATGTCATGTACGGTTTGCCTAGCAGTTGCCCACCCGCCGACCGCTGGCTGCGCGATTTCACCGACCACCCGCAGCTTTGGCAGCGGGTCATTCCCGTCGCCTTTCACGTGGACTATTGGGACTATTTGGGCTGGCAGGACCCCTTCGCCAGCCGCAGCCACAGTCAACGTCAACGTCGTTATGCCGAAGAGGGTCTTGCCTCAGGCGTCTACACGCCGGGACTGTTTGTGAATGGCCGCGAATGGCGCGGTTTTTTTTCGCGCCGTGAGGTGCCCTTGGTTGATACGCCGGCGCCGCAGCTCAAGGCCACCGTGGATGGCGATCAGGTGACGATTGCTCTGAGCGGCACCAATCCGCTCGTGCGACCGCAGGCCCACGTGGCCATCCTGGGCTTCGGGCTGCAGACGCAGGTGCCCCGTGGCGAAAACCGCGGCCGTCGCTTGGCCCACGATTTTGTCGTGCTGGGCATGGAGCGCGGTCTACTCGCCGATGACAGCTCTGGCTACAAGGCGACCTTGCGCCTGCCGCTCAGCCGACGTCCCAGTCAGCGTGAGGCGATCGCCGTGTGGGTGAGCGATGGGGATCAAGCGCCGCTGCAGGCGGTTGGCGGCTGGTTGGCTTCTTCGGCGCCCTGACCCACGGTTGGGTCCGGCGCTTGCCGGACGGCGTCAGCACATTAAGATAGCGCGGCAATGGGTTGCCGGGGGTCGTGTCAATGTGGTCTGAGGAAACGCTGGCTGAGCTGCCGCGAGTTGGCGGGTTACGCCAGCGCGGTCTGGAGATGACCCGCACGAGACCTTCACCGATGCTGCGTTTGCCTTTGCGCTGACGCTGCTGGTGATCTCCTTTGACAACGTGCCGACAAACGTTGATGAACTCATCACGGCCCTCATGGACATACCGGCTTTTGCCGCGAGCTTTTCGCTGATTGCCATGTTGTGGTGCGCGCACCATCGTTGGAGCCGCGATTACGGGTTGGACGATGGCCCCACCATTTTGCTCAGTCTGCTGTTTGTATTTGTCACCCTGGTCTGGGTATTCCCACTGCGCCTGATGGTGTCGAGCTTTATAGGCCATTACTCAGGTTGCTTCGAAGTATTAAAGGCTGTGGGTCCGTGGGTACATGCGTGCAGAATGTTTGGACACGATTTCTACCACATGATGGTATTCGAACTAGACGGATCAATTGTCGAGTACGCCCAGGTAGAGCGACTCCATCAAGCACCTGGGCCACCAATCCTGTCTCTACCCCTGGCTGACGCAAAACTCGAGGCAATTACGCACCTGTCTCTGGAAAGCGAGTACTGGCGCATCATACGCGAGGGTTTATACGTGAACTGGCTGATACCTTCGGGCCATGGTGAGCTGTATTGCACAGCCTGTGTTGAGCTACCGCGCCGTCAATCGCGATGCACGGAAGCAGTGTTTCGAGAAAAAGGTTTGTACTGCGATCTCACTGCATCGTATTCACTCCCTGTAGTGACACCCAAACTCAGTGCAGAACTGTACAAACTCGCCAAAGCACAATCCGAATAATAGAGTGCAAAACTCGTGCGGTGTTTAACGGCAGTCAGCTAACATAGTGTTAGGCTTCAAAAATGACATTGGTTGCCGATCCCAACGCACTCGATTCGATTATCCTTTGGTACCAAGGACTATCTCTCTTTGGAAAGATTTTCTTCCCCCTCGCGGCCGTAGCGGCATCCGTTGTCTTAATCGTTTTTGTGAAGTTTATAAATCGCGCGATTCAAAGAATCAGAAGATTCGTACGTCGCAAGCTTATTCCCAAGAACATCGATTTACGTCTAGATCGGGATTTGGCCCCTGGAACCAAAGTAGAACCTTCTATTGATCAGGGTGCCGAACAGGCAGAAGATCCCAAATACGGAAAGAATCTGAAAGAAAGGATTGAACGTATGCGGCAAGAGTCACCGTTCAAGCCACAAAGTGAAAACGACACCTAACTTCGCGCCACTAACTGAAACTCGCTGGCTTATGAACCGCGCGGAACAAACATAATGCCAGGCGTGATAAAGAGACCTTTATTAGCAATTGGCGCTTTGCTCGTCGGTTGCAGCGAGTCGTGTTTAGAAACGGGCTTTGACGTAGAAATACCTACTTGGTCTTGTTCCCCTCCTTTTTCTTTAGCTGTTCTAAGTCATTTGTCATAAAGACGAAGTTCACAAAATTCGGCAATCACGGGTACAGTACAAAGAAAAATTCCTTTCCAAACAACAAAATGCCTCTGCTAAGAGTTAAGGGAGGGTTGTCAATGAGACATTACCGTCACCTAAATGAACTTCAATTCCTTCCCTAGAAATAAGCGATGGGACTACTGTCCAAAACCCTCAGGCAAAGACTGAAGCTCTTGCCAAGGCGTCTGCCGAATTCTCAAATCAGGAAGACAACGGTAAAGAAGTTTCCGATTTCCCTCATCGAGTCGATACTCTTCTTGATCAGGTGAACTATTTTAACCCCAAAGTCATGGTTGGACTTGTCATGGCTTTTCCGGCCCTGTTTTTCCTCTAGAGCATTTCCACACAAATGAAAATCTGCCAGTGGTATTCGTATACCTACACCAGAAGACAATCCAACGAGTGCAGGCTCATATAGCCCAATCAGCCTCCTCACCTACATTGGGAAAATTTTCTAAAATGTTTAAAATCATCTACTTTATCAGTACCTGGAGTCAAATGAACTTTTCTGTGACCACAAATATAGATTCCATTGGAAGCATTCAACGCTTCACTGATTAATGGTCCAGTAGTAATAATGGATGGAACTTTTGGCAAAAGGATATGACATAACGCTATTGCCATTTGTCATTGCTGAAGCTTTAGACAGAGTATGGCGTCGTGGCCTTCTGACAAAAAAAAATTATGGTTCAGAAGACATCTGTTAAGTGTGATTGAAAGCTTTCTTTCTGATCGTTCATTTTGGGTTGCTCTCGATATATCCAATTCCCTTAAATATCCAATGAAGGCAGGCATACCCCAAGGCATACCTAGGCTTTTCATTCTTTAATTATACGACATGGGAGACAACCTTGCCACCTCTGTGCATCACTTTGCCAAAGACACCACACCACATTTAATCACCCCAAAACATTGATTCCCAGTCAAAGCCTCCCTGCCACTGCAGATAGATCTTTTGGAAATTGAAAGCGGAGTGAGCTCTACGGTGGATTTAGCGGCGCGATAGTGGTTCATTGCCGTCCGTTTCGCAATGGTAAAAAGCCAGGTTGTAAACTTGTACTTCGGGTCAAAGCGGTGAATGTTCTTATACGCTTTGACAAAAGTGTCTTGGGCCAGGTCTTCGGCGTCGTGCCGGCTGCTGACCATTTTGTTGAGGAAGTTGACAATCCGTTGCTCGAATTGAGCTACCAATTGTTCGAACGAGTCCAGACAGCCGTCCTGGCATCGTCGCGCCAATTCCTCAGCGCTAACTTCTATCGGTTTCGAGTCCACTGTGGGAGTCTCAATCATCGGGCAGAAACGCGGGCCGCTGCCTTACTTTGTGTATCGTTTTAAGGTGCCCAAGGCCCGGTCGATCGGGAGTTCCAGCTTGAGCGTCACCATGGCGTCGGCACTCGACACTTGGATGGCCTCGGCGAGCTCGGTCAGGCGCCCCCCGGCGAGCGGCAGATGCGGCAACACTCCCTTTTGTCCCGGCGTCAGCTCGTCGTGGCCACGCGCGTGCAGGCGCCGCAGCGTCTCGCGCTCGAAGTGGCGCGTGAGCTCGAGCGCCGAGCGGCCGATGTTGAGGCCGTGAGTGGCCCACAGGCGGCCTACCTCGAACAGGCCGGCGACGGCCTTCTCGGTGGTCTCGGTGAGCACGGGATCGCGGTCGGGGGACTCGGTCATCGCTAGCCTCTCTTCTCCGGCATCAGCCGGCACTCCGGGCCGAGGAACACTCGGCGCCCGGGTTCATCAAACAGCGCCCGACACGCCTCGGATCCAGCGGGTAGGGCGGCGCCGCAGACGCTGCACTCCGTGTCGGACGCGAGCACGAGCGCCTGGTAGCCGAACACGCCGTCGAGCACCTCGGTGGGCTCGTCGGGGCAGGCGCTCGCGGGCGCCTCTTGCTCGGGCTCGTCGTCGGCCTCGACCTCGTCGGCCTCGACCTCGTCTTCGTCTTCGTCTTGGGCGACACGCTTGCGCAGGCTCGCGCGCTGCTTCGAGACGCGGTCGACGAAGCCCTGAAGCTCGCCCTTATAAACCAAACGTTGGCTCAGGTCGAAAGCAAATTCAAACAACTTTTCCCGGAAAAGCCCTTCGAATATACATTTTTGGACGACGCCTTCCAGCAAATGCATCAGGCGGATATCAAAACAAGCGTCTTACTACGCATCTTTACTGGTATCATTATTTTTATTTCATGCCTGGGCTTGCTTGGATTGACGATATTCGACGCCCAAAGGCGCGGAAAAGAAATTGCTATCCGAAAGGTATTAGGCGCCAGCGTATTAAATATTTTAGAACAATTATCTAAACGTTATATCATCTTGGTTGGGTTAGCTTTCTTAATGGCCGTTCCCATCGCAGCCTATTTTATTCAAAGGTGGCTGGAGAACTTTGCCTATCATATTGATTTATCCTGGGGGATTTTCGTCATTCCGGGAATAGCGGCCATCCTAATTTCTGTTGTAGTAATGAGTTTCCATAGTATTAAGGCCGCCCTTACAAATCCGGTTCATGCTTTGCGGCAATGACTAATCCGGCAAATGTTCTAAAAACTGAATAACCAAGGTGTAAATCATTTCTTAAGCGCTCTAATGAAAACGGGATCGCGATTGAATAAAAACGCTCTTCCGTAGACGTCGCCTTTATAATCGTTTCTTTCGAGATATTGGTCAATGGTCAATGACACGGGAATTTCAACTTTGTCATGGTAAACATCTTCGGCATTTTTGGCATTTTGAAAATCAACGACCGGTTCTATACGGTACAGAATCTTTGAGTGCGGTAGTTCGAAGACAATGGGGTTGACGCCTCGACCGAGCAGCCATCCAGTGTTTTGCCCAACCGTAAAAATGTTATCGGCTAGCATACCGATCGCAACCATAGCTCCGGCGGAAGAGTATATTCCTTCATTTTGAAGAATATAAATTTTGCCCTTAAAATTTAAGGAATTTGAATCAGGCTCGATTTGTCTATCGCCGGAAGCAAAAACCGCATACTCGTAATTGTACAAAAAGGAGGCGCGGTACGATTCCCATTTAGCAGAATCTTCAGGATACTGCTTCTTCATACCTTCTGAGAAGCCATTCAAGAGCTTTACAAGTAATTTTCACATTTCATAATATACCTGTCTGTATTGAAGCTTGTTCAAAATGGTATTTAGCTCAAGTTGATATTTAAGCTGGTACATGGCCAATTCATAATAAAATTTGCCCGAATTGGTAGTTTAGTTAAAATAAAAAAAAAAATGCTATACAGTTTTTCTTCTTTAAGCTAAGGATCGACAATGAAGCTTTCTGATTGGCTGGCGTTAGCTAGGTGCCGAAGAAACTCAAATAAATTGAACTTCGTCGTCAAATTTCCATAGCTCTATGAATTAACTGAATCTTGTTACGAATGTCTTAGCATTAGTTATATTTTGGATTTAGCCAAATTCCATTGTGAACGAGCCCTTACAGACCCTTTCGAGACCAAAAATAGCATGGTGAACGGTACACAGCTTTTCTTAGAAGTTCTTACGAGTTTATGAAAGATTGTTTACCATTGTGTTTGAGCTCACTATTAAAATTCAGAGGGCATAACAAAATTTTACCCCACCTGGACCCACCTTAGTACTATTCGTATCTGAAAGCCATGATTTTCTAAGAATTTTCTGTCGGTGCTTTTAACATCGCGGAGTTTATATAGCAGTATTGCATTTTTGTCACTGTTGCCACGCTGAGTCGTGAAAACAAATAAGTGAAACTAATTAGCTAAATGGGAAAACACTTTTTGTCCGCACGAATTCAAAAATTAACAATCTGTCGATTCACAGAGACAACTACGCCTTCAAAGGACAGCTATACCTCCTTTAACTGCTTGAAAAGTACGAAACTGGTACGAAAGATTTTACAGATTTACAGATCAAAATTTTTTGGTGTGTTCTGAATAAGTAACTAGTACCCATCCCCGTATTAAAGGTAGAGTAATCAACGATATTTTCTAGCGAAAATGAATTTTTGATTCTTGTGACTTTGTATTTTGTTTTCCTGGGTGTAGGAGGCCGGTTCTGCGAACGCGCTTGCGTTCGGATCGCGTCTCGGTCGTTCGAGGCTGGGTCTCGAAGGGAATCAGCGAGTCGAAGAGCATTGAGCGAAATCTCGTTGAATAGATAACAACCACTCTCGAACATGTGGTTGTGCAGCAACTCTGGAAGCAATTTGACTTACCGCAAGACTCCGAATCTCTTGCGTGACATCTTGACCATCAACCTGGAGACAAAGGACATGATTCTGTGCAGTTAGCTCAAGTGTCGTGGTTGAAAGTAGGGCTTCAACTTGATCCGTGTTCTCTGGATCAATCTTCCGTGACTTCACTTTCCATGCAACACCCCGATACAGAGCCCCAGTATCCAGGTATGTATATCCGAGGTGAGTGGCAAGCCGTTTAGCAACCGTACTCTTGCCAACTCCGGCAGGACCGTCAATAGTGACAATCAAAGGACGGGTTTCAGTGTCCGCACTCTCCCCACCCTCCTGCCATTTGGGTATTATAGTGCTCACTGGGAGTTTGTCAATAAATACAATAACTTGCCCTTGAACCCAGGGAATGAGGTTTCAATGCAATCCGTCTCATCAATGACAATGGCAGAGTTGGCCATTAACCCAGCTACGGCCAATGACATCGCCACTCGATGATCTCCGTAGCTCTGGCATTCCGCGCCGGAAAATGGGTTCCCCCCGGTAATACGGAGGCCATCAGTATTTTCCTCAATAAAAATGCCAAGTTTTGAAAGTTGCACGGCCATGGCGTGTATTCGATCGGTTTCTTTCACACGGAGTTCTTGAGCCCCTGTAATATGAGTTTGACCTTCTGCCGCTGCTGCGGCCACACACAATATCGGTAATTCATCGATTGTCTTAGGGATAAGTTCAGGTCCGATAGAAGTTCCATGAAGGTGAGCTGATTTGACGACCAAGTCTGCAACCGGCTCTCCAGAAACTTCCCGTGTGTTATTCACTTCAATATCAGCCCCCATATTTTTCAGAATCTCTAAAACTCCCATTCGAGCAGGATTGATCCCTATTCCAGGTAAGGTAAGTTCAGACCCGGGAACGATGGAACCGGCAACAAGGAAAAATGCGGCAGCTGACATATCACCTGGAACCGAAAGGGGTTTGCCTGTGAATGAACTACGACGGCAGGACCAATACTTTTTGTTATCTTTTACCAAGTCACTCCTACCTGAGGTCTCAGGCAGGTTGACAAAGAATACAA
The DNA here is from genome assembly GCA_010016025.2 of Alatinidae sp. Z8VKAUB7J3. Classification (NCBI taxonomy): domain Eukaryota; kingdom Metazoa; phylum Cnidaria; class Cubozoa; order Carybdeida; family Alatinidae; species Alatinidae sp. Z8VKAUB7J3. The sequence continues at coordinate 141,869,855 of JAAAKM020073195.1, forward strand.
AATTGATATAGGACCATTAGAATATAGTACAAAATGTAATTTTTTCCCATAAAAAGACTATGTCAATAAAAAACGAACATAAATTAATTAAAAAAAAATTCCACAAAACAGGTTTCTCAAAGACAGGTAAAGAGCTTCATTACACCAAAAATGAGCAAAAATAAAGTCAGATAATCTTCCAAGCATAAAACTGCCACAAATCACTATCAATAAATAAATGAAACACAAAACGAACAAAATTACCATAAATAGCCGAATCAAACTCATAACAAGCAAAAACTAACACGAGAAGGCTGATAACCCTCATATCAGAACACAATTGGCGTTTTACTGAAAACAAAATACTTGGAAATTTATTGTAATTTTTGTTCGTTTTGAGTTTCATTTACTTATTGATAGCGATTTGTGTTAATTTTACACTTGGAAGATTATTTGACTTTATTTTTGTTCATTCTTGGCTTAATGGAGCTCTTTACTTTTCTTTGAAAAAATTGTTTTGTGGAAAAGTTTTTTTTTATTATTAATCTATTAAAAAAATGTTTACAGTTTAATGTTATAACAAATGAAATTCGGGCTATTCAAGTTTAAGCCTTTACAAAAACTTCCTAATGTCCCCATTAAAGAGTTGAACTCCATAGAGAAAACACGAATCCATTTGCATAGACAAATCCGTAGGGGAATCTCTGGGCCTATTCTTAATGTAGTCGTACAATTTTGGAGTTTGTTGCCATCATTTTCTATAATGCTATCTATTTTTGTGTGAATTACCTCCCCGCCCCCGGGTCATCTATGGAAATGGTATTTTAAGGTGTTATAACCATTGCAGAGCCGGGAAGCGTATTTTTCATGTACCTTTTTACCTTGGTCGGCTCGAACCAAAACCTCTCCTCTTCTTTCTTCTGAGTGTTACTAATTTTCTGCTTCTAACATCTTTATTTTGGCTAATTTAATAACCCCAGAGAATTTGTCTATCTTTACATCCGACGTCAAATAGTTTCTAAGTTGAAGGTACTTGAGATAATTCTTCGACAATTCACAGACCGCCAAATGCACTTTTTTAATCACTACAATCAGGAAAACAAAAAAGCAAAAAATATAAGATTGTAAAACATATATAATCCTATACTATATATAATCCTATATAATCCTATTTGTATCAATAGGCAGTGGGCATTTTTGAGGAGAAAAAATCAACACGCGTTCAGAATTTCTATATTTACATCCAATGGGAGAAGCTGACGTCACCTGCCTCCCCTCAATTCGCTTACTGGTCATCTGAGACATTCGCTTACTGGTAATCTGAGGAATGTAAATTTGAACCCCCTGTAAAATGTGGTTTTTGAGTGTCAAATATTTCAGTTGTAGTTGTCAAAAACTTTCAGTTGCTTTCAGAAAACAGATCTACTTGCCTTGCTCGGTAAAGTAGGCCAAAGAAAAGAAAGTGCTCATGCGAGGGTTGAAGGCTCCAGCTATCCCCTTAGCAAGTAAAAAACCCAGAGAGAAGCGGAAAAACAACCCCAAAGCCGGTTTGTGGCTAGTTAAAGTTCTGGCAAATCTGGTTCACTAGCCAATATATAAAATCACGTTTGTTTTGTTCGCTTACTCAAAGTAAACCCCCTAGACTATTCAAGCTAGAAACCAAGCTTTTTTCATAACTATTTTTAAAGGTATGAAACAAAGAATTATCTGTAGGAACCGGAAAAAAAAATATCTAAAAAAAATTGCACCCTCACAAACATGTAAATAGCTTTTATCTACCTAAAGAGCCGGCTGAGTCTTTTTTGCTAATGTTGCCTGTTACCACTTCTCATTAATAGCAAAAAAAAAAGCTGGCTTCACTGTCTCTTTTTCTTCTAGAAAATGTTTACTTTGTGGGTTTTCACCAGCACAAACGGTAGCGGGTACTTGGCCCTCGCAAGCATGCCATCAAAAATGATATTTCTGTCTTTGGGTGGACAGGTTTTTTCTTACCTTTTTTCTGTCCTGAAAAAACAATCACCTTCTAACGTAAAGACAGTGACATCATGACATCAAGAAAAGGCTCAACCTGCCTGGGGTTAAAAGACAAGTGACAAAAAGAATCCATACATAGAAGCCTTCCACATGCCGAGTGCTGGGGCCCGGTGACCTCGTCTTTGGGCGGGATCCATAACAAAAACTGGGGCACCCTCACCAGAAGGCCGTAAGTACAGGTGGAGGAGGGAGAAGGCCCCACAAATTTGCATTCATTAGGGCCCATCCGTGTGTGCACACGTCCCCTGAGTTACAAACCTTCTCTCAGTAAAGGACTAAATTGTATGGTGAAACAGAGCAACGTTGTGGTAGGATCCTTTACAGAAGGGCAACTGCGCTAAGGTATAAGAACCAGATCTAAGAACAACAGGCTCTGTAGACGGTTGCCTTGACCCTTTAAGGGTACCCACAAGATTGGGGACCATGCGGTCATCTCTATTCCTACTTGAGGAGTAATGCCCCTCAAGGAAATTATAGCCTATTAAACGACACAGAATCCGCATGGGATAGTGATTAATGGACAATTCTTATGGACTTGGTTTGTTTTTGGGGTGAAAAGCCACTTCCTAGCTGATTTTTCAAGTATGGGTTGCCTCCCCGTAGCAGCATAATATTTGTAGACGTGATAACAGTATGAGTCAGAGGTTTGTCCCCGTCCTACACTGGTATCCGGGACTATTGCTTTTCTTGAGGCTAAAATAATTTCAATGATTGAAAGAATGTGAAAATTGCAACTTAGAATGTTACAACGTTAAACAATAGCTATTGTATCGACATTTTAATTGACGATTTCAGGTAATTCGAACTGAACTTATTAAGAATTTCAGAACCTCATATCCCTGGGGTAGGAAGCAAATTTGATGATTTAGAATTTATTTCCTTAGGCAGGAAGGAAGGGGGAACAGAGACAGGGATCAGGGCTCACAATGAATAAGGAAGCTGCAAAGTCTTGTTTAGACTAGGAAGGTAGTAATGATAGAATACTAATCGCTCGTTGTATGATTAAAAAGTGCAGGGTATCTGTTATAGAAGTATATATCCCTGTAGGACCGTTCGACCCTGTTGATTGAACATATAATAATGTTTGGCAAGTTGGCAACCCCCAGGTGTGTCAAAATAGATTGAGCAGTCCGTCATTCTGACGCACAAAACAGCATTTGAGCTGTTATAAAAACGGTTCAATATATAATTTCTTGTTGATAGATTTCTTGAGATAAATAGTAATTTGGAAAGACGAACTAAACAAGAAGTCTTGATGAAATGATGAATTTGATGAAATTGATGAAATGATCCTGAGGGAGTGCTTCGAATGTGTCTTAGTTAAGCCAATCAGCCTTAAAGCTATAAATACCTTAAGCCATTGGGTATTTATTAGATTCAACAAACGATCTTAAAATAAAACTATTTTTTTGACAGTTTTTTTCTTAATTTTCACGTGAGGATAAAAAATGATAGGCTGGTTGAAAAGAGCCCCCGCCCTATACCTTTTTTTCCACTCGGATATCCATGTAACCCCATATGGTAACAAATCAAAATTTTTAGATGTCCTTCATGTTCAAAATTTTAAGGATTGAATAAGTACACTACCGGGGTTGCCAAAACCTCAAGAACTTCAGGTGCAAGGGGCTTAACTTTTGATAATTTCACGTTGGTCACAGATACATTTTAGTAGAAACGGTGGGCTTATTAAACCTATAGTTAAACTATGAAAAGGCAAGAAATTTAAACCAGCATGATTGGTGGTATAAATCATGTTCCTGACCGCTCCGAACTAAGAATGCACTGTGGATTGGCTCGGTACAAAAATAAGCCAGGTTCTAACTCTGTGCAAAAACGTGCTAAATCGTTATTCGGTACTAGTATGACCTAAATTACTTAATTGGTGCAAAAATAAGCCAAGTCCAAGCTATGAGATTTTGGGAACGTGATGAAAAACGTGTGAAATCCTTACTAAATGCCAAAACAACCAAATGCTTCGCTCCCTCCTGGCGCTGCCCCAGTAAGTCCAAGATATGAAATTATGGTGAAGTGTTTTAAGACTGAATTAAGTCCCGATTTTGCGGAAAATGAGCCTAGGACAAGCTTTTGATTGATTCAATGTTTTGTATTCTTTATATTATTTTTTTTTGTTTGGGTAATTTGTGATTGTGTAAGTAAATGAATATAATAGTGTCTTAAAGTGCAAAAGCAAAAAATAGAAAAAAATACACATGAATTGGTGACTTTGGGTATAGGACTCAATTGAGGAGGGCCGTGGAAACAAAAATACATTTTTGGTGCGAGGCGGAGCAAATAATATCTTGCCTAGGGCATCAGAATAGTCTCCACTGGCCATTAGGGGGGGGGGAGGGTGAATCGTCAAAGAAGTTTTATAAGTCAGTATTTCCATGGTTTCCAAGGCTAGTTCTTCAATCAAAATAGTTTTTTTATCCTCCCGGATTTTCAACATCAATGAAATTTCCAAAGCCACTATCTACAAAATATGATATTTGTTACTTTTCTGAAGGAGAATAGCCATGTAAATGACCATCCATTGTTGACAGTGGTAAATTATTGAAACAGAGTTCATTCGAATGAGTATGTAAAGATCTAGTGTCCTTCTTAAGTAACGGAAGAGATTAAAAAAGAAAGAGAAAAAAAAGCACTGCATCCTAATATTTTGGTGGATAGAGCCAAAATGCTATCGAGCAATTATCCAGAGAACTAGCGAAATGATATTTATCTAGCCTCCCAGTCTCATAACAAAAGAGGTTACACCAAAAGAAAATACAGCATTCTAGCATTTTGGCCGGGACAGAGCCAAAATAATTTCGAGCAAAAATCCTGAGAACTAATGAAAGAATATTTAACTAGCCTCCCAGACTCATAACGAGTTACTCATAACGGCACTGGTCTTTGAGCTACTTCACGGCCCATAAAGATTGAGCGGAAAAACCGTTGCTATTTTGCAAAACAAATGTATCAATAGTGCGTTAGTATTAGTAGCTGAAAGCCCTTTATTAACTTGTTAAAGTAACAACAAATTTTTACCTTTTACTATTAACCTAGATCCACTTACTATCTATGTGACAGGGATTTGAAATCTGATTTTTTAGTTTGCTAAAACTCTTTTCAACGATTTCCCTAGCTGTCGTTCAACCAGTAAAAGGCACTGTTCGGCTGGCTGATCTTCTTCGGCCTGGCCTACGGCGTGCGCACCGCCGGCCACATCGGCGTGGATGCGCTGGTCAAGCTCGCTCCACGCGGCATCCAGCGCGTCATCGGCGTCATCGCCTGCCTGTGCTGCCTGGGCTACGCCGGCCTGATCGCGGTCGGCAGCTTCGACTGGGTGCACACCCTGTTCAGCGCCAGCATCGGTGCCGAAGACCTCGGCCACTACGGCATCCAGCAATGGCACATCGGCATGATCGTGCCGTTCGGTTACGCCATGGTGTTCATCCGCTTCCTGGAAATTCTCGTGCGCATCCTGCGCAACCAGCAGACCGGCCTCGGCCTGGCTGACGAAGCCGCCGACGCCCTGAAGGTCAATGAGCACGAGGAGAGCAAATAATGACCGTCCTGTTCCTCTTCCTGCTGCTGTTCCTGCTGATGTTCATCGGCGTGCCGATCGCCGCCTCGCTCGGCCTGGCCGGCTCGATCACCATCATGCTGTTCAGCCCCGACTCGGTGCGCTCGCTGGCGATCAAGCTGTTCGAGACCTCCGAGCACTACACCCTGCTGGCGATTCCGTTCTTCCTGCTCTCCGGTGCCTTCATGACCACCGGTGGCGTGGCGCGGCGCCTGATCGACTTCGCCAACGCCTGCGTCGGCCACATCCGGGGCGGCCTGGCCATCGGCGCGGTGCTGGCGTGCATGCTGTTCGCCGCGCTGTCCGGTTCGTCGCCGGCCACCGTGGTGGCGATCGGCTCCATCGTGATCGCGGGCATGCGCCAGGTTGGCTACACCAAGGAGTTCGCCGCGGGCGTGATCTGCAACGCGGGAACCCTTGGTATCCTTATCCCGCCTTCCATCGTCATGGTGGTTTATGCGGCCGCGACCGAAGTTTCGGTTGGTCGTATGTTCCTGGCTGGCGTTATTCCGGGGATCATGGTTGGACTGATGTTGATGATTGCGATTTATATCGTCGCACGCATCAAGAAACTGCCAAGTCAGCCGCGCCCGACCCTTGGCGAATGGGGTGGTGCCCTGTTTTCCGGGATTGTTCTGGGCACCCGGCTGAGTTACCGAATTCCAAACAGTAGGCCTTACGAAAAATGTGGTTCAATCCCGTTTTTTAGGGCTATAATAAAAGAAAGGTTGAGATGGCTAGGGCACTTTCTGTGGATGAAGGATGATAGATTGTCGAAGATTTTCCTTTTCGGCCAACTTTCTAAGGCTAGGTGAAACACATGTTCTCCTGTGAGGATGTCATAAAGAAAGATTTAAAGGAAGTGGGAACTTCCTGGGAGGTTGAAAAGTGGGACACTTTGAATAGATTGGGTTGGAGGAGGAGCGTGCATGGCTGTGTTGACCTCAGGCGGATTTATGCTGCAGTGAGTTTTTAATAGTAGTAGTAGTAGTATTTCCCAAATCGAGAGATACATCTTATTTAGGCTATCGAAGAGATAATATGAAGTTCTGTCTTTATTCAAAGTTATTTGATCTTGAGGATGTTAAACTTTACTTACACAATATGTTGAGAATTCACAGAATAAAACAGCTCACAGATGGAAATTTATTTCTAGAATACTAACGTAAGATCCATTTCTTAGAAAATCAAGATCTTTTTACTGGCAGTGAAGAAAAGATCTGCTTTATCTAAAAAAAAGTTGTCTCTAAGATCTCAGAGAAACCGATACGCGATGAAAGCTTCAAAATCTTTTTTTAATCTAGAATTCATTTTCAGATATAGAAGGGTATATGTCTTCTTTCTTACTTTTCATGATATTAAACGTCTATCATTAACATCAAGATTTCAAATTCTAGGGAAAAGAGTATCCAAACTTCGATTTTGAAAATAGTATTTGTGGTATTATTTTCCAACAATTTATGAGTGGTATGGTAACTTAGCTTAGGTTGTCAATCAATCAATCAATACTTATTAATTCAAATTAAAAATATACAAAAACAATATTATGCCCCAACAGGGAGCAGAGCTCGTAAGGCTGGGGCAGCACAAATGCATAAAAAAGACACAACGTCCATACTACTAATTCCAAAAAGAGAGACAAAAAAAGTAAGACAAAAAAAAACATACGAGAGATTATATCATATAGCCTAGTGCACAGCAAATTTACTATTGGATCAATGTTCATTTTCAGAGTTTTGCTGAAAAATATTGTACAGCTGTGAAAGAAGTGAAGATAAAGATTGTCTTCCTGCAAAATGCATTAACTAAGATTATTTATCATATTGTGAATAAAGAATTGTTATTTGAAATGTTTCCTATTGTAGCCTACTCCTGGAACTGTAGGTTTATACCCCCAGTAGCCTATTTTCAGCTTCCAAAACTTGCTCAAACCCAAATTATCAGATTTCAAAGACCTACAAATAAATTTCCTAAATTTAGAAAAAAAAACACTGGTAATAGGCTACTAAAACTTTAGGTCAAACAACAGGAATTGCATTTAAAAAGCCAAACAAAAGAAACTGAAAATTAGTCAGTCAAGTAGGCTAAATTTGGTCAAGTTACATAGTGATCAGAGAAGGGTTAACATTGGCCTAGTAGGCTAACTAAGCTAGAACATGCCTTCAGTCTTTTTGGCCCTAGATTCCATCTTGAGAGTTTAATTCTTCCTCCCATAGCCAATTTCCAAAATAGCTTACCTAGTACTCCACCAATACTCCTAGGTCTATATCTTAAACCACAAGGGAGATGGGTGAACTGTCTAGAAAAACGTGATGGTTAGAAACAGAGTCAAATAGCCCTAAGCGATATAACAGGAGACTTTTTCATCAGGGGGACCAGTCCTTTACCTAATTAGCCTTTACAAAGTATTTAAACTAGTATACCACAGGAAAATTCCCAGGTCTATTTGGAGAGTCCTGAAAATACCTCACACCAACGAATTATGGCAGGAAATTACATTTGATAATGAAAATGATAAAATTTACCCCGCGTTCTTTTCTTCTTCTTTCCTTATACTTTGGTCGAAGCGCTTTCCTTCTGTTCAGTTTGTGGGAAGTGTGAGTACTTGAGCTACGTGTCCCCAGCAGTTTAAGGCCTAGAGGCCGGCTGGTACCAATACGGCTCTTCCTACTCACTCTCGCTCTCTTCTGCACAGTAGATCTACATTAATAAGCCAGCTCATCAAAGGAGTGACAAAGTGAATTGTGCTAAATATGCAATTGTATTTATATTTTATTGACCAATTTAGTCTTTCTATTTCTTTATCTTATCTTTTTATCTTCCAATCAAACATCTTTGATGCGTTTTTCTTTTTTTTAAATAAAATATTGATTACAATTATAAATATTGTATTTTAACTATTGTCATTCTTTGTACTCTGTATTTCTGGTCATTGTTTAGTATTAGCTGCTTTTTTCGAATATTCAGTTTTGTTTCAATTGAAAATGCCCAAAAAAAAAGAAAAAAATTAACTGGCACCACCTGCCTACCCCCCTCCCCCATAAAAAAGTTTTTTTGTATCAATAACCGGAAAAAATTATAATTTAGCCCGGTTTTTTCTATACCATCTTTTTTAAATACATAGATGGCATAAGCATTGCCAATTTCAGCCTTTTTATTGAGGCTTTTAACCTTTTCGTCTGATATTTACTGAATTATTATAATGTACGTATTGCTCAATATATGCATATGATTACACCAATCAAGGCTGGGCTTAAAAGTAAAGGGAAAATGTTATTTTTAATCGATGTTATCCTTGCAAAAATTTAGTAATAATAATAGTATTTACTTACAAGTGACGTTTTCCCCTTGTTTGACTGAATTTTCTTCTCTTTATGCATGAAGTCGTGGCTTCAGGTCCTTGTCCCAAAATTCCATTGATTTTTTCGATTATGACTTATATCATTTTACATTAATATTTATTATATTATTATCATTTTATATTTATTTATACCATTTATTATTATTTATATCATTTATATCAATAATATTTATTATATTATTATATTATATTATTATATTATTTATTTATATTATATTATTATCATTTGCATTTTCCTTTCGCCACCTTGATTGCATGGAGAAGAAATTTACCATTGGAAACGTCCAATGGTATTTACCAATTTACCATTGGACGTAAATAAAATAATTGCGCTATTTACGTTACGGGTTATCCACGTAAATAATGCAATCAATTCTTTTAAAGACAGTGGATTGTAGAAGAAAACTAATGAGGACACAGGTTCCTTCCTTCATCCCAATGGCAATATAGTCACGAACTCGAGCGAGTGCCCGATCATCAATGAGCGGCCCCATGCGATGATGAGGGTCTTCGGGTGGTCCAATTGGAAGGCTTAAGGCGGCCTCTTTGAGTCGTTGAACAAAGGCATCATGAATCGTGTCCAAGACAATAACCCGTGAACAGGCTGAACATTTTTGCCCTTGATACCCAGTTGCACTGGCAAGGACACCCGTCACAGCTTGGTCAAGGTCGGCGGTCTCATCAACGATGATGGCATTTTTCCCTCCCATTTCTGCAATGACATGCTTGACATGCCTCTGTCCGGAGACAATCTTCGCTGCTGAAGAAATAATGTGTAACCCGACTTCTTTCGATCCTGTAAAGGCAATGAGATGAATGTCGGGATGTTTGACGAGAGCTTCACCAAGATCAGAGCCTCCCGGCATGAAATGAAGCACCTTCTCCGGTACCCCGCCTTCACGGAACAAGTTGTATAGTTGATATCCCACCATGGTTGCCCGTTCCGAGGGCTTGAAGAGAACCGTATTTCCGGTGACAAGTGCGGCGGAGACCATTCCTGTTGGAATCGCAAGTGAGAAATTCCAAGGTGCAATGATCGCTGCGAGGCCTTTCGGTAAATGCTGAATTTGATTGAATTCTCCGGGTTCGGAATGGAGTTGCGAGGTCTTGACAATTCTTTCCATGTCTCGTCCATAGAATTCTAGGAAGTCTATGGCTTCCGCGACATCCGCATCGGCTTCTCGCCAGGGTTTTCCTGTTTCCAGAATTTCCCAAGCGATCAATTCCGAGCGTCGTGATCTCATGAGTGAGGTGGTTTGAAAAAGAATATTAATTCGTGATTGAAAAGGGGTTGATCGCCAAGCATTCATGGCCGATTGAGCTGTCTGGACAATCGAGTCAATATCGCTTGGCGCTAAGCTGCGAAATCGTGAAATGGTTTCCTCAGATTGACTGGGATTTATCGTCCTAAGTTCAGGACCGGAAGGAATCATTGCTCCTGGTAGAGGGTATCTATGGGGGTGATAATGGCGTGACAGCAAGGATTTGTCATAGCAGGGCAGTATTATCAAGCAATGATAAAGTTAAATTTGGTTGGAAACTGGGATACCCATCTGACATACGACCTCCAAAGATATGTTTGAAAATTTCCTTGAATCCATCTTCCTCCCCCCCCCCCCACAAAAAAGTATATTGATATTTTTAATATACATTCAATATATTTAGTCTAATTTCTGTGTGTATTAAAATCTGGTTCCTTCGTCCTCTCATGTCGAAGTAGCTTAATTTTAATTCACACTATTTTTGCTGTAACTAGAAGGTGTTTCGGAGTTGAGAGCCTCGATACATTATATTAATTCAGATTAACTAATGTAAGTCAGGATAATGAAATAATGTTTGTTACCAGCTACTTTATTCCTACTTCTGTAGCGTCGGATACTATAAAAAGTAAATAGTAGTGGACGTGATTTTTATTTTACATTTTGAAGATACCATAAATTGGACACATCTTTACTGTCGGGTGACACTTTTTTTGTACATTTAAAGTCAAGCGACGCATTTTTAATTCTTTAGCTTTTATTCAAAACCTGCTAATCACCCTGTCATTCTAAAATGGATTAACAACAGATGGTTTTCGGTATCAAGATTGATAAGTATTATAATTACATTAAAATTTTTGTAAAAAATGTCTTGAGCCCTAAAGGAATTGCGGCAACATGATATAAGTTCTCATCAGCAAAGATAAAAAAAATTCAAGAGTTTTACGCTAGGTCACCGTGGGAACTGAAGGCATAAAGCCAGGGATGTACAGGTTCAGAGCCAGCGTTGAAGATAAATGGACACAACTAGAGGACAGCTCTTCCAAAATTTGGGTAGTTTCGATCAACTAAGCAAGCAAGTTGCATGTGGTTTACAAAATTGATGGTAATACCCAAATTGGATGAAAAACAGAAATTAGTAGAGTTTATAAGAATATGGCAATGTTAGTCAGGTTTATATCAATTTGGGCTTGTCTAATGCACGAAAACCTTGCAGCAGTGTCGGAGGAATAATTATTGGAAATGATGAACAATCCAATATGAACGATCAGAAGGAAAGCTTTGAATCGACTTTAACTAAGGGCCTCTGGCACAATAAGCGTAGTTTCTTCAGTACGCCGTAATACTTACTCTGTAGAAATTTTAGTGAAGTCGAATGACAATAATCTGATGTCATCCCTTTCCCAGAGGTTCAATCCACTCCTGGTGCTAGGCCATTAAGCAGTCAAGCAATGACCGCTTCTGGCAGAATCCGTATTGACAATCACCTAAAAGTTCATTTGACCCTAGATACTGATAAAATGAATGATTTGAAGCCTTTTTGTAGACTTCCCAACGCAGTAGAGGAGGCTGATAGGTCTATAAGAACCCAAGCTCATTGGATCAACTTGGAAAGGGGATCCGCTCATTGTAAAGGTGAAGAAACAAGAGAAGAATATAAAGCATTATATGCCTTCATATACAATAGCTTTTGACCTTCAGAAGTCCTGTTTGTCAGCTCGATATCATCTTATAAGGCCCAGCTAGTCTCATATCTGATCTCATTCTATAATATCTCTGAGCTGATTTCACATACCACAGTCGTAGATCTGAAAAATATCTTTTGGCCAGCTTTAAAAACTTTATATACCAACAATCTCTCTGATTCCATAGTGCTCGTGGGAGGAATGGTGTTTTACTTTTAATCTTGGCAAATAAATTAGAATAATATTGTCAGTCAGACAAAAATGATGTTTTTCTTTAGTATAGAGATCTATTTTGGTCATACAGATCCGCTTCGATTTGTCATCATTGCCAGAAATCCATGATAAGAACATGATTCGGGGTGAACTAGACGGACTATCTATGAAATCTGTTTAGCAAGGATAAACTTATGAAGGAAACCCATACTGCTCCTGTTTTTTTTTTTTTTTTTTTACAGAATAATCTTTACCTAGCCACGTATTGTCTAGTTATTCATATAATAGTCTTTTTACCAATTTCTGTCTAAAATCACTCTTTTTTCCCTCTTTTGGGAAATGATAATAGAATAAGTTCTAATGAAATAACTATAATTTCAAGTTAAATTATCCAATGCTTTTCATTGAATTTTTTCCCCCATGGCATATTTCTCCAAGGAAAGATCCTCGCACATAGCCCCCTCCCTCAACCCTACCCCCAGATTTGTGTAGAAATCAGAATTGTAAGTATATGGGGTAATAAATAATTCATCCACTTCCTATGTGCTGATTGAGCTGAAATTCGTATACTTATTAATTTTGAATGAAAATGTATGACAGTTATACCTTAACCCTTGAGCTCTCGTCACGTCCTACACAGCTAAATTTAGATCAGTTCTTATATCCAGAAAGAAATTTTTTTGGGAGAGGTTAAAATTTTCTAAATGTTATCTTCAGTTTATGTATATTTGTGTTTTTCTCATGGAGGAAGAAAAAGGATAGACGCTGGTGTCTTGCAGCCTATACTTTCGAATGGAAATGATACTCTCATCTAGATCAAAATACAATCCAAAGGGAAATATAATTTCATATTTGCTCTAGCTGGCTGGCTTTGTTCGATCAAATAGCCTGATCCAACATTTTTGTTTTTTATGATTTTTTTCATCCTATTCTTGCTGAATGATTATTGGGTTTTAATTTAGAAAACCTGCGAGAACTATTTAAGTCCTAAATAAAAAAAAAAAAAAAAAAATACCACTCAAATATCTTTTTTCGGAGATCTCCTTATTTCCATGAAAGTTTAACCATTACACATGCAAATAACCATTATATATGTTCCCTGTTCATAGTTTTTATTAAAAAGAATAGGCCAAATAGGAAATTATGAAATCACTCCATTTTTGTGCTGAGAGTTTTTGTGAAAATTCAAGTGAAAACAAAGCATGCTAAATTTCCAACTAGGACATAAATCCGGCTGTTAGATGGCAGATAGCGTATTGTATTCTTTGGATTTCAAATTCATTCTACCATCTTATTTACAAGAGGGGGAAAATCGACTAATTTTCTAGCTATTTCTTTTTTTCTTTTTCTATTATTTCTAAAGACCTTTCTTTTCGGAGTTTCTGCGTCGTTATTCTATGTTTGGCTGTTTTGAAAGCGTGTAGGCAATGACAATTCAAGAAATACCAAATTTTTTTAATGGAACGTTCACCGAAATATTGAAGTAAACATCAATAGTAAAATAAATAGATATGGCAGCAGTGGATATAAAGAGATAGGCTTTTTCTTATAAAATTGTGATTTCTATACTTTTAAGTAAAATATGTCTAGCTTTTAAAAGAGTGAATAAAAGAATATACGCTACGTTGTTAGGAAAAGCTAAATTTTGATTATTAAATCTTGTAGATCTTAAATCTTCATGATTATTAAATCTTGGACGACATTTCGTCCAAGTTGAAACTGTTTATTATAACTCAATTGAAAAAATGGTGAGGGTTTTAAGTTAATACTTTATTGTCTGTAGTTCAGACCCCCGTTTTAAATGAATTCTATGTGTTTTATATCTATTTGTTCTAAACTTTTTTTGCTACAACCTGAAACAAACTAGTGCTTAATCTTTAATACATTTTTTACCAATACCTACCTAAGACGTCTAATTGTCTACCTCGACGCAGGATTGTCGAATTGTCCTACTCTACATTACTATCATAATTATTAAACGATGCAATAAGGTTAGGCGACATGCAATATCGGTTGATCTATACAAATAGTCGGAATGAATAAATAACCCCTAAGAGATAAACACGACTAATTTTTTTGACAATACAAAGTTTAGCTCACTTGATATTGTGGTTAGAAGTGCAAAGGCGAAAAATTATGCAGAAAATATTAAATATCAAATTTGTTGACAGACAATGAACAGCTTTTTTTCTATGGTGGGGAGGTTTTTATAACTTACCATTTTTGTATTAATTTTTTTTTCATCACTTTAATTTCAACAGATTTATCAGAACTTTAACCCAGACCAGATTCTTAATTAAATTTATGACCATACTACCTAACTAAGACGCATAATTGTCGAGATTTCCTTTAAATTGCTTTTATTTGTTTGTTTGCAAGTTTACCGAAGCAGCCTATTATGCGCCCCTCGCTAAGACAAATCCTGGATCCTCCTCGATCTACAGCTAGGTAGCAGTCAGCTAATTCAGGGAACCCATAGAATCCAATAAATGTAAAAGCGACTCTCTTCAAGATCTCGGTGACTTTACCCGAAAGATTTTATAGTGGAATTATTGCACATTATCCTGGTGGCGTGAGGAGGAACTATGGACCTTAAAATTGAAAGCCGTAATGTAGGGATGACCCCCCGCTGGAAAACCGAAATCGAAAATCGTGTGGCCGCACTCGAGACTGACTCTATTCATATCACCCATGCTCGTGTCACGTTAACCAAAAACGCTCATCACAAAAAGGGAGCAGATAATGCCGAAGCTCTTGTTTTAGTGACAGTTCCTCGACGACATACCGTCACCGCTCGAAAAGAAGCCAAAACCTTTGAAGAAGCGATTCGTCGAGCATTTCAAGCGGTAGGCAATGAAATTAAGAAGATGCATGAAAAACGAGCGTCGAAAGAATCAGGAAAATCAGGGGCATCTTCACTGAGATCTCTACCTACAGAATTACCCGATGAGAAAATCGCACAGGGGGCATAGAACTCCCTCTAGCCAAGCTCAAGAAGACCTATGAAAGAGGAAGCAATTTGTCTATTTTTAAAGAGAAATATTAGGGGTGGGGGAGATGGGAAAATAGAGTAAGCGTTATTGTCGCAGAAGAGTTCGACCCGCCTGGACGATTTGCTTCAACCGTTCCTCGGTCTTGGCTTCACTATAACAACGAACGATAGGTTCCGTTCCAGACGGTCGGAGCAGAAACCAACTCCCGTCGGAAAGAAGCAGCTTGCAACCATCCAACCGGTTCACATGCGTCACTTCTTCATCGGCAAACGTTTGAGGTGGCGAATCGATGATACCATCTAACATTCGACGTAATCCCTCATCAATGGTGATATCCTCTCGTGCCGTAAACAAGGTCCCAGCTCGACTGTAAAGATCTGCTAATAATTCTTTGATCGTTTTCCCATGGTGCGCGACCATTTCGGCAACGAGTGCACAGGCCAGAATGCCGTCTTTTTCAGGGACATGGCCTTGAATAGAAAGACCAGCACTCTCCTCACCACCCATTACCACTTCCCCTTTTGCAAGCAATTCCCCAATGTACTTAAATGGGCGCGTGGATGATTTCAGCCTGCGGAGCCGAGCCGGAAGTTCGCTTTCCCGGAGAGGTCAGATTGGCTGTCGGCGAACCTGTAAACCCAGACAGCTGGTGGGTTATCCCGATCGAACACCCCGAAAGAGACAAGGTGACCTGCCGCTCAGAGGGTCTTCCAGAGGGGGTGGAAATTGATGAAGGGAGTCACTATTGCGCTTTCTACGGCCGCGCGCGCCGCGCCGGCATCTTCGAATCCGTAGTAACCGTGGAGGCGCCGGGTCATGAGGTTGCCGTGCCCATCAAGTGGGTTATTGAGGGGCCGGTCGCTCTGGAAGGCTCAGAGAAGCCCGTATTTACCAACCCCAAGCAACGCCAGCTCGCCTTTGTAGCTGGCGAACGCGTGTCCTGGCTGGTCATTGAAGTGGCCGACGCCAGCGGCCAACCGGTTACCTGCCGCGCCCGCCAGCTCGTGGCTGGCCTCGAAATAGACCAAGGATCCACCTATTGCGCCTTCTACGGCGTCGTGCAGGCTGACCCTGGCGACTACGAGACAATCGTGACCGCAACCAGCGGGTCAGGTCAGACATCCACGTTGACCATCGCCGTGACGGTCGCAGGACTCACCCAACAGGACCGAGCGGCGGTCCCGCGAAATTCAGATCATTGGTTCAATCAGGCCATTGCTGATGCCCCAATCCATCCCGATACGGACCTCATGATTGGCACCCTCGCAGGCCTCGGCGGCTTTGGCCTCGGGCGCCTCCAGATCGACTTCAGCATCGTGGTCAATCACGCCACCGATAGCACACAGACCGCCACCATTGCGTCCCACCCCGACGGCTATTACGCCCCTGACTGCGAACGCATCGGTACCCGTTTTCCAGTACCTGCCAACGCCCTTCTGGAAGGGCGAAAAACCTTGGACACGTGTGACCATCGCAGTGACGATTGCCACCTGATTGTCCAGCAGGGCAATACGCTGTTTGAGGTATTCCAGGCTAGGCGGCGAGACCGCGGCACCGCGGTGGAAGGCTATTGCCTGGCAATCTGGGATCTTGCCACTTGTCATATTTAGATTGAAGCCCGGCATTAACAACGAACAGGAATTAAACCCTAATCAGATAGTGAATCATTATATGTTATTTACAAAAGCTTATTTCCCTGATAGTTTATCATCTAAGAGCGGTCTAGAGGTGTGTCACAGATGTACATTTCTGAATAACCGACAAACTCAATTTCCTTCAAAAGCTTTCTGGGATAACCCAGGCCCAATTCCACATGTAATTTCAGTTTTGACACCAGCCGAACAGAGACTTTTGTCTCATATGATATCCTTCGTTTAAGGTAGTTTTTAGTTTTTGTAAGTTTTTCCATTTAGAGCTCAGGTGGATGGTCACAATCAGGTTGTTCTTGAGCACTTTCAACAAGAAGGAGTTCGAGTATTTACAATTCGCGCTCAAGATTTACTAGTTGACGCAGCACACAATGCTGATAACCTTGATATGAACACTATTGTGCCAACGGATGTCAACAAATAGGTGGAATGTTAACGGAATTGCAGATTTTCGAAGGAATTATGGTTGGATCAAATATAGGTGTTAAAAAAGGTCTAGTCAATGGTCCAGTTCATTCAATGTTCTTGTCAGAGTAAGGCGCATTTAAGACCTCTCTCTCTCTCTAAGTATACATGAAAATATTATCTAAAGGATAGTTGGATATATATCAAGTACATAATGGGACGTAACGATGTCGTAAAAGAAAATGGTAATAAGCTAGATAATATCAACAATCAGTTTGAAACTATTACGGCAAGGGTCGATAATCTGGAAAAAGACCATTCGCTACTTAATAATAAGATGAATAATACTGAACTGAAATTTGAAAGATCGAAAATGTCTTGCCTCAAATTACAAATAAAAACATGTATCGATGAAATAATGAAGTTAAGAAGAAAAAATGAAGATTGTATAGACCGAATTGTGAGAATGGAAGCTGATAAATTAGAAAATAATGCTGTAATATGGAATGGTGTGTGCGAGGGCAATGAGCTAAAATTTTATTGAAAGAGGTAGTTCGCCGTGGATTAGGATTGCTGGATATAAATTCCACGTATTATTTATCTTTACCTTACTACACTATTGGTTATGCGACTATTTAAGAGTACAACCGCAACTATTTACGACTGCCCCTGCTTGCGACTGCGATTACTTATCACTGCTTACGTTTGTAACAACTTGCGACTGTAAAGATTCACAACTGCCAAAAAATGCTGTTCTGACTACTTGCAATTGCGATGTAGCCTCAACGGCTTGAGGCTGCATCTGCGACTAATTACAACCGCGATTGTTACTACATGCGACTGCAACTAATACTTGTGACTGCTACTACTACTACTACTACTTGGAATTGCAACTAAGATTAGATCCGAGAGTGACTACTTACAACTGCAACCGCAGTTACTTGCGACTGCAACTGCCACTACTACTACTACTGCTGGGACTGCTGATATTACGACTCTAGTTAAGGATTTATGTGATATTTTATTTTTCACAATGGGACGGGATCGCCTCTTACTAGGTTGCTAGCTACTGCTGCAACCCCGATGAAGACGTCATTACCAACGTCATCAGAGGTAACGTCACAACATAGCGTTTTTCTATTTACGTCATATTTGGTTCTAATGCAACTATGACGACATTTATTATCTAGTATATGAAAATGAAGTTCTTTGAAAAAAATAATTTTATTTTAAATACTTTTTTGTTAATCACAAAAACACGTAATTGCGACAACTTCTTTATGCAATGATATAAGCTACTATAGTGTTACAGAAAAATACAGATTTTTAGCTAAAAAAATATTTTTTCTTTAATTACAAAAAGTTTTTAACTACATCAATTTCCTTTAAAATGAGCCATTAAACTACTCTTTACGATGTTCCAGTGCCTAGCAGTCTGAAGAGAAAAAAAAGATGCCGTATATGCAGAATATCGTGATTGCAGCCACTTTTCTTGATCTTCAAGTCAATATATTTCCCTTGTTGTTTAAGCCAAGAGACGGTAAGTTTCCTATATAGGGGTTTCAGACAAGGCGGTTCTAATAGTGTTCTTCTTGTTTTGATACGACTCTAAAAAAATTGATATGGCTCTGGCATTTTTGAATTTTGTCCCAATTCTTTAAGAACGACTTCTGAAATACGAGGGTCGTTTAATTAGAACAATAGGAAGCTTTTTTTAGAATTACCAAACAACTTTAGGGTAAAGAGAGAGGTATTGAGGAGGGGAAAATCCCTTCATACGCGTAATAATTTCTGTTCGTTTTATGTTTTAATGTTGCTTCTTACTTCCAATTGAAGAAAACTTATTGTTTTTCTAATTTAAAGAATAATAAGGCCAAACGTGCTGATTTTGTTGAAAATGAGTTTTTAAATATGGTGGTTACGAAGTCAAAGATAAGTTATTGAAGATTATGAGATTTTTCAAAAAGGGGAAGTACCTCGCAATTTTAGGAAAACTATAATTAAGCCCTCAGTAGGAAATGTGATAAGAGTGAGTGTGGTAATTATAGAGGCATTATCTTGGTTTTGTAGGAAGCAGATTAATTAGTATGATGATACTTTTTAAAGTTAGAGACGCTGTAGATAATTTTTTAAGAGTTGAAAAGTGTAATTTAGGAAGGGGAGAGGATGCTTTGACCCAATTTTTAATCTTAGATTAATAATTGACAAGGGCCTGAGTCATCAAAACCCTTTAGTCCTCAGTGTTATAGATTATCAGCAAGTGTTTGATTCAGCTGATAGAAGAGCAGCTTCAGCGAAGGTACTGTCCTTGTATGGTACACCAGATACATACATTAAAGTGGTAAGTGCTATGTACAAGAATAATATTAGTGCGGTGTAGGAAATGATGTTAGTAGCTGGTTTCGTATTAAATGCAGAGTTAAGCAGGGGTGCGTCCTATCCCCATTTGTATGGATCATTTTGATGGGATTTGTTTTGAGGAACGGAGCAAAGACAATGGGAGAACACAGAGTCAAATGGGAAAGTAAAACTCTCCTAGTATTGGATTATACTGATGATTTAGCATCCTAGATGAAAATGTTTTTAAAAATAAATGAATTGTTAGGTTAGGTTCTACGAGCTCAAGGTGCAAGAATGGGTTAGAAATTAATGTTGAGAAGGGTAAGTCGTTAAGACTAGGAATAAGATAAGAAAGAAAAAGGGTGGTAAATACAGTTCATCTGCGACAAGTGACCACGTTCTCTTTCGTTGGATCTTGAGAAGACAAGGTCGAAGCAGGCAGCCAAAAGAACTACCATCAGCACTCGGGACAGTCCAGGCTTGTACTAAAATGTATGGTGCCACTACTCAACGTCTGGAACGCTCTTCGTTTAAAACATTTCCCAATCTTTGAAATTAGCAAACCCGATTTATGATTGCTTGGGCTTTGTCTACCCCACTTTTATATGGTATTCATATGATGTTCGTGGAAAATGAATGAGAATAACCCCTGAGTAAAAGAGGGAAATGTTGACACCTATACCAGTCATTCCAAATCATACCAAAAAGTAATAAAAAAAGCAACTCAATTTCAGAGCTCCAAAGTAAATGAAAAAAAGCTTATAGTGCTTTCTCAAGCAAGAGACATCAAGGTGTGTTTTCATAACTGAAACATGGTGCACACGGCAGATATGGTAGATAGGGGCAGCAGACTCTAGGTGGGCAACAATAGCCGCTGTACTGTATATTACAAGGTAATTGCAGATATTCTACAGGATATATATTTTGAATTTTCAGTGCAATTTTAGCAAAAGACGAACCTGAAGAGAGAAGCAACTGCTTTCTGTACTGACACCACAATAGATATGTACTTGAATATAATGTAGAGCCATATTCTTGTCTTTGTGTTTTCAAGTCAGGGACAAAGAAGCTCCTTTTATCTCGGGAGCGAGTTTGGTTGTCTCAGAAGTGAATTGTCAGTCTGTGGCTGTCAAACCTGCTCCAGGTTGTCACTGTTTTCAAGGTATTGGTCTACGTTTTGTTTGTCTGGGTTAGTTAAATTTTAGTCTTTGAATAGTTTAGTATGAGTGTGTCGAGTGACTAAAACTGACAAATCCCGCTTTCACTTTCAAGCTTCTTTGCCTTGCTTAATAGACAAAAAACGAAAACTCTTCGTTTTATTAATAAATGCATCTATATTTCGGCAGCAGTGGATTGATGCTCTGCTTGGCAATAGCCCAGAAGATCTATCAGTGCATTACTGCCGTTCAAACTACTGCTTCTACTGCAACTACTTCTAACATTAAGACCATTAAGATGAGAATTTTAAGAAGTGTATGAATATACAGGTTATCAAAAGAGTAAATCGACAATGTCATAGCAATGACTAATTGTACTAAGTTGAGTAAACATACTACTTATGTCATTACGATTACAACTACACCTAAGGGTATGAAGCAAAAATTTCAAAGAAATATTTCTGATAATTTCTACTGCACGGATGACAACCTACCATCCGTATGCAGATTATCAAAAGATCATATCAGAAATATCTTAGGAAC
Source organism: Alatinidae sp. Z8VKAUB7J3 (assembly GCA_010016025.2). NCBI lineage: Eukaryota > Metazoa > Cnidaria > Cubozoa > Carybdeida > Alatinidae > Alatinidae sp. Z8VKAUB7J3. The sequence continues at coordinate 141,891,041 of JAAAKM020073195.1, forward strand.
AGTTTAGCAAGGGTAATTAAATCTCAAAACGCTTGTTGTTTGGGATGTTGGACTAACAAAAAGACAATATTTGAATCATAATACTACTGCTTCAAATCCTACAGCTACTATTACTGACACTGTTATTATTTTTATTGCTACTACTACTACCACTACTAAAGCTAAGACAACTACTATTACTCTACTCCTACTGTGACTATTATAACTACTGGTGCTACTAATACTACTAATAAATCTAAGGGTATTAAGGCGAAAATTTTGGAAAGTATTATAACTGCATTGAAATAAATCGAAACGCGAAACGCCCACATAGGTTGTCAAGAGGACGTATCAGCAATGCCTCAGGACCAGTTGATGGTGTTAAGTTAAAAATTTCAACATGTATTGAAGGGGATGTTGAAAAAAACAGACAAGTGCATGCTGCTATTAATGCCACCACTACTATTACAACTATTGCTACAATACAAGATAACAGTGGGACCATTGAATATGTTAAAATTAGAAGAGCCAAGACTCGGTGTTTTTTTTTTTTTTTTTTTTTTTTTGCAATTGGAAGAAGTTTGGAAGATAAGCCTGCAAAGATTATAATATTAAAAGCTACAATGATGACAGTGGTCATGCTCTGAAGCAGGGCGCTCCAAAAAGCGGATGAAGATTTGCTAGATGTTTTCCAGAGAAATTGCCGACGTATTGTTCTGGGTACCTGGTTGTCTGACCGTATTTCAAACAGTAGGATGTACAATACCATTTCAAAACCGATAAATAAAATGCATGGCATGATGGTAACTCCCTGTATATAATGTAGAGCAGCGACTGGTACGATTTGAAAGAGGTGTGATCGGAAATTGTATCAGAGTGTGAACGGAAATTCGGAAAATATCTGGCTTTTGGATGGGGTGGTCCCAGGTTTTTCTCCCCTGAGCACATGTTTGATAAGGAGGGACTTTGTATCTCAACTGAACTTGGCGACAATAAGAGCTAATATCTAAGCTTTGGCTTTGGAGAACCCGATCTGACCTCCTCGAGAAAGTTGGGAGCCTGAAATTTTATCACCACACTATCTACCTGAAATTAATGTTGAGTTACAGCGAAATTTAGTGAAATTTAAGAGCTATTTACTCAAAAAATAGTGCACCGCCATTAACACCCACTAGACTAAAAACTGCTGGAATATGCGACGACTTGGTCTATTCTCTCGTATGTAGTGTCTCTTAAGGATATTCTTCATATTATCATCCAAATAACTCCTTAGTTCTAACTGAAAAAGTTCTAACGAAAAAAAAGTTTATTTCCTATGGTTTTCTCTTTTTGGTTCTTGGGGGAAAGGGCAAAGGCAATTCACCTTAATACACCTCGATAAAATCAATTATGGTTTTATCAATAAGTGGAACCCGGTATTAGATGGAGGCACTAGAATGTCAGTTACAGATTGTCAAATGTGATTTTCATGAGCCCTGAAAGTAGGAACAGACATCTTGTTTTTAGACCTTCCAAATTTTTGTGATATCTTTGAGTTTCTTAGGTTTTTATATTAGCAAGCTGCAGCCTCCATTTTAAATCCAAAGAGGCCCGACCCAGTATCGAAGAGGCGAATTAAGTTTTACCAGAGTTTGGGCCTCCTTCTTCTTCTTCTTCTTTAACACGCTTCTCCTGGATCTTCTTCCTTAGTTGCGAAAAACGAGTAAAAAGAAAATTATTTAAAAATTAACCACACTTAAATTGAAAAAATCAACTTTCCTCAATAAACTATCGTTAATAATTATGTCTCAGTCAAAAATATTATTTATTTCCCGTTGATACTGGTTGCCGTAATGAACTCGTCGCCGGTACGATTGCTTTCGGTGGGGTGATCGTAATATTTCTGGATCGCTTCGGTTACAGAATCAGCGGTTTGTGAGGCGCCGTGGGTCATCATTTCATAAGCGGCTTGGACGCGCTGCCAACGCAGATCACGGTCCATTGCATAAAACCGCCCAATCACGCTGGCCATTCGTCCGACGCCTGATTCCTTTAACTGCTGGTCCAGACGCCCGACGGAATCGATGCCGCTGGTCGGCGACGTATCTCGTCCGTCGGTGATCGCGTGCACGGCAAACTGGTCTGGTTTCAAGTTTGAACGTTTGACCAGTTCGACGATGGCAAAGGCGTGATCCAGATCGCTGTGCACACGGCCATCGGACATCAGCCCAAGCAGGTGCAACGTGCCACCGGTGGACTGGACATGGTCGATCGCTTGCAACAGGACTTTGTTTTCAAAAAACGACTCATCGCGGATCGCGCGTGTGATTCGCATCACTTCCTGGTCAACGATTCGTCCTGCGCCGATGTTTTGGTGTCCGACTTCACTATTGCCCATCACTCCGGCCGGCAGACCGACATCTTCGCCCGAAGTGTGGATCAGCACGTTCGGGTAATCTCGCATCAAAGAATCGGCGACGGGCGTTTGGGCCAGATGAACGGCGTTCGCGTGATTCCATTCCGGATACGGGTTTTCACCCCATCCATCGCGGACGATCAGGACGACAGGTTTTCGGCGAACTTCGGGCAAGGGTCAGCTCTCTGGGCGGGGACGAATGGGGGTGGTTGAACGCCGATTCTAACCAAGCACGTGACGACCCGCAGCGCCCTGGTTTTTTCGAAAGCAGCCGGAAAAACACCCGCTTCGATCAATCCCATCGATGGGTTAGGCTACCGCCTGAAAACCCACTAGGCGGCGTTGGATTGAAAGGCCTTTCTTCGCACACGACAGAGATCTATCCATGAGCAGTCTGCTACGTTTTGATCCTACCGGCAGTCTCGATTCGGACTACGGCATTACCCAGAAGCAGATCGACGAACATGGTTCCGATAATAGAAATTGATATTCCAAGCAAAATGTTGCCTCAAACGTAGGGCAGAATGCCTAACTCCTGGCTATAAAGCTCATGATGCAAGATGTAGGGTTGTTTCAGCGACCATGTCCTATTGTATTTTGCTTTATCTAATAATACAGACTGACAATTTCTGCACGATTTTTAAAAGGGTGTGACATGCTTAACTTTTTTATTAAAAAATTTGGATTAGGAGAGGAGGGGATTATCGGAGGGACCATTGGTGCACATTATACTTCCAATAGCACAGATTGTAATCCTCTTCGTGATTCTACTTCAAATAACGTATAAAATTCTTGCCTTTGAGCTGATAATTTGGCAATGAGAGCAGTTTGGGGTTTTAACAGAAGGCTTGGGTCTCTTTGCTTCTCTGGTCGTTTAGACTGATAATCCTTGTGTGATTTTGCTGATCGTTTACCGTTTTTGTGGTATGCCAGATACTCCTGGCATTCAAAATCAGTGGCTGCATTAGAAATGTTTCGGAAAGGTTTTTTTTTCTTTAGTAGCTCCTATTGATGACGGTGTATATTGCCATCACTAGGTATACTAAATGAAAATACATTAACATTGCGTTTCTTGAACATTTTTTCATTAAAAATAAAACTACTGGATCCAAAACAGGACTTCCCAGCGTAATGAGCCCAAAGGCTCAAATACTAAGGGTAGTTATTTGCTTGTCCTAAAAATCTAAGGCTGACATTACTGGCCATTATTTTTATGGAAATTAAAAACCGGATTACGCTCTTCCACACATGCTTTTGGTTGTTTTATGTGACAAAAAGCTATCAAATTTGAACAACTATTGGACTCCTTTGGATCTTCCACTCAATAATCAGCTTAAGGCAGTAGCGTATGATAAAAGTGGAAGTAAACTGAAAACTGAGTTGTTTTTTAAAGAGAAAGAAAACTGAAGGAAAAGAAATATGCAAACTAAATTTTATTTTCAAGAAAAGAAAGCTGAATCTTAAACTGAAAAACGAAGACTGAGGGGAAAATTCATGAGTAACCATGGAAACCAGCCCTGGCAGCTTTCGTCGAAGAGTTCGATTTCATCGACGAGATCGAATACACCCGCGAAACCGGCGTCGGGCCGTTCGGCCGCTACCTGATCGAGATCGAGCAGGGTATCGCGCCGCCCTACGACATCATGCACGTGGCGAGCGAGTTCGAGGAACAGTACTGGGAGGACGGTGCGTTCGTGATGCCGCCGTTCGACTACAACGAGATCAACGCGTCGCTGCCGGACGACTGGCCGGAGATCAACGCCGCAGCGATGGACCCGGAAGGTCGGTTCCTGGCCACCACCGGCAACACCCGCGGCATCGCCTGGAACCCCGAGCTGGTCAGCGGCGACGACATCCCGACAACGTGGGACGACTGCGCCGATCCGAAGTGGGCCGGCCAAGTGGTGATGGATGCCCGCAACAAGGGCCAGGCCCTGCAATATGACGCGCAGGAGCGTGAGCGGCATATCGCCTGGCTCCACACAATGCGTGAGAACGATACGGTGTTCGAACGCGGCCAGGGCCGGATCCTGCAGGCTGTCGCCGCCGGTGAATATGCGTTTGCCTGCCTGGTCAACTTCCACACCGCGACCCGCCTGATCGAGCGCGACGGTGTCGACACCTTGGTGTTCGGCCTTGCGGAGTCCATTCCGCTAGAGCTTGCCTCGCGTGTGTTCGTACTGAAGACCAGCACCACACCGGCAACCACGCAGTTGTTCGCCGTATGGACCGTGACCCGGGGCCAGCAGTACATCGACCAGACCGCGTATCGCGGTTTCCCGTGGATTCCGGGCTCGCGCCTCTATGAGGACGCGGAAGGCAAATACATCGCGCTTTGCGATGGCCCGTGTGCCAACCGTTTCGACGAGTTCAACGCCGAGTACATCGAGATCCTGGGTTTCCCGGCCGCGCTCGTGGAAGACTAGATCCTCCCAGAACGCAAGACTCAACGCCTCAGCCCGGAGCCACCTGCTCCGGGCTTTTTTCTGTCATGCCGGCCTTGCGCAAGCCTTCCAGGTAGGTCGCCATCTGGTCGTCGCGCTTCAAATAGAACAGGCGGACAGAATAAGGGTCATGGTCTCGCCGATGGCGCGTGCTTGGTCTGCACTGTATTCTTTGTGAATGCCAAAGCCGAACAGCACGGCGGTTGCCGAGACAGCCAAGACCTGAGCGGTAATCATTAAAGGGAGATGGGATTTTAGGGTCGCATTCATATGGCATTCCTTGCCTTAGGTTCAGCCGCCTATTCTACATGAGTTCTCCAGCAACTGCGATGGCCTCAAAGCGACTCAGGCTGCTGAAGCATGCGTTTAATTTCCCGCTTGCTCAATCTCATTTCTTGGGCAAGCATGCGAATTGTTGCGGCCTCGCTGTGGCCCTCCTCCTGAAGTTTTTTAAATCGAGTGCTCAGGCTTGGTGGATTGGGAATGGTTTTGAGCGGTGCGATCACCAAAACCATTTCGCCTTTGTGTTGCACCAATGCTTCCGATATTTGGGTTGCGGTTCCCCGTAAAACCTGTTGGTGCCGCTTGGTCATCTCTCGGCAAAGGGCAAGGGCTTGTTCGGGTAACCGCTGCGCTAAAAAGTTCAAAGTTCCTGCAATTCGTGTGGGCGCTTCGAAGAAAACGGCGGTCATTTCGAGCGATCCCAACCGTTGAACCATCATTTCTCGCTGGGCATTTTTGTGGGGGAAAAATCCCAGGAAACAAAAGGTGTCCGTGGGCAAACCGGAGAGGACTAAGGCATTAATGACCGCACAAGGACCTGGAATGACATCGACCTCTACCTCCAAATCCATGGCCAGGCGAACAAGGTCGTAACCGGGATCACTAATCCCCGGCATCCCTGCATCGCTCACATAGACCACTGTCCGGCCGGCGCTGAGCTGTTTGCCAATGTGTTGACGTTTGGGTTCGCCTGAAAATGCGTGATAGGAATCCAGCTTCTTTTCAATGCCCAGATGACTCAACAATTTTCGGGTGTGCCTGGTGTCTTCCGCGAAAATGGAATCTGCAGCCTTAAAAGCTTCGGTTAATCGGGGTGGAATATCGCCCAAATTTCCGATGGGTGTAGCGGCCAAAATCAACATGAACTTTCCCTCCAGGCTTCAAAAAATATCAGGGATGGAAGCTACATATACATATTGAAGTCGAACATCGTGGGAGTGGTAAAGTGTAAATCTTTAAATAGGTTTGTGTGGAGTAGGATCATGCGTAGTAGCATTGGCCTTCGGCAGATTGCTGCTATAGTAGGTTTTTAGGAATATCAGCAATAGTAGGCCTATTGGTCGATTTGTATTTTTATTTGTATCTCAGATTATTATTTTTTTTAATACCAAGTTGATTGCGGTTCTTATAATTATAATTAATACCATTTATTTATTTTCTAGCTTGCAGTTCTTACTTTGAATCCCTTCTAACATCAAGTGATTGTCCACATCCAATTATTTTAATTACAAATGTTGCTTATGATGAAATGTTAGATCTCATCAACTTTATGTATTATGGCGAAGTTACTGTGGAAGAGCACAGACTTGATTCACTTTTAAGAACTGCTGAAATTCTTGAAATTAAAGGACTAGGCTGTTCAACCACCGAAGAAACACCACCTAAACCAAAAGACAGGAAGACAGATTACTCTGAAACTGCTAAGGCTGCTCATAACTTATTCCAGGTGACTTTATGAAGTTCAAAATCAGTCTAAGTTGTTCTCATATGATTTAGTTCCTCTTGTGATAAAGTGAACTTTGTTTCCCAACTTGGCTTTCCTTAAAATAAAATATCATGTCTTTTACTATACGAATTTTTCATTGACAAATAAAATTTGAATAGACATTTATGATAATAGTCAGCATTTTTAATTAAGACAGTGACCTAAATAAAATAAAAAAGCTAAAATATTACCCTTTGAATTTACAAAACAAAATTATGATTACTGGTCTATTGTTCAAACCTTAATGGGGGGGGGTACTGTTTTGTATTGTTCAAGTCAGGGACATAAGGGTTTAACCCCCCCCCCCTCCTTCCCTCCGTCGCGCCCTTAAATTTTTTCTGGACAGTCCATGTGTTAACCATTTGTTTATCTATATATATAAAAATAAGTTGTCTGTGGATGGATGGATGGATGGATGTGTCAGGTGACGTCACCTGAAAAAACGAATGTAGGTCACTGGTGTGACTCTGTAACTCGAAAGCAAAGAATGTTAGACCTCCTAATGCACTTCCTGGCTGAAGAGCCATGAAACGGATATCAGCACCACCGGTAGGGACTGTAAAGCCCAATGTCGTACTCTTTACCTTACCTTTTTGCGGATTACGCGGATTGTTTTGCGGATTACGACGGGCTTATGGGAAAAACTATTGCTGTGACGCTGATGGGATTTTCCGTTGCCAAGCGCTTTAATCAATACAATTTTTGGAAAAAAAACTTCCGCTACTGTTATCTATTTATACTGTGATCCTACTCCTCTTCGGATCGACGTTTGCCAAATGACTGAACTAGTTTTGCCCGTGCGCGCTCAAGATCGTGACATATTATTCGGAGCTTAATAGCCTAGTCCAAGCAAGTATTTTAGTGTCGGAGGAGATCCGCGCTTCTCTAATCTCCCAGCAAAACCTGGTACACGTACTTTATCTTGTCGTTCTCTGTCTCCAACACCATTTAAATCAAACTCCAAGGTCGCTTCTTTATTCAAAGAATCTTTCATAAACCACAGAGTCCTTAAAATGAAGAATTTGGCAGCTACTATCTACCTCTGACCAAATTTCTCATGTTCCAGATACTTCAGATAGTTGGGACAATTTGTCGGATCGTGTCTATTTCTATTTTAAAATAAAGGCCGAGTGTCAACTGCTATGTGCTTGTACCATCTCCCGATCTACACATGACTAGCAAGATTTTGACTGACTTTAATTTTTTTTAAATCATGTGAATGATGTCCCATTCATGTGTATTTAAAGAGCAAAAAATATGCATGAAAGTATTGCAATGACATCACGCATTGTATAAAATGTGTTGTATAGAGGCAAAAATTTTCATTAGTAATAAATATGCCTAGAGGAGGGCTTGAAAAAGGAGACTGATTTAATAGCCTTTTCAAATTCGTTCCGGTGAATACGTGAAAAATATTGAGTAACAAAATTATAATGTCATGAGGGGATGCCAGAAATTCAGAAATGCCTTGGTGGGGGCATGACCTAAAATTTCTTTCTATACCATTTGAATAATGGGATGTGCCCCCTTCTTCAGAGATGTTCTATGCTCAGCATTTGGATGACAGTTGGGTGTTTTTTGTTAAGGTTTTTTGATTAACTTCATATGCCAGTTTAGCTGGCATTAATTTATCATCCTCAAATTAATTGAACTAAAATTGCCAACCAGGGTAGTGCTGTACCATTTATGGTGCTATTATCTGTGAATTTCTAACAATTCAAAAATCAGAAAAACGGTACCAATCTAGTCTTAATGTCCAATCCCATAATTAGAGATTTTACAATTAACCAGTATTGTATACTTTGAAACTCTTAACCCCTTTATTTCTTATTTGTGAATGCTAAACTTCTTGTCTCATAAAAGGAAAAAAAAACTGATGAAATCATTATTTGCTTTATCAAGAGATTATCTGTTTATCTATTTTTTATCAAAATCATGTCCCACTGCTGGCATAAATTATGCTATTTCTTTTGTGACTAATTGGTTATTAACAATATTGTCAATGCTTGACATTTCTGTCTCAGTTTAGACAGCATGGGTCCAAATGAAAAAAATAAATAAAGAAAATCAAATCAATGAATGGACTATTTTAACCTTCTGTCCTTGTACAGATGGATGATGAAAATTGGGAAACTGATGCTGTTATGGTAGCAACTGCTCCTGCACCTGCAGAGTTACCTGAAGTTAAACTTTTTGGTCGCTGGTCCTGTGAAGATGTCCAAGTCTCAGATATGTCTCTTCAGGTTTGTTGTTCATTTTATTCAGTTATTTTTTGCATTCATATATGACGTATATAGAGAACAGTGCTTAAACAGAAAGTGTGTGTTCTGGCAATAACTAGAAATTTTGTCCAACATAGCTCTTCTAACTCAGCCTTTTCCTGCTTCCCAAGCCTAGTAAGCTTTTTAAAACAAAACCAGCTGTATTTATAGAGGAAATAGTTGCATCAGTTATGGGATACCTCACGTATGCAAATGCGTTACGCAAATAGTTATGTTCCCTCGTTTGTCAAGATTTTAATCCTATACTCACTCGTTAATCAAATCTTTTGAAAGTGTATTCCTTGAGCAAAGCTGCAGTCTCAATAGAAAGCTTTGGTCTTACGAATTTGGTATTTTTGGAATTCGGATAACCTACAGATTCAACCAGAACCGATTAATTTGATTTTTACGTTTCTTGCAAAGAACCCATTGGCCTTTGTTTGGTGAGTTATTTTGTTTGTTTGTTTTTTTGGTTGTTTTGTTTTTTAAGAACCGGACGAGCAAAAAAGAAAGATCTTTTCTTTTCATTTTCCTCTTTTTACTTCTTATAAGTGTATTTGCTCTATGCGTAGTAGCTGTTCGAAAAAAGTGATTTGTACCTCCGAACAAGTATTACGGTAGTTTGCTTCTGTGATGCGATTTCACCCATCGTCAATCGTCTTTTAACGATTTAATCTAAGTCATATATGATCCGGAGAAACGCCTTTAAATGAACAGCTCTTGAAAAATATCACACTTTAAGCAACTGCTAATTAATTCAAGATCGGAGTAAATACACCATGAAAGCAGAAATAAAAGTAACAACTTTCTTAACTCACAGCAAAGAGAACTTTTTCCCTCACGCTTAACATTCTATACATAGAAAGCAGTGTATATATTTCGTCAAGTCCCGAAGGAAGTGCAGTAAATCTGGAAGGCAATTCGAAAGTCATGTTACCATGGCAACTTTCAGCCATTATATTGCCTCAGGAAATACAACAACTGGCTACGTATTAAATCTAGTTTTGAGATAAAAAGAGATAAGAGACAATCCTCTGTTAAAACATTCTCCGTGCGGACTTGAGAAGGGAGGCACTTTTGGACGGTGCATGTATAAGATCAATGAAAACAATGTCAATTTAGTCTCTTAGAAGACGTAAATAGAAAAGAAGTGTTTTTTCTTCCTTTTTTGGCTTTTCTAGTGAGAAATCCTTTTTCTGTCTCCCCCATAATGAATGACAGTTCTACTACCTTATGATGCGTTGCTTCCTTCTTTGGATCTCTTAAGAAAAGGCTACATGAAGACCTTTCTCATTTCAATCAAGCAGTTGTTCTCTGCTTTTGAAATAATAAATTTGAATAACTTCAAAGCGTTAACCAATCATCATCTTTGTTAATAGTTGTTATCAAATAGTAGTTTTTTATCAATTTTGTAAATTAGTTTCAAGGATCTGGGTTTAGCTCGTTAAGCATGTCTTTATAAACCCTTTTTGGATCTTTAATATGTGGGAATATAATAAGAGAATTTAAAAGCTCAGAAATAAGCTTTGGGTTTTAAAGCAATTAATATCAATCAGGCATTAAATCGCTGAAGCTCCTTACTTTTTCATGAAGTTTCGTACTTTGGACAAGCTGTTCATTATACCATCGAAAGGCTTGAAATGAATTTCAAAATCTTTCACGCATGTAGTTTCTGAGATATAAGCTAACCCATTTATAGGACACTGGACAAATTCCATACCCAAAGATGCATGATTTTGCAAGGTACAGATTTAATGTTAAAACAACAAAAGTGGAAAAAAACACTCATAAATGGTCAAAACTTCGTGTGGTAAGTCATGAAGGATCCTGTGCAGAGGGTAACATCATCCTTTGTGCAGTAAGTAAGTGATTTTCTTGAGCAGTGACTGTATTTACATCGACTTTGGCTGTTGCGTTTGGCGAGAAAGTGTTTAATGCCTCCATATCTGGAGCTGGCCGTGCTGTTCTCTTTGTTTCAGAAAACGAGGAGTGATTTTGGCTTTGTCTATACTCCGTTTCCAGTAGTGACCCTGTACTGTCACGCTGGAACTCTACAAAGTACATCTGCGGTCTCTTGTCTGCTGCCATATTACACTAATTACCTCTCATATCCTTCTTAGCCTCACTATTATAAGGGAGTGGGCACCAAGTAATTCGGTTTTTTCGTACAGTCGCCGTCGCTCCGAAGCTACCAGTCTTCAGTTCGAGGAGGTACTGATGATTGGCGAAAAAATTATCGGAGTAAAGCTCTTGACCTTTGCTGTCGTCTACAATCTCTATGAGCTACTTGACAACTTGATATCCGTGGTCACTCATGACAGTCTCATGACTCTAGGTCGCTGTGGCTATGTATCTCAATAAAGATGAAACTTGAGTAATAAAGTTTTTTCCCTAATGTTGTCTTTCTATGTCAGTCCAGAAAGAAAAGAATCATCCATTCTTTCTAATAAGTATATTATTAATAAGAATTGAACTGAACAAAATGCACACACATATATATAATACACGAAAAACAAAGCCATTCAACTAAAGGATCAAGGACCAGGCTGAAATTGAGAAACATATATAAAAAACAAATTTGTGAGGATTCCGGGGAAAAAAACCCTAGTTTGATAATACTTGGAAAAAAAACTAAAATATACAATGCCATCTAAAAGTTCATTTGATTTGTCCATAAAACGACATATGTACCTAGGAGAAGAGTAAAGGAGAAAGAGAGAAGGAGAGAGAAAAAGGAGCGCCAAAACGTGCCTTTAGCAAAAACATAGTAAGTGGAGCCTCGATGCTTTAAAAATAAATAAAAAAAAACAATACAGCTATCTGAAGTATTAGTCACATAATAGCTGTCGACCTCCATAATTCATGGCTAATCTGTAAAATCTTAATAATGCAATTCTGTTTTCTTGATCCTGGAATCCTATAGCCAGTTACAAAGAAAAAAAATTTCACAACTATTAGTTTTTTTAAGACATTTCGATCTTTTTCTTATGAATTAGGAATACCATTAGTGTCTGCAAGCCTGCCCCAATGAATTTTTACATTTAGCAATTTGTTCAGCAGTCACGAGAAGCTTTGACAATTGGTCATGGACAACATTATAAATTATGGATCGTCACAAAAACTTTTTCCTTACACATAGCATGATAATTCTTTCAAAATATCAATTCCAGCCATGTAGTTCCTTTTCAATCCCATATGTCCAATCCTGATCAGACAGCTGTTGTTGTTTTGTTATTTTATTGATGAAGGATGGTATATTGACAAAACTCCAGCCTTTTGGCAATGCAGATGGAGCTAAACAAATAGCTAGACATCCTCGGATAGTATAGGAAGAGTTCATAGGACCGTAAAGGGACCTCATAGGTAGGACCACTAGGGGAAGCTCTGAAAAGTGAGCAGAGGTGGAGCGTACCTGACTATATTACTATTTAGCCGGGTCGCTCCTTACTTACAGTTACGAAATTATTATAGTTACCAAGAACTGTTTGATTAAGGAACTAAATGAACATTAGTCTAGCTCTGCGTCACCATCAAAAATCCCACCATCTATTTTATTTCTCTACGCTAAGAACTAGTTTTTAGAATTATACAACTACGAAAGGTGGGTCATAAGGGAAGCCAAATAAATCTACTTTTTGCCTGTAGTTGTATTTACCTCTTGTGTCTCTGTTCTATTTGATCCAGTGTGAATACTGCACCCATTTTTTTTTTTTTTAGATTTTAATCAGATAAAAAAGCGAAAAGTTTCCGAGTCTCAACATTCTTTACAAGTTCTATTCCTCTGTGGCTTTAGAAATATCTGGCTTTTATATTTAGAAACAAAACTCCTATCAAATAAGAAATTAAAAGCCATGCTCGTCGAGGACATTTAAGGAACTATCCCCGCTCTATCCAAGATATTAAGAAACTAAATGAAAATTGGTATAGCTCTTTATCACCATCAAAAAGCGAACAATCTAATTTGTTTCTCGACACTGAGAACTAATTTCTGAAATTATAGAACTAAAAATGGGGCTAGCAGAGCAAGATAATTATGTAATTCTGGAGATCCTCTAATACGATGATCGTTCAACTTAAAATCCTTTCCATTATCCTGATCAACGATGTGAAAGTGTTGAATGATCCTTGAAGATTTCCGAATCATTTTCTCTTCTTTGCCGCTTAGACATATGATTTCCGACGAAGAAAAGATGGACTATGCCATGCAAGTTTCTTTGTTTATTTTTAATATGAATCTCTGTGTGACAGATAAAAGTCAAACAAACACTTACTTAAAAAAGGCAAGTTGATGGATGATTCAGGCTGTAGAATGTGCGTTGGGGCAAATGAATTTAAGTCGGAAGAAGGGCTAACGACAAAATACTGTTCCAAGTAGGGCTTCCCCGTGCTTCTGTACAGTTTTTGCCTAGTTTTTTTGGGAAGGTAAGGCAGATTGGAGGGGCCAAGTAGGCTGGGTTCAAATTTACTTTTTACTGCAAGAGGCACTTCTTCCAGAGATTGTGCGGGATCTGGTGCAGGGATAGTTGATGTTGGGGGTTGAAAATCTCTCGTAGGAAAAGTTGTGGTAGCGCTACTTTGAGGATGATAATCTTGTGGGTAGTCATGAAAGTGCACTTCACCTGGCTTGTTGATTTGCTGGGGGGAGTCATCCATTGCTGCTCCAGCAAGAGCCCCGCCAACAGCGGCTGTTGCACCTGCCCCAAGTCCTCCGGTCAATGCTGCAATTGTAGCCACTCCGACAACGACTCCAGCTGCTATGAGTGGTTCTTTGTTTTTGTCACACCAATGGGTAAAATGATGCCATTTCCGTTTAAACCAGCCTTTTTCTTTTTTTTGCAAAAGATGAATTCTGGCTTTTCGTGGCAAATAGCCGCTGCCTGTTGTAATTGCAGGCCCGCCAATCGGTTGCGGTATCGAAGGAGCGCGTGAGGCCGAGTTTTTTCCCGCTGTTAGAAGTTGAATTCCATCGGTGATAGGCACGGCGAGGAGCAGAAAGTGGCGAAGAAAGCAAAACACCTGGGACACGAAAAGAAAAATTTTGACCAAGCGGTGGCCGAATTGGCTTGGGGCGAAGGGCTGACGGCCAACAGCATCTGCAAACGCCTGTTCGGCCGTGAAGCCAACGCCCATCACTTGATGGACGTGAAACGCGCCCTGGTTCGCGCTCATCGCGACGGGCTGTTGGCATTTCGTGTCCCTCCGGACAAGGAGCTCGCAAAAAGTCTGAAGCAGCGGGTCAACGCCAAGTGTGCCGAGGGGACGCGGGAGGTGGAAATTCACGTGGTCAGCGAACCGGTCGAAACGACCGGCAAGTCGGTCTATGCCCGGGCGGCCGAGCTGATTGGCCAATTCATCGAAGAGGCCGCAGATCGGGCCGAAGAAAACGACGACATTGTCGTTTGCAATGCCGGTGGTCGTGCGGTGGCTGAAACGATCAAGGCGCTTGGCCGCAATCCGCCCGAGGTCAAATTGTCCGGCGGCTATGATTCGATTCGCAAAAAGCTTTACTTTGTCGCAGGACCCGCCGGTAGGGACTGTAAAGTTGAATGTCGTATGCAATAGGCAGTGTGGCTGTGGAGTGCATCTGGTACTTCGATGATAAATCACATCAGCCTTGTTTTTGTTAAGAAAAAAAAAAACACTCAGCGATAATTTTGTGCCCTTGCGCCCGGGCCTAGTGGTAAATCGTGGCCTGGTTGATAGAGAAATTCAGAGAACGTGCCTTAATTTCTGTCTTAAGATTGTATGACGTCACTACATATGCTTTGTTTGTTTTAACCGCCTTCAAATTGTCTTACTAACAACATGCTTTGTCTTTGCTATCTTATGCTGTCACAAAAAGCAATAAATAATGTTAAATTTCGTTCATCTAAGCTCAAACATGCTTGCTTTTTCAATATTCATTCGCTTGGAAAACTATCGAAATATTTGGAATTCTAGTGATTTATATGCCAGTATAATTTGTCCTTATATCTTCTTCTTGTTTCGATCATTGTCGAGAGGATTTTGCATAATCTCAACACCGAAAGGAAGTTTATGGCCACTGTAGTAACACAGTACTGATGCGTTCTTAAGTAAAAATGTGGGGAACACTCTAGATGGCAGACTTTTCGCTAATGTTGAAAGTAGTAGGGTTATGACATTGAACCTTTGAAGAGTGAACTTGGGACCTAAGTTATGCCCAAGAAATTAATTTCAAGCTGTTTTCTCCGCTTTTTCTCTATTTTGAGCTTAAAAAATTGTAAAAAAGACAGATTCATGCCTGTTTTAACTTTGCGAAAAAATATATATTTTATTTACTTAATTTTGGTGTGAATCCGTTTTTCTTTGATTCATTTGATTCATTCTTTGATTCATTGGAAGTATTCTGAAGAATACTTCCAATGATTTGAGTTGGCTATTCAGCCATGTTTGAATTTTATTTTTTTTATTGAAGACACAGTTTTAAGATTTTTTTTACATTATATAATTACTTAACATTATACAAATCATTTTTTAACGTTATGTAACTTTTGTAAACTATTATTATAATATTTTATAACTTTTATTAAGTTTATAACTTTTATAAGCTCCTGGCTTCATGACAGACCCGGTCGAAGACACCTCTTTTCAACAAACTCCACGCCTTTTGAAAAAATATAATGGCCGCGTCCTTCTCATCGTCACAAGCGCGTGCGCCATGCATTGCCGTTTTTGTTTTCGGCAAAACTACCCCTACAATGATCCTCCCCTTGATTTTTCAGATGAACTCAAGGCCATTCAAAACGATCCCTCGATCCATGAAGTCATCTTGAGTGGGGGAGATCCTCTGTCCCTCAGCGATCAAAAACTCAAAGCGCTTATCGAAAAACTAGCCGCCATCCCCCACCTCAAACTCCTGCGCTTTCACACCCGCTTCCCTATCGGAATCCCCGAGAGAATCACAAACTCTTTTCTCGACATTTTAGAAAACACTCGCTTGCAAACCTTTTTCCTCCTCCACACAAACCACCCGCGTGAACTCGATGACGACGTGCTCCAATCAATGAAGAGCATCCAGAAACGGGGCATCCCCGTTCTCACCCAAACGGTGCTCATGAGAGGCGTCAATGACAACATGGCCACCTTAAAAGATCTCTGCTTAAAACTTGCTGCTCATGGAATCATCCCCTACTACTTGCACCAACTTGACCGCTTCCAAGGAGCCGCAGACTTTGAAGTTTCCACTGAAATAGGACTTCAGCTGATTAAGCAGCTTCGCACCCAGTTACCTGGATATGCTGTTCCTACCTATGTACAAGAGATCCCCCACAAAAAAAGCAAAACACCTGTTACATCCGTGGCATTGTCTGAAGACCAAGAATGTTCAGCCCCGTTTTCAGAATGCGCGCTGTAAGCTCGCATAAGACAAGGCGACTGCTTTCCTCATCAACACCTTCCACCCGACAATCGCGGAAGAAGGCATGAAATATTTCTGCCAATTCATAGAGATAATCAGTTAAGCGATTGGGCAAAAGATCCCGATCCATCAATTCGAGAATTTCACCAAAACGTCGCAAATGAAGTCCTAATGCAACCTCGGTTGGATGCTTCAATTCTATAGGAGCCGTTAAAACTAGGGCCTCGACATCCTTACATCGTTTTCGTGATATCTCAAAGGAGCGGGCCGAGATTACTCCTGTCGTGCAATGTTATAGCGATTACCTGAAGAATCTGGAAGATATGGAAGCTGCCAAGGAAATGTTGAAAGACGGTGACAAAGACATGCGCGAAATGGCAACGGAGGAATTAAACTCGGCGCAGGAAAAGAATGAATCGCTGGAAGTGGAACTGCAAAAGTTATTGTTGCCCAAAGACCCGGCTGATAACAGTAATATCTTTCTTGAGATACGCGCTGGTACCGGTGGTGAAGAAGCGGCCCTGTTCTCTGGTGACCTCATGCGCATGTATACCCGATATGCAGAGAACCGTGGTTGGAAGACGGAAATTATCAGTGCGGCAGAAAGTGATCTCGCTGGTTATAAAGAGATTGTACTGCGCATTGTCGGCGAAGGCGCTTATTCACGTTTAAAATTTGAATCCGGTGCTCATCGTGTTCAACGCGTACCGGAAACAGAATCACAAGGACGCATTCATACCTCGGCCTGTACCGTTGCGGTGTTACCGGAACTGGATGAAATAGAGGAAATCGAGATCAATCCAGCCGATTTACGTATCGATACCTTTCGTGCCTCCGGTGCCGGTGGTCAGCATGTTAACAAAACCGATTCCGCTATTCGAATTACACACTTGCCAACTAACACAGTGGTGGAATGTCAGGATGAACGTTCGCAACATAAAAATAAGGCCCGTGCCATGTCTTTATTACAAGCACGCCTGATGGACACTCAGCGGGAACAACAATCCAATGAGCGGGCGGAAGACCGACGAAATCTGGTTGGTAGTGGTGATCGTTCCGAACGTATCCGTACTTACAACTTTCCACAAGGCCGTGTGACTGATCACCGCATCAACTTAACGCTGTATAAACTTGATGAGTTCATGCAAGGTGATGTGGACATGATCATCGAACCACTTATCAATGAACACCAGGCTGATTTGTTAGCCGCACTGAATGATTAATTCAGAGACGATCCAGGGATTACTCAATTCGGCTCGCCAACAGTTGCCTGGGTCTGATACGGAACTCTGACATATATCGGTTTCTGAAGTAGACTATCGTAATCAGTTACGAGAGGTTTCTTGTGCCAGACTTCATGCCTCGCACACGCTTCAGCTGCCACGAGGCCGGCCATAAAGCGATGAATTCCTCAAAGCACCTTATATGTTCTAGGTGTGGCTACTCTAACCATGGGTATGCCACACCTACGTTCTGCGCTCACTAAAAGACTCGAGTTCATAATAATTCTGGTGTGAAATGCCCCTTGCACAAATCAGTAATCAAATGACTGTCAAAAAAGCCATGATTTTCCCTAATGATGATGGCCAGAATGTTTAGTGAGTGTCTAACATGGAAAGTTAGTGGTAATTTTGTTTCAAAACTGTCTGTGATTCATGATCTTCACCTTCAATTTCAGGCTGTTTGCTTGCTGGAAAACTTGGCTTCGAAATCGAGTAGTAATAATTTGAGTAGGAAGATTTTTGGGGATGGTCTGACAGTAAAAGATGACTGGGATTTTAAATATGTTTAATCGTCATTTTCAACTCCGAATAAAAACCATGCTGTAGCATTGTTTTCGCTAAGTCTTGCTACTGTTTTTGTTCTATGTTATTTCAGCTTTCTGATCATCTTATTCTTGTGACTCCTAACTCCCTAGTTTTGACTCCTCATTGATATTCTCCCCCTCAGACTTTTATTCACCAATGAATTTTTAGGATCGGAAAAGCATTAATGCCAGACTTTACATTCAAGCATCTGAGAAAATCTTGGGTAAAATTCGTTCGTCATTTCTGTTGCTGATGAATGAGCCTTTGATCTCAACTTTTAAACAGCGACTGCTCTTAGATATTTACTGTATTGAAATTCTCCATGATTTCTTGTGCACAAAAAAGCTCCAGTACCTGACAGACAAGTACGTATGGGACTTGTTCCAAAATGACCTGATATTACTGTAATAGTTGTGCTTCTGTAAAGTTTTGGCTGATCTCGTGGGATTATTGTGGACACTCTCGCAGTGGCAACGTTAATTCTGTTCGCATACAGACTAAAAGAAAGTTATCTCGACAATTAGCGGGCCGGTCGCCGCGCGGGCCGCTCGGTGGGTTCCGGGGGCCAATTGGTTTTGCGTTTTCACACTAGCCGTTTTGGTATGAAGGTTTTTTTTTATTTTTTTTTGTTTTTATTATATTTGGTGTTAACTGGCTGCTTGGGAAGAGGTTTACACAGTTTTTGGTCAATTATATACGTTCAAAAAATAATGAGCTCTAGTTTTGAGATTTCAACATGGACAAATTTTAGCTAGAAATAAAACATTTTTGGATGCTCAGAGGACATATTAAGCACCGAAAACTGGGCAGCTCTGCGAACAAGCCGCAAAAATTATGAATAAAATAAAAGGTTGTTTGTACATATATCTAAGAAGTAATTCTTCCAATATTAATCATTGTTTAGATAGGGTAAGGCTCCAAGTAGCCTACTTGGCCAGTGTCTAATCTTGACCAGATATTCTGATTAAAAAGTATCATTCCTATACATACAAAGCAGGCTCCTAATCTTGGACCTTATATGTATGGATTAAATAGTTATGATTGGCTTATGGTTAGGACTAGACCAGTGGGGATTAACTGACAACAATCTTAGAAAACATTTGGTTTTCAAACATTTGAATTTAGACAAAAGTTACCTATACACCATAGCCTATTTAAATACAATGGTTCTGTTTCACAGCACTGTTCTTAGATTAAATCTACCCATGGCTGACTATGTTTGTTCTTAGGATATGTTGTTATATCCCAGTGTTGGTCCTTCTCCAATAAATTCAGAGCTTGGCAAGCACTACGGTAAGTGTTATGTATAGTACCGTTTACAGTTTTCAAATACTCAAAGGAAGTCGAACCTGGTACATTCACCAAAAGCAGGCGGAGAAAGAAGCATTCATGTTGATTGGGGTGAATGGTGTAGAGACTTCCGTTCGTGGTATCTTTGAAGATGGTAGGTTTGCCGTCGACTGACTTACCCTGTTTTCGATGTTTGATTTTTTTTTAGCATTCACTTGTAATACGAAGGCACTCCAGCATACAGCAGTTTTTTGCAAAACAATCATTTTGACATGACGAAAAGTTTAATATCTGGAAGCGGCTGGTAAATCGCCAATGGCAAAAACTGGCCAATGAATACCTGGGCTACAGCGACCCGCGCGGTTACTGGCCGCTGCGCCAGGCGATTTCCGATTATTTGCGCACTGCTCGCGCTGTAAATTGCGAACCCAAACAGGTGATAATTGTTAGCGGTACACAGCAGGCATTGGATTTAGCCGCCCGTTTGCTGTTAGACCCGGGAGACAGTGTCTGGATGGAAGACCCTGGTTATTTCGGCGCTTGCGCAGCTTTTTTGGCCGCAGAAGCAAAACTAATTCCCGTTCCAACTGATGAAGACGGTTTGGATATTGAAGCAGCAATGAGTACTAAACCCTGTGCCAGAATGGCCTATGTTACACCTTCGTTCCAATTTCCTATTGGCGCAACGATGAGCCTTTCCCGGCGTTGCCAATTGCTGGAATGGGCTAAGGAATCCGATGCCTGGATTTTAGAAGATGATTACGATAGCGAATACCGCTACATTGGTCACCCACAGGCTTCTTTGCAGGGATTGGATAATCAAAACCGGGTTATTTACCTGGGTACGTTTAGCAAAGTGATGTTTCCTGGCCTGAGATTGGGATACCTGGTAGTTCCGTTAGATTTAGTGGACGCCTTCGCTTCAGCACGGGCTATTGCTGGCCGCAACAGCCCGATTATTGAGCAGGCGGCGTTAGCAGAATTTATCAACGAAGGCCATTTTGCCCGCCATATTCGCCGTATGCGAGTGCTGTATCATAAACGGCAGCAAATGTTGATTGAGGCGGTTGCGCAAAACGGTTTATCGAACATTCTTGACCTGGAAACCCCGGAAGCCGGAATGCAATTAATCGCCTGGTTGCCACAAACGATGGATGATGAAAGAATTTCGAACTTGGCGAAAGAGAGCGGTTTAACGACTGCCCCGGTTTCGACCTATGGAATGCGATATAAAAAAAGGCCAGGTTTAATTTTGAAGGAAGTATTTGAAAAGGCCACGTTTAAGTTTAGAAGAAATATTTGAAAAAGGCCAGATTTAATTTTATTTCTCTGTATTCCCGTGCGCTATTTTGGTTTCCGAGGGCAACCTCGGCGCGAGCGATACCCAGCAAAGAGCGTGGTCGGTTGGGCATGCGCAGCAGTGATTCTTGAAATGCTGAGACAGCGTCTGAAGGTTTGTCTAGCGCCAGTAAGTGTTCCCCAAGGAATTCGTGCGCTGGCTTGAGCGGATTGGGTGCGCCACGTGGGAGCGGTAGTTGTTCTGCACTTTCTGCGCTTTGTTGTAAGATTTTTAATCCTCGGTTAGCGCGCCCGGCAGCAATTTGGATGGCGCCTTTTAGCTGTTTGTCCATGATCTCTAATTGCAGGGCTGCTCGGCGATAGAATGTATCGCGACCAGCTACCTCTTTAGCTTTAGCAGACAGCGCTCGCGATGCTTTACGTGCCAAGGGCAGGTCCCCCAGTTGTACCGCACTCAGGCCGGTTGCATAGAGCTCATCAGTTGCACTGTTTGCCGTGACCGGCTGCGTTTGCCAATTGTTGGTTTCTAATATCAAGCGAGCACGCACGCGCGGTAGGGCGGCTTGTACATGCATTTGGCCTTCAACATGCTCGGCAATACCTTGCATGAGGTCTATACAGTTTCTCGCGCGTTCGTAGTTACCTAGTTGGAGATCTCCATATTGTCCCCAGTCCAGTGCGTGTACCATGTCGCCAGCGCTGTCCCCATCTTCGAACAAAGCCACTGCAGCCTCATAGGCGGATTGATTGGAATCTGAAACCTGTTGCCACATGCCAAGCTGAATAAATATATGTGATGGCATATGACGCGCGTGTGAAACAGCTGGCGCAATACCAGCAAACTGTTGCGCAGCAGGGAGGGCGAGTATGGCATGTACGGGGTCGTCGAATGCGTGGATCGTATAATGAGCCGCACCTGGATGGTTAGGGTTATCCTCAAATAAACCCAGGCCGATGGAACCTGCAAGTCCGCGCTCGCGTTCGCCTTCCTTGCCTGCAGCACCTCCTGCGCTAATCAATGACCGGGCGTAGAACGCAGCAATTTCCGGGTCATCAGGAAACGCATGGTGTAGCGCGCGCCGAACTCGCCAAAGCACTGGAAATCGTCCCAACTCCCCCAAAGAGAGTAGGTTACAAAAAGTTTTTTAATCACTTATCAAAATTTTTACGAATATTTTTGTAATTACAAGCTCTTTGCCCGTTATGTAGTTTAATATGAAATTTTCTTGAAGATGATCAGTTTTCTTCCAAAATAAAGGCTCTTAACGAATTTCCTCAAAGGTCTGACCTATCTAGATTGTTCTTTAGACCAGAATATCCCCGAATGCCAATATTCCGACAAATGTGTAGCCGTTTTTGAGAAAAAATACCCACATAAAACATATACAATCATTGCCCATTTAAAACGATAGTATATAAATAGCATTAGTAGAGTCAGGGGAATTACCAGCCAAAATGTTTGGAAGGGGGGAGAGACTGATTTTACCGACTGGCTGATTATTTATAACGACTATTTTCAATATTGATTACTATAATGCTCATTTGTAATGCAAAAACTTGGGATTACAATTCAGCCTTAAGAATCATATAATCTGAGTAAGAACAGCCCCTTAGTTTTTGCCCATAATAAGCGTATGAATAATGGCATGGTAATGAATGGTGAAGAATGGAGTAATAAATTAGGACAAAATTTATAGCATGATTTATAAGCAAAAAGATCTCAGAAATGAAAAATTGGCAAACTTAAATAAAAATACACAGATTAAACAAAAAACAAAACAAAATACAACTAAATAGTTTCAGTCAAAATTTAAACGTCTCGGTTCAGAAGACAGATTTACAGTTGAATTTTATCTGCTTTTATCTAAATAGTTATAAAATGAATTTCTGGCCTACCTTAATTATTAGTTTTTGTTTGTTCCTTGTTGAGCAGTTTCTCCATTTCTTCTAAATCAATTTTCACCCTTTGCTGATAGCGAGAGATCGGTATACTTACTGATATATTGCTGATCTAGAAGATTTTTCAATTGCTTCAAAACGTCTTCCTTCAAAAGAAAAAAGTTTAAACTTAACTACAGACATGACGTTTAGTTTTGCAGTTTACTATACTGCTAAAACCTATTTTATTCTGTGTCTGTAAGCAAATAATTCAAACGGAAAGAGGAAGTTTCTGTACCCCTCCCACTCGCTAAAATTAATGATTGTCACCGACCCCAAACTCCATTTTTAGCATATGAAATTCACTACCTAAAAAGTAAAACCAGGTTTGTCAGAGGGAAAGATCGTTCGTGAAAGATTGTCTCAATGAGAGTAAATCTTTCTAATGCCCCTGTATACATCGTCAACTTCAGTTTGAAAAGCTTTGATTGAATGCAGTAGGAAAAAATAAAGCTTGTATTTGGTTGAGTTTTTTAAACATCTGGACTATTTGTTAGTAGTGTCCATAAGTAGAAATTCAGATAGGGATACCAGAAGACGAAATTGCTGTGTTTTTAAGCAGCTAATTAATTAGCCATGGCTTTTAACTTTTTCATCACAGTCCAACAGCTTGATTTAAATTCTAGCCTCTGAAATTGTCATGATTTGGTAAAAGCCGGGTAATTTGTTGCTTTTGTTTCACTAATCCTGGTCTCCAACGCTAATAGCCATTCCTAGCACAATTGTTTGCTGCCAAGAAACTTAAAACTAAATTGATAAGAAAAAGACCAAATGTGCCACTTCCCGCTTTGAACAATCAAATCTTTATTGTAATCATTGGAACTTGAAAAAATTATTTTATTTATAAAGCTGAAAATTATTTTCAGTGATCCATTTTTAATTTTACTGGGATTGTGAACCCTCTAGATCAAATTTTAAAGCTTAATTTAGTCAATCAGTTTCGGGGAACCATAAAAGACCAAATTTTGAGTTACATTGAATTTTGGGCTACATTGAATTGTTAGTAATATTAGTAAAACATTGTTGAGATGGGAATTGTTTTTAGTGCGTCTCACGACAGTCTCAGAAGAAATACATTTCTAAATTATTTTGAAACTAAAAGAGTATAAACCAAAAAAATATAACAAAATGTTATGTAAAGAAATTCAATAAAAACTACATGGCCAGCATACATTACTGTTTATTTATGCAAAAAGTTTTACAGTCCAGTCTTTAATTACGGGTAAAAATTAATGGTCTTATTATTGCTAGTATATAAATGATAACTCATCGATAAGAGAATCGAATTTAAATATATTATGGCCCGGAGGTAAAATCAAACTAGTAAGTGGTTCCTTCAAGTTGAACGGTGAATCTTAAAATAAAATTATCTCGTGTCGGTTTCCTTTAAACTGAAACTCCTATATAAATAATGATGGGCACCATTATGCGCTGTTTATCAAAATCGGGAAAGGCTTCCATCAACATTTTCTCTATTCTATGTATAGGTAAAGCTAATCATTATGATTGAAGTTGATTTGTGTCTTAAGGCGAAGGTGATCGAGTTCTGGCGTCACTGATTATTTGGTTTGAGACAGGGGTCAGCAGTGCGACTCTGAAAGTCAGCTAGAGTTGACCCAGCTTCAAATAGTTACTTGGTGAAACTTAAGGGAAAGCACAGAAAGCGCTGGAAAATTTGCCCCCAGCCACTCATAGCACCTCCGACTGAATGCTGAAAATCATGATATCATTATCTGTGCTAGATGGACCATTGGTCAAGAATGTGAATTTTTGTTTTGATTTCAATGCAGTGTTGTCATCAAACAACTTAATTCCGCAAAACTGGTCGTTAGTGACAGCAGAACCCTTTGAATTATTCCATCGAGTTAAAGAATAATTTTTTTTTATAGCCTGCCAAATCAAGCTATGCATAAAATAAAAACTTTGTAGGCTAATGAACATGCTATCAAGATTTAGCGACAATAATGAATTATACAGTGTTGTCATTAAACAGTTTCCTGTCAGATGCAGGTGTGAAGTCAATCGATCTAGCAATGGCTTATCCCAGGTGTCACTGATTTGTGTTAAAATTTTCTTTGTATGTAAAGTCAACTCTTTTCAATGATTTGATTCCTTTTTGGATAACCATTAATTTTAATTGCAACTTCTGCACTTGAAAAGCTGCACAGTTTTCTTAATAGCGAATATTATATTTTGAAAGAATACTGATTAGGGAATTTGAATATTACACATTCATAAAGCTTTTTTCACAGGGTAAAATTTGCTTTCCAAGAGATAAAAATTGCCAGTCTTTCTAATATTATAATTTGGGGGATATTTTCAACATGATAACCTGTTGCACGAAAGGAGAACCCTCTGTCCCCCTTACTAGAACGACCAAATTGTTCACATGTTTCCAACACTTTCAACATGAGGGCACAAAAGCACCCCAACACTATTGATTTTTTTCTGCTAATGCACCTGCCTATTTCAGCATTATTAATTTTCTAATGTGACCTAGACATGTCAAGTTAATACTGAATCAATGAGATGTTACATAGCATTGACTTTAGATATTTCATTGCGTAAAATATTACGCTTAGAAGTTTTATTCTTGAAGGAGAAATCTAAAGAATGAGGCTTTTGCACATAAAAATTTTATTAGCAAAAACAGATTTAAAAGTATTATTTAAAAACAGAAAAATGCAATCAAAACACAACAAACGAAAAAAATAAATGTGAAAAAACCTTATAAGGAATAAAGTATACAAAAAAACACGAATTAAAGATTGGCAGGAATCCTAGCAACCAATTATAGAGGGGAGGCTTGTACTTAGAGATAAATTTAAGCCATATTAGTAGTTACTTCTGAAAGGTATTTATGAAAATTAATCGTTTCTATTGCTCTAATAGACGTACCTGCAAGAAAAAGCGACACATTTTTCAAGTCGGTTATTTCTCAGGGGTTTTACGGAAATGCTACGTTTCTTTGAGCCAAGACAATGCATGCTCACACCACCGTGAGTTATATGGTGGGCCCAGCCCTTAGCAACCAATTCAAGAGGGAATAATTGTTATTGGAGATAAATGTAATAGCCACCGTGACAATATGTGGCTGGCCCACCCTAGCAAGCAATTCTATAGGAGGAGGGTTGTTATTAAAAATTAGTTCGAACCATATTAAGAGTTATTTCTTAGTGGTCTTAATGAAAATGCCATGTTTCATTGACCCATGACGATGCATAAGTGGCTGGCCCAACCTAGCGAGCAATATCAGAGGGGGAGAACTATTATTAGAGATAAATTTAATGCATATTAAGGGTTATTTCTGAGAGGTTTTAATGAAAATGCTTAGCATCACTTCAGGCCAGGCGCCTTTCTCGGCGGATTGGGCGATCAGGCGTGAGAGGACGGACCAGAGGATCTTGTTGAAGGGGCTGGCGGTGTCCTTTAAGAGATTGGTTCGGGAAGCGCCGGGGTGGCAGACCTGGACTAGGACATGTTTGCCGGCGGCTTGGATGCGACTTTGCAGTTCGTACGCAAACTGCATCTGCGCGAGCTTGCTCTGGGCGTAGGCGTTCCAGGCGGTGTAGTTCTTGTCAAAGTTGAGGTCCTCGAACGGGATGCGCTTGAGGCCCATTCGATACGCGCCGCTCCCGACGACCACGATCCGACCGCGCGACGCTTCGATCCGCTCGAAGAGCAATCCACACAGGAGAAAGTGGCCAAGGTGGTTAACACCGAGCTGGCTCTCGAAGCCGTCCACGGTGATCTTCTGTTTCGCCACCTGCGCGATCGCAGCGTTGCAGATCAAGGCGTCGATGCGAGGAACGGCTTCCAAGACCCGGGCCGCCGCATCGCGCACGGAGGCCAACACCGCCAGGTCCATGCTGACGAAGCTGACTTCGGCGTCGCTCCCAAAATCCCTCCTGAGCGTCGCGACGGCGGCCTTCGACTTCTCGGCGTTGCGATTCATCATCACCACGCCCGCGCCCTTGGACAGGAACACGCGCGCTGCTTCGAAACCGGCGCCGGCGTTCGCGCCGGTGATGACATAGGTCTTGCCGCTGAGGTCGCCGAGGCGCTCGGGCGTCCAGCCCTCGGGGCCGAATTGAGTGTCTTTCATGGGGGTCATCCTTGGTGTGAGAGGCGCCCGGTGACGGCCGGGCGCGCGATGTTTTTCGCTCAGCCGTCGAGCATGCCGAACAGGGTGTCGCCGCGTCTCCACGTCGGCAGGTAGCCCGGATATTCAGGCTTCAGCGCGCTTACCGTGTCGAGCCGTGCCATCTCCTCTTCGCTCAGCACGATGTTGGCGGCCCCGAGGTTGTCGACCAGCTGCGCCTCCTTGCGGGCGCCGACGATGACGCTGGTCACGCCGGGCTTGTGCAGCAGCCAGGCCAGCGGGATCTGCATGTTTTCTCCGCGCCGATAGGATCGCACACATGGCTGATTCGCTGACCTGGTCCGACGTGCTCACTTCTCTGCTGGAGCGTCGCGATCTCAGCGTCTGGGAGTCCACCTGGGCCATGCGTCAGATCATGCAGGGCGAGGTCAGCGAAGCCCAGCTCGCAGGCTTCCTCATCGCATTGCGGGCGAAGGGCGAGACGATCGATGAGATCGTCGGCTTCCGTGATGCGATCCTCGAGGCGGCCGTTCCCCTGCCGGTGTCGCCGGATGTGCTCGACATCGTGGGAACGGGCGGCGACCGCGTGGGCACGGTGAACGTGTCGACCACGGCGGCGATCGTGATAGGCGCGACCGGTGTTCCTGTGGTCAAACACGGGAATCGCGCCGCGAGCTCGGCCTCGGGTTCGTCCGACGTCCTCGGGGCGCTGGGGCTCGAGCTCTCCCTCGATCCGGCGGCCGTGGCGACCATCCTCGATCGCACCGGCATCACGTTCGCGTGGGCGGGCGCTTTCCACCCCGGTTTCAAGCACGCGGGCGCCGTGCGCGCCGAGCTGGGTGTCCCCACCGTCTTCAACATGCTCGGGCCGCTCTGCAATCCCGCGCGTGCCGAAGCCAATGCCGTGGGCGTCGCGCAGATCGAGCGCGTTCCGCTCATCACCGGTGTCTTCCGGACCCGCGGCGCCACGGCGCTCGTCTTCCGTGGGGACGACGGCCTCGACGAACTCACGCCAGCTCTCGCGATGGGCCTGCAGCGCGCGTTCACCCCTGGGTGACAGCCGGTAGAACCGACGTCGCCGCTCACCGGCCTTCTCGACCCAGCGCCCAGCGATCAGCTTCTTCTTCTCCAGTCGGTAGAGCAGCGGGTAGAGCGACGCCACCTGGAACACAAGCGCCCCCTCCGAGCGTGTCTCGATCAGCTTCGCCAGCTCGTAGCCGTGGCGATCCCGCTCCGCGAGCAGGGCCAACACGAGCATCTCGGCGGTCCCCTTCTTCCGTTCCTGGTTCATCGGTCGAGCTCCAATAGGTTGCAGTGCTACATATCGCATCGATACTGCAATTTCTTCTTTGAATGAAATATTTCAACAGTTAGAAGAGGTTACTTCTATGCTCAGATTTATGTACATACATATCCAAGGTAAATGCCGCAACAACAAAGTCCCTGATGGACGGTTGTATGCATTTGCAACATTTCCTCTCAAACAATGAAGCTAAAGATGTTGTTCAAGCCATTGCTAGGAGAGTACCCAAGAATGCAAATCCAGAAGAAGTCTTTGACTTCGTCATAAACAATGACCTTAAGGACGGTGCCTCAAATTTGTCCATGGCTATACGGATTTTGCTGACTCTGCCTGTGCCTGTTGCTTGGGGTGAGCGTAGTTTCTCGAAGTTTAAATTAATTAAAACTTATATTCGATCCACCATGACGCAAAGAAAGGTTTCAAGGACTGGCCACTCTAGCAGTTGAACAAGACTTGGCAAAAGACATCGACTTGAATGGACAGGTGACTTCTTTCACAAAGATGAAATTTAATAAAAAGTAAATTGTAAAATGCATACCTTCTCTCTTTTAACTTTTACCTTTTCCCTATAATCTATGTAAACTTTTACAATCAAAGTTATTTCTTTTGCTAAATTATTGGTTTTATTTTATAAGTTCCTATTATGTACCTAATGAAATAAATACTCTGACACTGAGGTTTTAGCAAATAATTGTCTATCATTATTATGGTTGTGCTAGTAGCCACACTGGTTAGATTTTCCTAGTTAAGTATTTTTTATATTCTTTGTATTTGTATATGCAATTTGTGATTGTGTATGTAAATTAATGTAATAGTCTTGTTAAGTGCAAAAAAAACAAACATAAGAGGTAGCAATTTTGGATAAGGGGTTCAATTGAGGAAAAAAGTAGAAACAAAAAATATAATTGGGGGAGGACTGGGCAAAAAAACATCTTGCTTAGGATAGCAGAATAGGTTGCGCCGGCCTTGCATACTTTCAAAAAACCAGCTTCTTAAAGTAGTTACAACTATACGAATCTCGTACCCCCCACCCTCAACATTTTTAAGAATTTTCGTGGCTTAATTCATGGTAAGTCAATAATATATTTTGAAAGAATTTTAACCTTCTTCAAAGAATAAAATGGTGATGGTTCTTGTGCGATATACTACTACTACTAGCAACACAATACAGAAACCTGGCCACCTGTGGCCATCACGGCGGGCCCTCGCTACTCCTATTTCAAATATTTAAATACTGTTCTTAGAATTTCGTCTTTTTTGCAGGTGTATAAATGTAGCCATGGAAAGTGTCCCAAAAGATCCAAAGGCTTCTGGGTGTTGCAGCATCAGCTTTCTAAAATGCATACTTTTCTTTTTCACTATTTTATCCCTGGTAAGTGTGAAGACTATAGTTTATGGTATTGTCCTGCATTTATTTTTATATTTTTTTTTTCATATTTATAACCTTATATTATATTTATTATATCTTAATTTTGTTGACCAGCTTGTGTACTCCCTCCTTCTCTCCTGAATTGGAATCCCATTTAACTTAAGTCAATAACTAGGAGTATTTATATTATTTATATTTTTTATATTTATTACCTTATATCATATTTATTATATATTAATTTTATTGACAAGCTTATGTACTCCCTTCTTATCTCCTGAAGTGGAATCCCATTTAACTTAAGTCAATGACTAGGAATAGTAACATCGACCACTTGTTCGGAAATGTAGACGACACAGGGAAAGAGAAGCCAATCAAAAGCAGCATAATAGCGTAACCAATCATTATATTATCCTGCATTTTTAATAGCTTTCGATCGAAATTGAACATGATGTTTACATGATTTCATAAAAGAAACCCAATGGCCACATCCGATGGCCATATCGTATTTTTCCGTAACCTCCCTCTCTCCAAACAAAATCCTAGATACGACCTTCACAGATCCCTTATAATTTATGAGTGTAAGTTGATTCGGAGCCTGACAGTGTTTTCGCCATTCGCTTGATAATAAATTTCGTCAAATAAATGGCCTGAAAACCATTTTATTTTACCCATGAAGTAAGAGAAACATTGAAACTTCGGAACACTCTATAAGCAGTCAAATTAAGACCAAGACAGACGTGATGGTCTTTCAGCTTTGCATTCACGATTCTTATTAATAATTCTACCTATCAAAGCAAGCATGTTCACACTGGAAATTTTTTCGCTATATCCTACCTCTAATTCACTCTCATTTCTCCCGAATCTATGCTACTTAGGCTTATTAACATTATCAGACCTATTCTCAGACTATGCAAACTGGAATTTCAAGAAATTCATTCATTTCATAATTACTGTTATGCTGGCACTTAAATAAACTGTGCAATCGAATCACATGGGGGTTTTACCAATCCATATGATACAATGATCCCCCATAAAGTTTACTGTATTCTCTAAGTTCCATTCACAGATAATTTCACTATTTCGGTGGTTTAGTTAGCGCTATTTTTAGCCAATCAGAATTTTGATAGAATTTTTCACCCAATCAGAAACTTTCATGAGAAATCTAATTGGTTAAAATCAGCCCTAGCTGAATCTCTAAAACTACTAGCCTACTAGCAATTCACTGCAGCATCAAGCTACTTGAGGCCAAAACAGCAACACAGGCTCCTCCTCCAGTCCAACCTATTCAAATCCTCCCTCTCTATACCCTCCCTAGAAGTTTCAATTTCCCTTAAATCTTTCTTGATGACATCTTCCTACCAAATTCAGGGACGACTTGCTTTCTGTTTGGCCCCAGATGGGTGGCCGACACGGACGATCTTTGGTAATCTATTATCCTTCATCTGCAGAACGTTTCCAAGCCATCTTACCCTTTCCCTAGTTATAGCCATTATGGTACTACATCCCTAGATCGTGTTTTAAGTAAAATCCCATTGTGAATGGGCCTTTAAGACAAGGTCAATCAGAATAATACAAATGAGCAGCAAAAAATCAAACGTATTTGATTCCTGATCTCACATCGAATAAATCACTAACTTCACTTCTAGCATTAACCACAGTAATGTTATTCTTGTGCATAGCCCTTACCACTAAAAGTCCTTATCTGGTAATACCAAGAAAAGATAGGACCTTTACAATTTCTTTTCAATAGGTAAACAAATTGATAGTCTACAAAATATAGAACTATGAAGTTTCCAGCGCATCAATCTTTAAGATAAATGCCAATAATAACTATTTCTGCAGTATGGACTAAGTGAATTTTCAGAAAAGAATGTATAACTGTGTGGCACTGTTTCCTATGCCATTGGTAAGCTTGATAAAGAGTTTTTTGATAATTTCAAATAAATTTACTATCTCAAAATTTTTATAGAGAGCAACTTGGTCCTCCATGGGGTAAAATAGTAATTTGGTACCGAAAATGGCAGAAAACGCTGCTTTCCCGTTGCACAATCTTTTTGGTCACTTGTCTCAAACGAGCCCCCTCCCAATCTCGGAGGGTTATTGGTTTGATACGGTCCCCCCGGGGAAAAAACAAGAAATAAACACGCATCTGTAATTTTTCTTCCGGGAAAAAAAGCAAAATTCAAAATTTTGTAGATAGGAGCTTGAAATCTCCACAATAGGGGTCACCGTTATGCTGAATTGAATTGCATGATTTCTCATCAGATTATTTCCATTTTGAGGGGTGTTTCTCCCCTTTTTTCAAAATCATACAAATTTTTCTCAGGCTTATACCTTTCGATGTATAATTTCAAACTGAATGAACTTCATATGATTGGTATCAGTGAAAAAAAAATTCCTTTATGTACTAATTGTTATGAAAATTCCCTTTTTTGAGTTTTGATGCTCTTGGCCCGAGCCAAGTGGCTCGGAAGTGGCCCTAGCTATTGGCCATTCCAAGTGGAATGGCACAGAATTCTCCGTGCCATTCCATCTAAGGTTTTATAGTGTAACTATTATTAAAATTTGTTGCAAAGTTTTGCACAAAATATAAATAGTAAGCCAACATCTTGATTCTTGTGGAGAAAAACTATAGATAGCTTTATGAATAATATTTTTATTCATCAACAAAAAAAAACTTAATTATCAGACGAACAAAAGTTAACTTAAAAACCTTACCCACAAAAGAAGGCCTTTAAAGAAAAATAAAAAGCACATTAAGCTAAAGAAGAACATACATAAAGCTAAATAACAATTCAAGCCTAAAATGAACTTCAACAGCCATCAATCAATATAATAAATAAATCACGTCCCACTTGTTGCTGGGTTTCTACATTCAGGACAGCAATATTTAGGCATAACTAACTTGGAAAGACTAGGTGCTGTGCACTAGGCTGATAGGGAGGAGGGCTACCTCGAACCCGACCAACCCGTCTTCGCCATGGGTAAAAACCACAGAAATTCTCTACCTGCTGTGCGGAGATTCAATATCCAAAATAATCCTCATTTTTATATTTATAAAAAAAAAATATAAATTAGACATACAAATGTCAAACAGCACCACA
Source organism: Alatinidae sp. Z8VKAUB7J3 (assembly GCA_010016025.2). Classification (NCBI taxonomy): domain Eukaryota; kingdom Metazoa; phylum Cnidaria; class Cubozoa; order Carybdeida; family Alatinidae; species Alatinidae sp. Z8VKAUB7J3. The sequence goes on from JAAAKM020073195.1 coordinate 141,923,479, forward strand.
GCGTGTAAATAAATACAGCACCAAAGCGTGTAAATAAATTAGAATTTGAACAGCTCCTCTCCGCACGCAAGTCAGATGAAGACTCAATTCTGGGATGGAGGTCAGCGGTGAAACTCGGTAAACTCAGCCTGAGTTGGCATAGCTACAAATGGGTACCCAGAAAACTCGGGGGGGGGATATATCATTCCAGGCAGAATGAGATCAGTACCTGCACTACATAGATCATTGATCTGCACGCAAGGGTTTTTGAAAGGAAAAAAGATCAAAGGATGAGAGTATATTTCTGTGTCCCAATATTCCAAAGCAAGGAAGTGGGATTTCCCCAATATCCCATCCCCACCCACCTTCATAAAGGTAAAAAAAAACAAAAACAATACTTTCTCAAAAATAATTTATAATATGCTGAAAGATAAAAATTAGCATTAGAAAACATGACATAAGTTTATATAAAACTGATATGTATATCTTTACATCTGATTAACGAAACAGCGCAAGGATTGAGGGAAAATACCAAAAACTAAATGTTAATAAATATATACAGCATGAAACCTGCAATTTATTTAAATGTTTAGACTGTTTTTCGGGTGACAAAATCAGAAGACGAATCATAACATAAAAAAAGATTTTTTTTGAGGAATCGAAGATAATTTCGTACTTAGTACTCTTTGGGTTTAACTTCAAGAGAAGGGAACTTTTTGTTTCCAGAAAATTGAAATAAGGACCATCCTCTTTTGCATTAAAGAAAATGATGCAATAATAGAAATTTAAACTGACCTCCAGGAGGCTGTTGGAGAGGCAGCCGAGATCAAACCCCGAGTCCCGTGTCACCAGGCAGAAATAAATCCCACTGTGCTAACAGATAGCTTATAATTTATTCTCTTCTTCTTATTTGGATTATTATGGAGACGTTCTCCCATAACTTTATCACCAGAATCAACTTCCAGGCCCTGCGCCGAGTTTCAGCAGCAGAGATCAAAGTTTGTCCTATATTTACCAAAAAGAGAAGGAGAACATTTATTCTTCTCCTTGTTATGAAGACATTTTCACTTAACCGCAACACCAAAATTGAATTCTAGGCCCTCCGCTTCAGGAAAAATCGAACTCTGGGTCCCGGTTTACCAACCAGAGAGCAGTCCCACTGCGCCACTACAGGATCAAGATTTTGCCTTTTTCTTGTTTAGATTGTTACAAAAAAGCTTTCACATAATCTCATTACCGGAATCAAATTCTTCCCCTAGAGCGGGTTGTTGTAGGTGAGTTCAAATTCTTCAGTCCTGCATTACAGGCAGAGATCAATCCCACTACATCACTACAGGACAATCCCTATACAGTTTCTCCTTCTATCAAACACTTCGTGGTAATTGCTTGTAAGTAAGGAGCGATGCGGCGTAGAAGAATCTTTCTATAAAGAAATTTCTCATGGAGGAAGGTATTTTCAATGGCGGGAGAGCAATATTTCCCAGGATTACTTGAAAAATGATCAGAAATTAAATAAAAGAAAAAGGTTTTTTTTCAACTGAAAGTAAGGAGCAAGATTAAAACTTCAAACGAACATATATTATTTCGTCTATGCAGGGGGTCGCCCCTCGTCAATACCTCGCTCTTTACACTAAAGTTTTTTTAGCACTTCTAAAAGGGCTATTTGTTTTAATTAAACGGCCTTTGTGATTCAGAAGTAATTCTTAAACAAATTGGGATGAAATCCGAACTTTAGCGTAAATAGCGGGGTCTTGACGAGGGGGCTGCCCCCCACCCATATACGTAATAATTTCTATCCGTCTTAAGTTTTAATGTAGCTCCTTGCTTTCAGTCGAAAAACAACTTGTTTTTTACTCAATTTGAATTATCAAAAAAAAAAACTTTTCCTGTTTACAAAAAAGCCAAACTGAATTATTGTACCTTCCAATTTACATCTTATTGTCGAGTACTACAACAATCATTAGGGCGGTACAACCGTTTGCTGTTGAACAAATCTAGGCTAGTGGGAGTGTCAAAATTTAGCAAAAAAACCGATATTTTGGAGTAAGAAGAAAAAAAGGAATCGGTTGGTGTCCCAATAGTCAATTATAGGGATAAATAAAACAAAATAGAATAGCCTAAGTGGAGTTTCTAAGAATATAATCGTGTATGTAAGTCAATAACTAATATTTTGAAGTGTTTAATCCTGAACGATTTTAATAATATACATAGTAATACACAGTTTAGATTTTTAGCTGCTCATAGCATATACATTTTTTTTCAGTTCCTATTTAATGATAAGATGTTTGGGTTATATTCTTGCATAATCTTAATCATTAACTCACCATTTTTTTTTTCAGTTTACTCCAAATTAATGTCAGTGTTTGTGTTTTGCTACAGTATTTAGGAGAGTTACACTTTCTAGAGCTCCGTTATATATAATTTTTCTCCTTTTCTGCATATTTTTAACAAACATTCTTTATTCTTTAACTTGGCTCCCGCGAAATGTTAAAACTAAATGTAAAAATTGGAAAAAACGTCCTTTTTCGTACACTTGATTTAATTAGAATTGGAACTAATTATATTTATAAGCTACTATTAACTTTTTATAACTATATATTAAATTATTATAACTATTCCAGGTATTTGCAACGTATTAATATGAAAAATGTTCTAATTTTAATTGAAGAAAACTTCCTTTTTCGTGCACTTAATTTTATTCAGCTCTTTAACAATGGGCACGTCCAATGTTTTACCTTGTTTTCAGTAGAGGTCGAAAATAAGGTTTTTGTAATCTTATTCTCTTTTTCTGTTGTTTTAATTCAAAGTGAATTTATGTTTGTTACTGCTCACTGGCTTCCAATTAAAGACTGGGCTGATAACCTTGGCCCCATTGAGGCTTGAAAAACAAAACTATGATATACTTCATTAAGAACAGGCAAAGATGTTTTGGTGGATTCGTTTGGATATGTAAGAATGGCTAGAAAGCCGAGCTGGTTCGTGGCTAGTCTGATATTAGTTGTCTCTAGACTGAGATTTCCAGCCCCCCACACTCCTTCACAATGCTAAGAAGATGCACATATATCTATGTTTTAGTGTAAAACAACGTCAAATAGAAGTAACGATCGTGGGGTATTATCTTGTAAGCTATTGCCCGTAAAGATATTTAGATTTAGAATAAAAACTCGGTTGTATAATTTAATGATTGATAATTACAAATGTAGAGCTAGGTCCAGCATTGTTTTATTTTTTGTAGAGAATCTAAAGTCGGCATTTCCGTATTAATTTATATGATTTTTGAAGATAAATTATCAGCTTCTTCAACAATTCGAAAGAAGCATCTAAATGTAAACTGCGTCTTTCAAATAATGGAGAGGTTAGGCTCAAACCACTTAAACTTTGCTCACATGGTAAGCATTTCAGATAAGAAACACGTTTAAACATCTTCTTTTCACTTTTAGTAATTTGCAGTCTTTTGTGAGAGCTTGCTCTGAGGTGATGTTATCTTTATGCTTCTGATGGAGGAGGGTTAATTTTAGACTGTAGAATTAACTTCTTGGGTAGAATTCCCTCAAATTTTATTGGGCACGCTTTGGCTGGTTTTCGTATATTGCCGTAAGAAAGTAATTAATGTCAAAAGTAAAACCATTGATCTGATCAAATATCCAGGATTTTGTCAAAACCTGATGGATTATAAGCCTCAGTCATCAATTGAATTACAGGTACATACAATAACCTAATCTAGCCTTACCTTTCTATACATCATTGGATGGCTCTTAGACATGCAGAACGGTCAAAATATTGCTATATCGGTAAATTGAATTTAATGAACCGAATTATGTTGTAAGATATACCAATTTTTATGTCTCAATTTACAGATAAATAAAAAAAACTGATTTTTTTAAAAAATGGAAGTAAGGAGTGACATTAAAACTTAAAACGAACAGAAATTAGTCCGTATATGAAATGGGTTGTCCCAGCTCTGTTGCTCCTATTGTGCTAAAAGATTGTTCTGGGGGATGTCCTTCGTTGTTAGTAAGTACGATGTCACTAGACTCGTCTTGAGGGTACCACTGAGAATTTAGAAAGTGTCAGGCTACTTTGAAAATATGAAGGTGCGCCTATAACCCTAAGAGGCCACAACCTTTTTAGGAGGGTGAGAGCGCCATCAAAATAAACCTTAAATTAAAGTACGGGTACTAACGCCGCAAGGGTCACCTCTCATAGCAGTCGTGTCCAGACACACCCACATCTTTTGAAAACAACTGCCTCGAGATTCCTTACAATTGTCAGCGTCGTACTTGGAAACAGGATTGAATTAACATGGGTCGTGGCGTTGGTACATCTCGTTTATTATAGACCAAGGACCTTTATGTATTTAACCGATGGCAGGATCATTAGATTATGTATTGTTGTTAACCTATAGGTTTACCCACTACCATGTACTACCATTCACCCCTATGTGTAATTTATAAAAATTGACTTGATCGCGGGATGTCTCATGTAAATTCAAGGCTTGGATGGAATCTATTAAGCCCGCCTATGAAGGTAAAGAGGTTTTCCACTCGTGGCTCCAAACTAACAAAAGTGTCACAAATGCCTCGAGGACACACCTAACGTTTATACATTTCTCTGTCGAAACCTTTGTTTCCATATTGTCTACAATTTATCGTTGCCAAAGTGACAATTGCTTGCTATGAACCAATCTTTTGACTCGACATCATTTTTCGCGCTGATTTTACAAGCTACAGTATTCCCAAAGCTCAGACATATGCAGGGGAAGCGTAGGGTAAAGCAAGATTAAGCGATTTCTGAAAACATCGGCTCAGAATAGAAATTTGTTAAGTGACTGCAGTGTCACCTATGCAACCAAATGCCTCCTTCGTGCTATTAGTGACCGTAACAACTGCAGAAAATGACAACTGCAGAAAATATGAATGTAGATTTTAGGTCTCTAAGCGCTATATGTCCGCGAAGGCCACAACTTCTAGTTTTTGTGCATTTGATGGCCAGAATTTAACAACTCAAAAGAAAACCAAAGACCAAAGAAACAATGCTTGGGCAAGTAGATCAAGGTGACGGAGGTCACCAGCAGGGAGAGAGACCAAAGAAAAAACAACGAAAACCAAAGACCAAAGAAAGAATGCTTGGTCAAGTAGATCAATCAAGGTGACAGAGGTCACCAGCAGAGGAGACCAAAGCAAAACAAAAGAAAACCAAAGACCAAAGAAACAATGCTTGGGCAAGAAGATCAAGGTGACAGAGGTCACCAGCAGGGAGAGAGACCAAAGAAAAACCAACGAAAACCAAAGACCAAAGAAAGAATGCTTGGTCAAGTAGATCAATCAAGGTGACAGAGGTCACCAGCAGATGGAGACCAAAGAAAAACCAAAGAAAACCAAAGACCAAAGAAAGAATGCTTGGTCAAGAAGATCAAGGTAACAGAGGTCACCAGCGGGGGGAGAGACCAAAGAAAAACCAACGAAAACCAAAGACCAAAGAAAGAATGCTTGGTCAAGTAGATCAAGGTAA
>JAAAKM020073195.1:141929068-141955095 GCA_010016025.2 Alatinidae sp. Z8VKAUB7J3
CAGAGGTCACCAGCAGGGAGAGAGACCAAAGAAAAACCAACGAAAACCAAAGACCAAAGAAACAATGCTTGGGCAAGTAGATCAAGGTGACAGAGGTCACCAGCAGGGAGAGAGACCAAAGAAAAACCAACGAAAACCAAAGACCAAAGAAACAATGCTTGGGCAAGAAGATCAAGGTGACAGAGGTCACCAGCAGATGGAGACCACAGAAAAACAAAAGAAAACCAAAGACCAAAGAAAAAATGCTTGGGCAAGTGCATCAATCAAGGTGACGAAGGTCACCAGCAGATGGAGACCACAGAAAAACCAAAGAAAACCAAAGACCAAAGAAACAATGCTTGGGCAAGTACATCAATTAAGGTAACGGAGGTCACCAGCAGATGGAGACCAAAGCAAAACAAAAGAAAACCAAAGACCAAAGAAACAATGCTTGGGCAAGTACAAATCACCAAGAGGACTGTAAAGAAAAATACCGGAATTGGAGAGAGAAAACATGAAGTGGCAGGTGTACACACAACAGAAAGAACGAAAAAAACAATACTAAGAAAAGATGTAAACTTAAATTAGAACTTTTCGCTATTCTGTTTTAGTTTCTAATTTCACACGTCTACTACACAACTTTTAAGACCGCTCGGAGAAAAACTATCTAATTCTAACTGCCAAAATAACTCTCTACGTCGACTACCACCATACAACTTATCTATAGGTCTAACTGTCACGTCCTCCAGAAACCCGTTACGACCCTGCTCCTTAAAATGCTGGAAAAATTCCATCTGCGGCACACTACAACTTTCCTAGTAAAAGACTTATAATTATTAAAACGCTGTCTGAACTTAGTGTTGGTACTACCTACATACTGCTTATTACAGACCCTACATTCTCAAAGGTAAACTACATTACTCGAGTTGCAATCTGAATTGTGATTTACTACATAACTTCTACCTGAACTATGATTTACAAACGTATTAGTCTCTACCACCACAATACAAACGTGACATCTAGGTCTACCTTATTTATAACTACCACCTACTCTACACTGCTCGATATTTGCTAGTTTGGCTCTAACTAAGATATCCCGTAGATTTTTAGCTCTTCGAAAGGCTACCATTGGTTCCTCAGGAAACATTTCCCTGCACTCCTCCGATGTACTTAGGACATACTGAAACCTTCGGAGAACACCTCGAACTTCATTAAAAGCCGGGTGGTAACTAATGTCGAGTTGTACTCTACCATTACTACGTCTGCAGCTAATTTTACTGCTACTACCTCTACTACCACTACTGCTGCTGCTGCTGCTGCCACCACTACTACTACTATCACCACCTGTTTTACTACCATATCTTCTAAGTAAATCTTCTCTGTCTAAATTTCGAGCCCTTTCTACTTGCTGCTCTATCAAATTCTCCTCATACCTCCTCAGCACAAACCAACTGACCAAATCCTTTGCCCTCATCTCAAAATCTTCGCCCTTGGAACATATTCTACGTTTTTAAAGAATTTTTTAAAATTCCGGAGACTATGTGTATATGTCTGGTACTAGCAATGTAAGGAAAGTGGCTGGCCGTAGCCCTTAAAATTATTTCAAGAAAAACAGCTTAAAAAGAGGCTTGCGGACTGTGTTCGTATAAAAGATGATAACCATAAATGATCAGTATTCATCGAAGTGTCGAATTTTTAACTTGGCGTAGAATAAAAATGTATAGCAAAGCAAGTAAGAACACAAAGTAAGTAAGTCTGTAAGAAAACAGAATGACATATTAAGTTAACGAAGTACGAAAGTAAGCAAAATAAGGAAGGGAATATATAAAGGAAGTAAACAGTCAAGGAAGGAATTACTAAACCCGAAGCTAGAACTGCCCTGGTTACGAGGTGGCAATGACATGCTCAGCACAGTAGTTTCTGCAAGACGCGGAAACTATTTTGACAATTTTGGAGGTATTACGTAGAAAAGTACTCTATTGACTAAATATACTTGTAATTTGATTTGATCTATCAAAAATCATTACAACATCTTGCCTAATAGCTACAATAATGTAGATTTTCCAGTGACATTAAGAAAACATTGTATTAAGAATATCGTTGCCACCACGTAACAAGGTGTTGATGACCTATCGAGCGTTTCCGGTTTAGTCGCGTGCATGGAAAAAAATAAGGAAGGGAATAGACAAAGGAAGGAAGGAAGCAAACAAAAGAAAGAAAGGAAGTATCCAAAGTAAAGTTGGAAGCAAACAAAGTAAGGAAGCAAATAAACAAGAGGAGGGAGAAAATATTAAATTGCAAACATAATATGACCCGGCAATGATTTGCATTTGAAACTCATCTTTGAGAGTTCTCCTTTTTTACCTTTTTTCAGGGACAGTGACGAAGATACGGAACAATTTATTCGAGTTTTGTCCTACCGAAGCCTTAAAAGTACTTAGCACAGGAACTGAGGATTATTTATTCAGCTCGGGCTTTGACCTGGACAACGGAAATAGCTACATTAATGGTAGGTTACTGTTCATAACAAGTTCTTCGTTATCCACTTATTCCTAAGTAAGGAAAATATAATTAGTAAAATAAAGTACATATAAAGAAAAATTACAGCAAAATAAAATGTTACCGGCTCATCCAAAGATCAACTAATACATTTGGGGGATGGTGGTTCCGAGGATGTTTCCGTGACATTATGAGGATAGGTGTGACATAATGTCAACTGGTGCCTCCTTCAATTCTAAAGGGGAATTGTTCATGTCAAGCTCATATTCAAGAAAATATAATATCCCATAACTACAGTAGCTCACCAAATATACGGTATAAGTTTAGCTGTGTTCTTTAGATAGTTCTGGTAAGCTAGATTGGTCCCCCATCTTTTCATTCCCTGCTTCTCCAGCAACGGAATTCCACTAACATTCGTCAACAAGTACACAACAAATGCGGGGGAAACAGCACTCGATAATTCGTTTCTATTCATAACAGAGCTGGCAGGTAAAAACAAACCTATCCACATCAATATTTCGCCGAGATAGTTCGGGTGACGGGAAATAGACCACAGTCCTGATTCAATCCACTTAGCACGGTTCTCAGGGCGGCTCTGAAATCGTGATTTCTGGTGATCAGCGATCGATTCTAGCAAGAATCCAACGGTCCATAATCCCCAACCGACATAGTCACGTGTAGTTAACGGCTTGTCTCTCTTTTTTACGTTCAAAATAATAGTCGGAAGCAGCGTGATCCAAACCCAGAGGCCTTGAATAGTCCAGTACAGCAAAAAGCGTGATGGATTGGAACGTACTCTATCGAATCTTTTATCCTTTCCAGTCATCAAAACCCTGCTAAACAGGAAAGTTCCGAGTCTTAATGCCCATGCACATACAGCTGAAGTCTGCAACACTTGCCTCTGATGCAACGTATTACCCCAACGTAAGGTCAAGAGGGATAGGATCAAGAATGTCGATGAGCCGGCAAGATCGTAGAATTTTTCCGTTTGAAGGTAGCTGGAAATAGCCCATCCGATCCATTGGATGCAAAAGTCAATTCCTGCAGCAGAAACTAGTGAATTCATGGCACCAGTTGATATACTGTTTCCCATTATGAGAAATAATGTCTCGTCACCTTTAGCAAGATTTTGGTTTTTGTTCAACGTGCCAAAGAATATTCCTGAGGTTAATTTTTTCATCGATATTCAATCCCCGGTGGTGACATTTTTTCTTTAGTGTTCTTTTCAGAGGTTAATTTTGCAATTAATGCACTTGCTGATATCAAACAACAATACACGTTTCATATATTATCAATAATAACACCCTTTGTATAATTATCTATAGGATTGGACGAAGTAATTTCATTTCGATTGGATCAAAGAGACCAGGGAAAACAATGTTATACAATACAAGAGATAATCAGTGCTAAGAGCAATGTCTGAATCTGATATTCGAAATCAACCATGTTCTCAAAGCAGTACGTTTCAGAAATCACGAAGAAAAATTTGCCAAAGACATAGCCTAACAGACCTATACGAATATGTCCAAATCAAGAAGATTTTTCCCAGGCGGAGTAGCGATAGTAGTTACCAATATATGAAGCATGACTTAGATCTTAAAGGCAAGGACCAGTACCAGAAACTACCTAAAGATAACAATGAAGAAGACTTCTTATCGCGGGGTCACGAGTACTATGAACTTGAATGCGATAACCAAGTACAGAATTCCTCGTCGTATCACCATTACGAGGTCATCGAGCCCACAAATACGACAATTCCAACCCTAGTAAAGAACCCTTCAGTTGATCTCGATTTGCTTAAAAGTAAAGTGCACTGCCACCGGAAACAGCGCCGCACTAGTGAGAGTGAGGAATCTGATACTTCTTGTACAACCAACTGATATGTGAAATGTTGTAATTCAAAATAAATTTCTTCAATTGAGCGATAAAATGGACATCCTGATCATGATTGTGAAGCTAAGGAGTAGAGGACAGTGTCCCATTACTTTTCACGGAAAGAATCTAGAAAGTAATTTATAGATGGTTCTTAGTTGTGATCAACGTATGCCACCTTTGCAAACCGTTTTAGATTGAAAGAAATGCAAAACTTTTCGGGGTTTAACCACCGACCCCATGAGGGGCTCAGAATGTCTCCTTAACCCCAGCTTTTTATGCATTTCCCTAGTGTTAATAACCAACAGCTACCAAAGATGACACATTGATGAGAAATGAAAAGGTGATCACAAAACTTCTTTGATAAAAATTCCAATTAAATTTGAAAAGCATTGCAAAAAGTGAGTGACTGGTCAAACATCATTGACACCATGATGACAAGCGAAGTCTTTGATCAACTTTCAACATCACACCCATATTGTCTAGAACATTGATCACACTTAATTATCTTTCCTGCAAGGGTGAGCTTGGGTTGGAAATCTGTCAGTTTGGTCCTGTTAGCGGAGTTCAAAAGGTTGATTGGGACCAGATAACCCTTGTCCCGGTCCGGATAGTGGGGTGGTCCCCTTAGAGGAGTTTAGATTAATGGAAAACGTGAAGGAAAAATTCGGGACCGAAAAATTTGACCCGCTTAGGTGGGGGTGGTCCCGTTACCGGAGTGGTCCTCAAGCGGGGTTCCACTGTATTTAGTTGTAATCGCATTTTCTCCGTGGCAAGTAAAGCGAAATTGGTTCAGCTGCTAGAATGACACCTACAAGAACTAGAAAGTACCCTATATAGTCAAATATATTATATTGCATCCTGCTGTTTTACACCATTGCTTATTTTGATGAACTTCTCAAATTGAACAGCTTCTCCCTTCGGCTGTGCAGATATGAAAGACGCCTCTCTTCTTAATGGGAATTTTTCTTAATTTCTAAATCTGTTTATTACGCTTTTGGTTACTGATTTTAGGTCATTTCATCAATAGATCTTTCATTGAGGGATTATGACTGTGATTCGTCCAGGTAGTCTATGTAGCAGTGAATGCATTTTCTCAATAGATATTTCATTAAGGGTTTATGATTTTGATGTGTTCGAGTAGCTCATGAAGTACTAAATACATTTTGTCAATAGATCGTTCATTGAGGATTTATAATAGGAATGTCCCAAGAAGCCTAGCCTAGTAATGAATGCATTTAGTTAATAGATATTTTATTAAGGGTTTATGATTCTGATGTCTTCAAGTAGTCTATGTAGCAGTGAATGCATTTTGTTAATAGATCCCTGGTGAGCAGTGGGCCCAATAAACAGAAAAACCACCAAACAGGCTAACTGATAAATAAAGGGCAGCTGTGGCGTCCAAGAACGACGCCCCTCAATTTAGGCTAACGGGCAGAGAAGCAAGCTAAGAAGCAGGCTCAACCGCCCAGTAGGACCGCCTCTTACGGACCATGAAAAGAACCTGCCATCAATGTGTCATCGATTAGAACAGATACAATAAATGATTCTAGCCAAATAGCCGAGATGATGGCACTTGCCTCTACAGTCTTAAAACGGTTACTTCTTTTCTAAGGTATTATAGTCACATCTGTTGTTCTCAAGTCCCAAACGTGCTTCAATTGTTCTGTTCCGGTTTGTTTCTTTTGAAGAGTTTAGTTTCCGTTTCGTTAAAGGATTTTTTGTGGTTTCTTCTTTCGTGGCCTTAAATTCCTCTTTGGAGATATCAATAAAAACCATTTCCACATTTTTGTCATATGCAGTAACTGTGGCCTGACAAACCGCCCCTTTCGCTGGGCATTGTCCACTTAAGGGGTAACCATTCCGTATTTTGCAATTGCATTTGGGAGTAGATATTTGATGATGGATGGCGGGTGGTCAGTGTCAGTATTGCTGTTTATGGGTTAGTCATCTTGTTTTGACATGGGTAGTATCATTCAGTGGAGAGTATCATTCTGGTAAACGTTTTCGCTATACACTGCACGCAATATTCAAATTTTGTGCCACTAACCAACTTATTAACTACTTTGTTGTGTTATGCTAGCTGTAGCTACAATTTTCAAGCCATGTCCAGGAAAAATATGTCCCCTTTGCTGCTTTGTCTGCTAGTTGCCCTGACGTATGTCTTAATACTGTTAGTCCGTCGTCCCTGTAGAGTCAGACAGAGCTTGTACTTACAGCGTACATTCCCTATTTTACTTAAGGGAAAAGAAAGAGCTTATTCTCATATCTACGCTGAATCGTTACATAAACTGTTCCGTTTCCTTGCCTTTTCACCCACGACTTGCCTTCATCAAATAATAGGGATTTCCTGACGTGTTTTATTATAGTTTAGTGTCAGTGTAAGTGTCAGTATAAGAGTAAGTATAAGTGTAAGTATAAGTGTAAGTATAAGTGTAAGTATAAGTGTCAGTATAAGAGTAAGCATAAGAGTAAGTGTAAGTGTAAGTATAAGTGTAAGTATAAGTGTCAGTATAAGAGTATGTATAAGTGTAAGCATAAGAGTAAGTGTAAGTGTAAGTATAAGTGTCAGTATAAGTGTCAGTATAAGGGCAAGTATAAGTGTCAGTATAAGAGTAAGTATAAGTGTAAGTATAAGTGTCAGTGTAAGTGTCAGTATAAGTGTAAGTATAAGTGTCAGTATAAGTGTAAGTATAAATGTAAGTATAAGTGTAAGTATAAGTGTAAGTATAAGTGTCAGTATAAGTGTAAGTATAAGTGTAAGTATAAGTGTGAGTATAAGTGTAAGTATAAGTGTAAGTATAAGTGTAAGTATAAGTGTCAGTATAAGTGTCAGTATAAGTGTAAGCATAAATGTAAGTATAAGTGTAAGTCTAAGTGTAAGTATAAGAGTAAATATAAGTGTAAGTATAAGCGTAAGTATAAGTGTCAGTGTAAGTGTCAGTATAAGTGTAAGTATAAGTGTAAGTATAAGTGTAAGTATAAGTGTCAGTATAAGAGTAAGTATAAGAGTAAGTATAAGTGTCAGTATAAGTGTCAGTATAAGTGTAAGTATAAGTGTAAGTATAAGTGTAAGTATAAGTGTAAGTATAAGTGTCAGTATAAGTGTCAGTGTAAGTGTCAGTATAAGAGTAAGTATAAGTGTCAGTATAAGTGTAATTATAAGTGTCAGTATAAGAGTAAGTATAAGTGTAAGTATAAGCGTAAGTATAAGTGTCAGTGTAAGTGTCAGTATAAGAGTAAGTATAAGTGTAAGTATAAGTGTAAGTATAAGTGTAAGTATAAGTGTAAGTATAAGTGTCAGTATAACTGTAAGTATAAGTGTAAGTATAAGTGTCAGTATAAGTGTCAGTATAAGTGTCAGTATAAGAGTAAGTATAAGTGTCAGTGTAAGTGTCAGTATAAGAGTAAGTATAAGTAGGTACGGTAACAGAATCCCCGTCTCCAGGTTTCTGTTTATTTACACTTACATTTTATGCTCATTCATTCACTCATTCACTCATTCACTCATACACTCATTCACTCATTCACTCATTCGCTCATTGGCTCATTCGCTCATTCCCTCATTCACTCATTCGCTCATTCACTCATTCACTCATTCACTCATTCACTCATTCACTCATTCACTCATGCACTCATTCACTCATTCACTCATTCACTCATTCACTCATTCACTCACTCATTCACTCACTCACTCACTCACTCACTCACTCACTCACTCACTCACTCACTTACTCACTTACTCACTTACTCACTCACTAACTCACTCGCTGATTTGCTCACTCACGCACACACTTAGTTACTCATTATTCAGTTAGCCAACTCGGAGGACAATTATAGACTCGTAATCTTAATCATAGGTTACAACCATAGAACTAAGAGGCTCTTAATTCTATGACGCTCTTAATTTTATTGTTAGAACCATCTACCAGCAAGCGTTTCCCTACTTATAAGGTAACTATGCTTCATCAATAAGAAAAGCAGATCATCTCTTTGTAAACTCATCTCTTTGAGTTGATTTCATCAATTTAAAATCCCTTCTCGACATTCGATAATACAACACTTTCGTAACACGCAAAATACAACACAAAGAAGCTGTAAATCATAATATTAGTGGTAGTGTCATGGAATGGAGGGGTTGAGCCTCTTTCTACCGAGTAAAGTTTTATTGTTTACGTTTAAATATAAGGTGAAAATATGGGAAAACCTTAACGAAACCATTTTCCATTTTAAAGCACTTTCCAAATCGTTCCATAATGAGCTAATGGCAACACAACTAAAGCGCGGTTTACACATGCAACTTTTCATATGCAACTTCCTGCAACTTGTTGCATAAGCCTAATGCAACCGAAATTTTTCATCAAAGTTGCATGTGTAAATGAATATGCGACTAGTTGCAACTTTCATACTGCGACCAATTGCAACCTTATGCAACCTGCAACAAATTTAGAATTCGGATCCTATTTAACAGGCCTTCACTCGTAAATCCTGGGTCAACGGCCTGAAGTACCACAGTATTTCGACAAGCCAAACGTTGGTCGTAAGTATCACTATTTCCGTGCCAGATGTTTAACTGAGTAGCATTTCAGGTTGGTTCAGGACAACCGGACAATAGTTTTACGATGTCGGTATTTTTGCTAAAAGTGAACGAGACCCCCGAATGCTTCTTCCGTCCCACTGCGGTTGTAAGACACTTCCCTGACCGACATTTACCTAACCGGCATCTCTCCGCGCGACATCTCCCTAAGGAATGTAGCATTGCCCTCGCCCTTGATCCTAACCCCAATCTTAACCCTGCTCTTAATCCTAATTTTATCCTATCCACACCCGAGAAAGTTCCTGGTCCGGGAAATGCTCCATTAGGGCACGCTACATCAAGCATTTATCTTTCGCGCGCAAATAAAGCACATAACATCCCTTAGCGCTTCACTTCTATATTTTGTCGCAAAGCGGCAGAGGGATGACAATTGGAAAGGCCACGTGACTATAATCAATTAGACACATTATCTGTTACCTTTAAAACATTTCATGACATCAAATAGTGACTCATCACAAATATGTAAAAGAAAGATCGGCCATATAAACCTGCCTCTGTACAAAGACTGACGTCGTTCACCTGTGCCTATTCTACCGAACAAAAAATAAAATGCATCTTTACTTTAACGTACAATCTACTTTAAAAGCACTACGAAAAAATCCCATTCCAAAGATGACTGGGTCGATAAAACGCTGCATTATCACTTCGTATCAAATTCGCTCAGCGCCATCATAGGAGAGACATTTTGATCCACTTCCGTGTGCCGTATCGTGCGTCTTTGATCAGTGACTTCTAGTTTAATCAAGGGCTTCTTTTCCGGAGCTTTCATTTTCCACGTGACAATAGGTGCCTAGTAAAGAGAGACAAATGATAAGGATGAAGAGCGAAAGGATTCTACTGTGTGCACTTTCAGCAGTGAATGTGCATTATTTTCTTACCGTGCAAAACCTATACATTATGTAACTCTGGAACTTGTTGATTTTAGCTCTCGAGGAGAAGTAATCCTATTTGCGACAAAATGTGCACACAAATAAACACTGAAAATTTGGGGGTTTTGGGTGAATTTATCTCTAAAATCGTCACTGTGGAACTGACCATCCGTTCTTCCCAAAATGGCATCTTTACTGAATACCGTCTGACCGAATGACCTCTTGAGTCGTACACAGAAGTGACGATAACGTTTGGTAGCACAAGGAGGCCCAAGTCATCACTTTCAAGTTTCAATTTAATTCAATTCATGTAACGGAAATTTTTACATGAACTAACATAAATAAGCCAGGGGCTTAAATGGGCAATACTAGCAGGGTGTTAAAATACAAATAATCACAGAATTAACCTACTATGTTGCATTAATGGTATGAGTATCGTTACTCTACGAGACGCCCTTGGATCAAAATAATAAATTTTCTTGTAGTCTATATTTGTGTTGAATAAAAAGAAGTGACATTAAAAACCCTGCTAACAATATCCATGAGAGGATTCCAGCTTCTGTTAAAACAAGTCAGCAAGTTTCCTTCCAATTATCTTTGATGAAAGTTTGCCTTGGTCGCCATCTGATGATGCCAGTACAGTTACAGATGTGCAAATATGGTATCCTAAGTATATTGGTGATGGCTAATTTATGCTGTTGCCATTTTATAGTACACTGATGAAATCCTCTTAGTAAGGTATAAGAGTGACTTATTCCATAACCAGTCTCCTCAATTCAATCACTGAAGAAGATGGACTATGACTGAAGTTAGTAACATCAAGTCGCATATCGGCCTTCAAAACTTTTCCACCCCCAATGCCATTATAAATACGAATATTACACTTTGTGTACATCTCACCTTCAACGTCGATTTTGAAAATGCAGTGATGACCAATAGGCGTTGTGTATAACACTCGCTTTGTTAGTTCTATCCCAAAAAGGTATGTATCATGGGTAACAACGTCCTTCTTTACTATTGTACAAGCTCTGTATTTCAAATCTATTTGTACGAAAGAAGACGCAAGTCTTGTTGTTACTAGGCTAGATATAAAAACAGGAGCTACAACGTATTTCGAGAATTATCGCAAAGAGTGGATGACAGTACACAAGTTGATAAGACCCAGGATTATTTTAAAAACCAGATTTACCACTAGTGCCCAAGTCTCCGTCTTCATCATCAGATTTGGACGAATTAGAAAATTTAATTCTCTTAGAAAAGTAGCGAGCAAGTTCCTTTTGCCCCGTACTTGTGTTTCTATTGTATCCAAGAATCCTCATCGTAGATATATTATGTCTGGGACTTTCGGGTTTCCTACCCTACGGGATATTCTACTTTCGAGTACTATGTATATTTTTGTACGTTTTGCATTGGGGTGTGTGTGTATGTGGGGGGGGTCTTGTTCTTAATAGCTCGGTTTAAAAGCGGACGGAGGGATACGTCCAAAACTTTGAAGGTGGGGATACCACTTTCTGTCAATGTGAGCTAAGTCGTGCCCATTCAATCTGTAAATCTGTAAATGCCTCCCGTGCAGGCTCGTTTCATTTCAATTCTGGCACTCCCACTTGTGTATCACATTTCGAAAGTGAGAGTACGAAGTTACTGTAAATAAAAGGTCAGTCTGTTTTGCTACTTCATCATGAAAGCTGTATCAGTGTCGCAAAAAAGAACATGCTACTTGGGGAAAACCCCGCTATCATTGTGTATTCAGTACTATGTTACAAGTCAATGCTAAAAAATAGCCTCGGATCTAAATGAACAATCACGTACCATTGTATCTAGGTAACACACGTTAAAGAAGAAAGGGCCTCGCGACAAGTTCGGCAGGGAATCAGGTGCACGCAATGTAAGCACACGCTAACCTTTGTAGTGATACGATAACTATGCTACGGAAACTGGAGATTGGTGCCTAAACCAACGGGAATGGAACTTGTAGGCCAAACTAATTTGCAGATATTCAAAAAACGGGGGAAATGATCACGATCCCTCTATTCATTAGGGGGTAACACTAAGAGATTGCCCATGCTACTATGCCCCCTCTTTAAAAAGAAGAGAACGCTGTCCTCTCTGTTGCCCACCGATCGACGCCCATGTGCAAAAAATCTAAAACCAAAGCTTTGATGCGTGGAAAGGTGTACTGGCCTAATCGTGACAAAGTCTTTGAATACTTTGTGGGCGACTGTCATATCAAGCTAACTCTAGCATGCCTCCTCCCGCTCCCTTAAAGATGTCAGAACTCCCTTCAGCCCTATGGACTGACATTTCGATTGACTTTTTTGGGCCAACTCCATTTGGTGAGAAACTTCTGGCAATCATGGACTTGTACTCAAGATTTTTATTCGTTTAAGTGATGAAAACAACAATAGAAGCAGACATGATCAATCAACTGGAAAAAATTTGGTCTATCTTTGGCTACGTGAGCACTTGTCGTCATGACAATGGTCCACCCTTCAACTCGACTGGATTTCGGGAATACCTAAATTCTGTAGGTATCAAGGGCATGGCAATTACACCTGAGCACCCTGAAGCCAATGCTGTCGTGGAAAAATTCAATGCTCAACTGTCAAAAACCCTACGAACTTCTAAGTTAGAAAACAAGAATTGGCGAGCAGAAATCACAACGATGTTAAAGATATACCGAAATAGTCCGCATCTCGTTACAGGACAAACCCAGTCTCTCGTATTCTTTGGTCGTCCCCTTAAGATGGGACTTCCCTCTATTGAAAAATTTACTTCGCCTTATGCCAGAGTTAAGTATTCTTTGGTTCCTAAATGTAACATCATTTTAATTTTACCATTTACAGGGCTCCACTCCACAGGGCTCCACTTACTTATGCTTCGTTCAAAAACTCAATAAACTCATTTTTTCTGCTTATCCTCAATTAAACCTTCGTTTAATTTTCCGCTCTTCATTTCGACTATCTTTTTCAGTTTAAGGACCGAACACCCTAATTACTATGCTTAGGCTTAGTATATCATTTTAAGTGTCGCTTCTGTGAAGAAGCGTGTTTAGGTCAGACAATACGTCAATTTCATAGACGGTTGTCAGACCATTTTGGGTTTCAGCCTTAACTGGAAAAACTCTTTCTATCCCTCCTTTTTCTAGTATTCGTCTGCATGCTAAAAACTATTCTCATCTGTTCTCTGCCTGCTTAAAATGCTCTAAAATCACTGGCAGTAAGCTGGAAACATGTTAACAGGACTTGGCAAGCATGTTGAAAGTGGTGTTAGTGATTGTCATAATTTGACCAATTTTTGGAAAATTGGCCAAGGCGCGCGCCTTGCACAAAGTCTTAATTTTAGGGTCACTATCTTCAAAGACCTATAAAGTGCTTAAAATGCTCTAAAGTCACTGGCAGTAAGCTGGAAACATGTTAACAGGACTTGGCAGTAAGCTGTGAAGACGCTATTGATTGGAAATTTTTGATACTTTGCGGACTATGATTTAATACTAACCCCTTTTGAGTGTTCCCGCCCGTTTTTGAAAGTTGTTAAGAAAGTTGTAAATGAAAGAATTGCAAGGCGATTCGAACATGACCTTTTCACATATTCAAGAGTAATTAAATAGATATTTTAAAGATGATAAGATATTTGGCTGGGTTTTCGGGACCGTTTTTCCTAAAACATCTTCACAATTTGTAACAAAAATGCAAGTTAAGCACGCCTATAAGCAGAGGGTAACAGGGACAGTCTGTAGTCTTATTTGGGGGATTCTAGTGGGATATCCCCATACCTACTATTGATTTTATAGCCACCCCTTCAATACAGACATTAAAACATGTTTGAGGGAATTGATGATATGGTCAACTTTTTTAAGGACTTCATGGATTGACTTGTAAGCTTCTGACGCCATGTAGCTAACACTCTTGGAAACAAAATTATGAGACATTGCGAATCATTTTTGTATTTCAGAATCACAACTAGCATGTATTTCTTCACCCACCTGCCCACCAACACTGCTGTTCCCAGGGCAATCAAATGTTATGCCAGTCACTAATGGATACCATCGTTAAAGTGATGAGCTTAATAATATTCTTGAGATTCAGTCAATTCAGGTCATAAAAAGTTGTTTCTTGCTGCTTAAGTCTTTAACCCTTCGGCACTCAGACCGGTCGCTAGCGACCGGTAACTCGTAGTCTCGTTTGAAACAGCTTTTTGTCCTGTTTTTTGTGCTTCAAATCGAGGCTTTTGATTGTGAGATGGATCAAGTCGACTAGACTGCTACTAGACTAAACTGATTTACCTTTCTGCCGATGGAGCTTCAATAAACAGTGGGAAGGATCCTGGACAAATCCAGGTGGATCATGGGGGGCGGGGGTTGTTATTTGTCTGGTGTTTCAGTCATCGTTTGGAATTGGCACTGAAGGATGCACTAAGCGATTTCACAAATCCGGTGGACGAGTCCTTGATGCATATTTACTACCTGTATCACAAGACATCGAAAAAGCTCCGAGAACTAAAATTCTTGTTCAGCGAGATCAAGGGAGATTTTGAAATGTGGGGATAAGGAGTGAAGCCTCTGAGTAACTGACATACGGTGGATTGATCATTATGTTCGTGCTAAGGGATGCCTGGTCGACCAATTTGGGCTGTGTGTTCGTCACTTGAAGGAGTTCATTCACGCAGAGAAGAACTCGACAACAAAGGCAACAGTGATGGGAAAGCTCGACAAATTGCTGGATGCCCAAGTGCTCTTAAGGAGTATTTTCCTGAAGGACTTACTTGCGCCTGCTAAAATATTCAGTTTAGTGTCACAAAACAAGATCTGCATGTAATTGAGAGGGTCGAAGGTGTGGAGAAAACCAAGAGAGACTACAAAAAACTTCTCAAAAAATTTCAGAAGGACCACAAGCAAGTATTTCAGCTTCCAATACTGCAGGCAGTCATCAATGAGATTGGGGTTGAAAGTGACAATGACGATGACGATGAGATTGAATCGATCAACCAAGGTCTAGGGCTAAAATACTACAAGAGAGGGAAGCAATACATTGCTGACAATTGTGTGCATTTGCTTGAACGTAGTAATCGATGCTGCAACGAACGGTATTGGTTCGATAATGATATGGCTGAAACGACTCTTCGACAAACGATCACTTGATCTTTCCAATCTGAAAAATTCTCAATGCCGCTGCATGGCCAAAACTTTGCAATAACGAAGAAGAATCAAGAAGATGATGAAAGTATCCTGACTGTTCAACTCCAATCGGTGTCTCGAGTTTACCAGCAGTTCTGTGAGATGAATATGGTGTTAGTGATATAAGCCACCGTTTCACAACCACGTTATTTACATGGCTCCTTCTGTTTCATCCTGTAGTTTGTTCCGCGGACTCACTACCTGTTCTCAGTGAGCAAGGATAAGACTGTGAAATACTGGGACGCTGACAGATTCGAAAATATTTTAACATTGAAGGTATAGCGTGTTATCTTTTATGATCATCTTGCTAATAAGTAGCCTTATTTTATATGGACATCTGTGTTTTCCCTTTGTTTCGCTTTGTCAATCGGTTTTTGTTTGCTTCCTCTTCATTATTCTTTTTTTTAATTCACGTAACCCATAATCATTCTAATTTCTTCCTGTTCCGTCCTTCAAATCAACAAGATCATTATCACCTTCATCATTATCATCGCCATGGTCGTCTTCTTCATCAGTTTCATGATCATCCTTATTGTTATTACCATCATCACTATAACCATAATCATCGGCAGCAGCAGCAACATCAGCGGGATTACAATTATCATCATCATTATCATTGTCATTGTCGTCATTATCATTATCATCATCATTATTACCATAATCTTTAATAGCATCGTCAAGATCATCATTGTCAAGATCATCATTGTATTCATAATTAGCCGTATCATAATGGACATATCAGCAGCAGCAGCAGCAGCAGCACAATCATCATCATCATCACCATCATCATTGTAATCACCATCACCGTGTATCACTATCATTATCAGTCTGTCAAGTAGTCAATCAATCATCATTAACCACAGACTACTAAAGTCCCCGGACGAGCAAAGTTAAAAGCCTTATCTGACGCCAACTTTTTAAATTGTTATAATTTTTGAACGGAACGTCATTACTCCCTAATTTCTTTTGAAAAATCTGAGTTAGCCAATTGCCTTTCAAATAAAAATAAGTTTGGTAACAGAAAGTGCCACTGGCGGCATCAAATAGGGCCGACGTCACAGACCCCTAAAAAAGGACTATATAATGCCTTAAAGCACATACAAACGGTATAAAAGGGCATGAAATGCTGTCAAATGCTTCAAATATTGCATAACTATTGCTCAGATACCAACTTACTATTATAGCCCCTAGCCAACAGCCAACCCTCTAAGTCCTTACATCTCCGGTTGAATAGATCGTTGTCAGAGCAAATTCGTCTAATTCGAAGCGCTTGGCTGTAAGGTATAGCTTTCTTAGTGTGAAAAGGGTATATATATATAAGGAGAACAACAAATATGCATTAATATTTACTTGAACTTGTGTCTCATATGATGCAGAACATCCATACTTTTTTTTAATCAAAGAAGATACATTTGTTAAAGAACAACAACACATACATTAGAAGTTAGAGATATCGTCATGACATCATGAGGCAGTAAGATGACAAGAAATTTGTTACGTTGGTTAATTTTGTGTCGTAAATATTGAATTCAACAAATGGGCTTTTTGTTCATTTTAATTTAGCTGGTTAGTAATGTCGTATTTGTTTGGATACTATTTATATGATTTATAGAACTGCCTGAGCACAATGTATATTACATTCCTGAAGAATGACATCACACTGCTGCAAAGGATGATTGGTTGTGCATTGGGGTTTGTGAATGTACCACCTCCAGGTGGCCCACAGCTGACTTTTTCACTAGGAGGAGGTGACAGTTTGGTCATTCATCCCCCACTCTCAGATTCAGTGCCTGTGACAAGAGATGCAGTTGCTATTATTTTTAATCAGCTTGGTGAGTATGATTTGATCTGTCTCAGACTTATGTTATATACATGTCAATTCAGTTATTTTATTGTATATCGCGTTGACACACTTTCTGCCACTCGTTTGATTGAAAATCCAACATGTGCTTATGACTATCAAGAGGATTCGTTTATGGTGTTAGCCAAAGCTAGATCCCCTTTTCCTCTTGCCGCTTTACAAGCCACACTTATCGAAACAAAGAAACCATTACTCTATCGACAGAAAGAACTTTACAATGTATGCCTTTTTCAATAACACGAGTAGCAAAATGCATGTCGCTCTCGTGACCGATATTTTCTAGGATCTTCTCGTTTCCTATAAATTCATTGTAATAGCTTTCTCGTTTCACTCCATACGATTGTTTTAATATTTATCTTAAGATTACGTTTTCCGCCTGGCTCATCTATCGCTGATGTACTCATATGTATGTACAACGCTGGGGAGATCTAAATTGATATCCTCGAGGGAAAATGAAGGCCATATACCGAAATCACGAAAAGGCTTTAATAATCAGCGCTATGAAACGAAAATCAAACTTCCAAACACACCTGGGAATTTAAACAAAAATACACGATTGTGACATCTAGTGCAAGATTTGGAAGGAAATGGAACAATACAAAGGCGGCAGAGGCAGATTCCATCTATGATTAGAAAAAACTTGCTTTGATTGATGCCGACAAGAGCACACTCATGAATGGAGGGTCTGAGCTAGTTGTTAAGTACTATCAAGGGAATCGGTTAATTGTGCTTATTATTCTAGATATCACATAAATATTTTTTAAAATTTAAAGTAATTTTCACCACTTGTTGATTACACAAGCATGAGACTCGAACTAGGGTAATTCTACAAGCAGTTCTGCTTCTGTAGTTATGTATGCATACCACACCTATCTTCAGTTCGACCATCGTCATTTCTTATTTTATGGTTTCTATTGGGAGGGAGGGGTAACTTGTAACATATTCCAACACAAGTAAGAAAATACAACTATCTTAATGTTGTTCTTAAAAGGGTTTGTTATCAAAACTCCTCAAAACGCACAATATGCTACTGGCCAATGATGTTATTCCACAAAATAGCGCACCTTTTGTAGCTTCACTTGGATACTATTCTAAGTTACCTACCGAAGGTCCTCTTGCGAGGCTTTTTAATTGCTACCACAAGGGTTAGTTTCGAAAAGACGATAGCCACTACAAAATTTGTTTAGTAAATTGCATGAACCAAACTGATAAAAGTGAAACTCAATACGTCATCGGTGTTTACGCACGAACTCGCTCCATAAGTTCACCCACATAGAGGAAGACAGTTTTTTAATACCCCACACTAACTTGGGTGCCACAATTAGTATGCGTAAACAAATTGGGAGAGCCTTAGAGAGTGTGTCTTTAAAGTACCTGTTCTTGTCCTATGTACCTGTGACCCGTTATTGATAAGGTCTGCTAATGGCTGTTTCTCAGGAACTAGAAGGCAACTCTTTCCACGGCTAAGGCTCGTCATAACGCTGTTAAGTAACTGAAAGAGATGTCAAAGATAAAACGATATGAACATATAGATTACACACACGCGCAGAATAAAACAACAGATAAGGCGAGTGAAATCTGAAGACATCTCAGGAACTGACGTCGGGTTCACTTAATATGCGATTTCTAACGCTGGCATAATTCAAACCCATGTTGAGCACTGTACGGCGTTTGCTACTCAAAGATAGAAGTTTTGCAACAGTGGCCTTGAAATGAGTTGACAGAGACTACAAAATGGTCCTGCGAGAACTCCGTTCAGTCATATGAAAGGGGAATACTAAGCACAACTACTCGGCAATTCGCCTGGTCTTCGGAAAACCAACTCAAAAACAACGTCAATAGATTGGTAGATTACATAAATGGGGACTGCGTACGACTACCTAAAAAACATTCAACTCGTCACTTTAGCAAAGTTGAATGTGAAATTAGACTTTATATCCGTAAAACCACCTATGAATTCTGAAAAAACATGATCTTACCAAACTTTCGAATTGTATAAAGCAATTACGTAGAAAACCTTATATTAAACCACAGTGCAGCAAAAGACCACTTATGGACCGCAACTTTCAAACGCTCGCCGGGGACTTTGTGGGAGCATCAGGTGCGGCCTTGTAAACTA
This sequence comes from Alatinidae sp. Z8VKAUB7J3, assembly GCA_010016025.2. Classification (NCBI taxonomy): domain Eukaryota; kingdom Metazoa; phylum Cnidaria; class Cubozoa; order Carybdeida; family Alatinidae; species Alatinidae sp. Z8VKAUB7J3. The sequence goes on from JAAAKM020073195.1 coordinate 141,948,038, forward strand.
GTACATTAGCACTTGTTTATCTATTTAGAGAATACTGCTGCCCTATTTGGCTACGTATTTGGCATACTACCTTTATCAATAAAAGTCCTACCTCTGCGAATCTCTTGATACGACTAGTGGCTTTCACATCACATTTCTACTACTATGCTATACATACTACCAACTCACCAAACCTCGCGAAAACAATCAAAACGTTACACGCAGAACCTTCAAGAATTTGTGGAAGAGCATCACAGACGGGTCAGAGCAAAATTGAAATGCTGAGTGGGCATCCAAACCTCGTACAAGAACGCTACTTACAACAAACTCCGCCTGCAAACTTTAATGGGCTTTGGATTGATGACGGGCCAGAGGGCAGTTCTTCCTTGGTCAAGTCACATGGCGCAGAGAGGCTGGTCTCCAATTTCGTTGAGCTGGATGTCGATGTCCATCGGTGGATGATTGGGAGTTAATGTGGCGACTAGAGAAATAAAAGTATGTTAACATTGGAGGTCACCTAGCTCAGTTGATAGAGCGCACGCTGCGCAAGCGTCGGATACGGGTTCGATCCCCGGTGGTGACCTTCTTTTCTATTTCTCTAGTGTTTTTTTCTAATGTAATATCTGTGGTTTGGGGCGTCGTGTCCAAAATAAAAGCAACAAACGGAATGTAATTGTCATTCCCGTGGATGAGATTCTTAATCAAGCCCTTAGAAATGAGTATCAGTGCATATGCGCATTTGATATTATAACCAAATTCGTACACGAGTACATAATATGAGTGCGTTAGTAACATTTAGCGGACCACTGTTCTAGCGTGCTTTCCCCCATCCTTTCATAAAAGATGAGCTCCTCCTGACTCACTTTTCTAATTACATGACTAGAGCAATTCAGCTTTCTGCGTTCGATTCTTTGAGGAGTTGACAATTTTTCTTGGCTCACAGCCGCAGTTCCTAATTCATAGTTTTACTCGTCTGCTATCCTTCTACTGAAGTTGAGCTCCTCCTCAGTCACTTTTCTGATGACATGACCAGAGAAACTCAGCTGTCTGCTTTCGATTCTTTGGAAAAGTTGACGATTTTTCTTGGCACTCCACCGCACTTCCTAATTCATAGTCCTACTCGATTACTCCAATACATCCTCTCCAACAAATACCTTCCGGTTTCTATAAGCGACCGGTAAACCTAGCAACCTAATTTCGTCATTTACGTGCTACTTAATCCTGACGGCTTTGTACAATCAACCGAGATAACAGACCCCAGATATCCGACACTCGTTTCAGAGAAATGATCATTTTCTTGCATTATCCGAGCCACTTTTGTCTAAGAGCTGTTAACCTCAAATTGCAATGTTTTGTTTAAAACAAAGGATAAAGTATTTAGTATTGATAGGATAGGATCTACTTTTATTACGGTAATATTGAATCACAAATCGTATGGCGGGTAAAATTAGCATCGTAAACACAGAAACCACGCTATTACTCCTTTGAGTCGAGCATAAGTTGGCATCCTGTATTGTCCAATACCTTCATAAACACACTACAAACATACACCAGAGCATGGTCTGTTGGACTGTTGATCGTGTAACGCTGTAATTAGTAGCATGGATGAACAAGTTATCAGACTCACCACGTGCATGCTATCAAAAACCTCTGTTCCCAAAACGACCAATTTCCAAATGTTCAAGGCAATATTGCTAACAGCTTACTAAAAATGCATTTGATAGGCTGCTGTTAAAAGAATAATCTTATACTCCGTCAATAGTTCTACTTCCCAAGTCCAAGCAGACAACCTTGTTGCATTAAACGATAATTATGCCACCACACAATCGACAAGATTCCGCCTTGAGAACTCGTGACCTATCGGTTACAGCAGAGGCCCCTGATATCAGAGTTGTGTGATGCAAACAAAAGAATTACAACATTTCGCTGTTCACAAACAATCGCACGAGGAACTTACCTGGTACAGTGGTAGGCTCCGTGGTTTGGCTGTTTCATACAGTACCAGTCAACTCTCTTTATAGAGTAGATTCCACAAACGGAGGGAGAAATTCCTCATACGAACCTCAGTAATGCTACCATGCCAGAAGGATGCCACACGTACACTTCGGCCTTATCGCACTTGATAACCGATGTTTGTATTAATGAATAAAGCATTTTAACGTAAGGCAAAAGTTGTATTTCCTCAGAGTTCCTGTTAGGCCGTGTTCTCTTATTTAGTAAATTATTGCTAAAGAAGAAGATACACAAGATGTCGTGCGCTTATTGAATACATACAATGCTGGCATGTTTTCTTCTCTAGGGAACCTCCAATTCTTGATGCAGAGAAGTTGAAATCATGACTTTCATTGGTTTATGACGGTATACCGGAAGTAGAACAAGGTTAGGCAATTTCCTTAACAGTTGAGAAAATCCTTAGCTAAGGAAACTCTTAAATCTGGCCCACTTACGACTTTCCCACTTCCCTCATACATATCCTGGACCAATCGAACATATTTCTCATGTATTCCGGTTTTTTTCGTACAGAACCATAACTCCCCCCTTTGTATCCTATTGTATGCCTTTTCGAGGTCCACAAATGCACAATGCAACACTTTTTGGCCTTTTTATACCTTTGCAGGAGCATCCTTAGGGCAAAAATCGCATCAGTGGTGCCCTTCTCCCGCATAAATGCGAATAGTTGTTGGCAGGTTTTTATAATAATTTCGAGTCTAAAGTCTACTCTTCTCTCCCCCAGTCAGTGTGTGGCTCATTAGCTTTATTCCTCTGTGATTTTCGCGACGTCCCCTTTGTTCTTGTAGATTGGGACAAGCACACTCTTACTCCTCTCGTCTGACATCCTTTCCCTCTCTTGGATTTCGTTGAATAATTTTGCCAAGAAGTCTGTTCCTCAGTCGCCTAAATATTTCCAGACCTTGGCTGCCAAACCAGACGGTCCTACTGCTTTTCAGTTTTTTACCCTTCTTAACGCTTCTCTCGCTTCCTCTCTACTAATGATCCTCACGACTTCGTTTATCACTTTTGCTGATTCTACTTTGACTTCTCGATCATTCTCCTCGTTCATAGGTCCTCGTTCATAGACTCAGACACTCCCTCTACTCCTCTAATGTCGCCTCTGTGCTTGTAAGCACATTTCCATGTTTGTCTCCAATCGTTGTCACCTGCTGTATGTCCTTACCTGATTTTTGTTGCTTTCTGGAAGCCTGTTAAGCTCTGTGCCACTTTCTAGTCTGTAATACAATTCTTCATACGCAGATCCCTTTGCCTTCCCCCCCCCCCCCTTATTTCTCTTTATTATGTACACGCTGTCACTGACCTAGTTTTTACTTTTATTTCATACTTTTTTGCTTCTACCTTTTTCTTTAGTCATTTTTTCTTTCCCTAATGTCATTCCAAATACCTTCCTAGCTGTTTCTCTTAACAAGTCCGCTGTTTTAGTCCCTTCTTAGTTAATATGTCTTCACCTCCTATTGTCCTAGTCATTTTTTTTTTTTTTCTGTGGGGGGGGGGTGTTAGGAAGACTAAAGTCTTCTCTTTAGAAAGCTCAAACTCCTCTTTTCGACTGCTTGGGGGCAATATTTTATTGGTCTCCAAATTTTTTTGATTTTTTGCGTGTTCTTGATCATATGAGAGCGTTGTCATATTGCGTAATAACGTCTTTTGCCGCTATTATAACCCTTATTCCTCTTGTAATCAAACGTCATCATTGGACAGATCTCCTTTCGAGTGCTTCCTTGTAACAATTTGTTAGAGTGCTGTATCTCTTATACGCCAATTTTACATGAAAGAATCTACAGCATCATCGCACGACAATGGATGACCACAGATTTGCTCACGTACCAGAAGCGTGTATCGTGCAAAGAATCTTCTCAAATAACTGAAGGAAAGGCTGTAAGCTCCGTACAAAAATCTCAAAACGAAAAAAATGTATTGGTAACAATCAGATTAGATTGGAAGGGCGACCAAAGATATACCATCAGGTCACAATATATCCATCTGTGCCTTAAAACCGTAAAAACTGCATTTACGTAATGACTGAGCACACCTTGCAGCAATCAGGAGTTGGTAAATTTCAGCAACCTATCAGATTATTGCAAACCCTAATATACTAATTCTTATTTCCATGGTGTGAACGACGTTGAGGAGATTAGACATAACCTAATGATATTTATCATATTATGTACCTTGGCAAGGCTCCTCGTGTTAGTCAGTCATGGATTAGCAACTATCGCTCTGTTAGATGAGAGGGCGAGATGTTGTAGCTAAACCTGTAAGCTTTATAAATAGATATTAAAATAAAATTAAAGTCCCGTAATGCTTGTTGTTAGTGATTTAAGCAGGTTGAAGTGGAAGAAGATCATCATCATTCACGTTACCATTCCTGTTGGCTTTTCTCAATACATTCTGAGAGAAATCTGTGACCCTGCAAACGCAATTTGGTAATAAGTTTATTCAGTTTATTCAGCTTTCCTAGAGACTGCATTTCTTAAGAGCGCATGTAAATGTCACCCAATAGTGGAAAAGTTGTAATAAAAGTCACAATAAAAAAACTGATGACACATAATTATCAAAGCTAATCAGCCTTTTTGCTTTTAATGAGTTTAACAAAGCCAAGGGACCTGTAGCTTTGCAATCTAAATCTTGCAATACGAGAAAGTGAGATAACATTTTTGATTGTCAAAAAACTCCAACACTGGTACCATTTCAAAAATGACTATTATAAATAAATAATAAATGGACAAGAACCATTTAATAATTATTGCTGGTGATGCAAAAAATGCCCCTGTAAAAACTGTCACCAACCCTTTAAATTTAGAAATGAAATAAGTACCCCATCATTTCTTATAGTCCGTAAGTAGGCTACATTGCACACTTTGATCACCACTGATTACAACACATTTTCAGCTTTTCCTATACCTTTCAGTCAGCAAGTTTCTAAACTAGTTACAACATCAGTAAAACGACAAACAAAGAATAAAACTACATTGTTGCAACAGTTAACAGTTAGTGGCTCCTCTAAACCTTTATAACTTCTACAGGCGTGTAGAAGCAAATATCATTCTTCTGTTTCATAACCCTTCTGATCTATCTCCATATTGTCCAAGCAATTTATTTTGCCATGGTAGAAAACGTAATTAAACAAAAACTAGCCACTTTCATAACAGGTACAATCCTGAATAACGAAGCATGTGGGAATGACAAATCAATCCCAGAAGTCATCATTACATAGGTGACCGCTAAAATACAATAAAAGAATCAACATACCGGCGTTTACAATACTCTAACAGGTAAACAAAATCAAGTCTAATGGGACTTGGACAACATGAAATTACTATTGACAGGAAATTACTATTGCAACAGTAAGAAAAATCCTAGAACAAACTATAGGAGGAACCATAGAAAGATCCACAGACCATCCGTGGAACCATAGCAGGAAAATAAAAAAAATCCATAGATTCTGCAATAGGAGGAAGCACGTAGGAAACCATAGAAGAAATAATCAGGGATGTGCCATCATAAATGTATGCATTGCATGCATTTAAATTATCATAAAAAGTGAATGCAGACCTAAGCTAATATATTTTAGTCAAAATTGCTCCAATGTACTTTTCTATACTTTGTACAATACTACATAATTCCTTCTATGTGCTTTTTTCCCTAAACCATCGACTAAATGAATGTACAGCAATTAACTGAAGGCACACCACCTGCTGCTCATGCAAACAAATCAAATTGTGGTTTGGAATAAAGTGCCAAAGTTCGGTGTCTTATCTGTTAAGATATTTTAGAATACAGTTACTTCCACTAACAAAAGCGGCAAGTTTATGTGAATTATTTGACAACACATAACTACTACCCTTTAAAGAATCATGCACACTTTTATCTACGCCCAATATCGTATCTCTCTGTAACAGTTTTATATCAAATCCTTCTGTCTTTGTTAGTTTTCGTGACCTTCTGATTTTCTTTCTTCCTGTTAAGATATACACAACGTATCAAATTGGCTTTGATTAGATGGAGAAAATAATCTGCAAGGATCACGAGGTATTTCCAGATTATATCTTAATCCAGAATTTACGTTTGTTCTCTACAACTCAATTATAGCTCTACAAGTCAATCTTGCAAAAGCAACTTGACCTCGCTTTAATGACTGAAAGCAACAAACGTTATTTCACACCTTGTCAAATGTCCTTCCAAGTTTGTCAGTCTCTCAATGAAGGGCCACTGAGTTGCAGTGGGCCCTCAAACACTATCCCCTTTGGAAATGATGATCCTGAGAGCGGATAATTACATTCTGTAAAAGTATATAGAGATTCTAAATTAATGGTTTGAAAAATAGTATTGGGTTGTTAAAAAACATACTTCAGCATTTAGGCTTTCGCGGTAAGTTGAAAAATATATTTCAAATTTGAAGGTAGTGCAGATGTATAGATGCTGTTACTATTTTACTGAATATTGGTCAATAAATCATCACTAAAATTTCGTTTGAAGGTAGTGCAGATGTATAGATGCTGTTACTATTTTACTGAATATTGGTCAATAAAGCATCACTAAAATTTCGTTTGAAGGTAGTGCAGATGTATAGATGCTGTTACTATTTTACTGAATATTGGTCAATAAAGATACTTCTACAATGCTTAGTACAATGCTTCTCTTTATCTAGACATGTAGCTCATTTCACAACAACTCTTGAACGACACGTTTAACGAGCGAATAATGCGTTGGTTACGCACATACGAAAGAGAGATGTTGCTATTGGTTCTTGTTCCTACAAACTTGTTTTATTAGTGATTAAACAGTCGTGTGTTGTAAGACCACTGACAACAATTCTTGCTATACCTGTGAGAAAGAAACTCTACGCCGTTGTTGGTCCGTCGAGAAAACCACCTCAAACACGTTTTTAACCTTAATTTACCCTCGATAAAGAGCTTATTATCTTTTAAAAAGTTACTAAGACTTTCTGTTACTTTCTTACGCCCATTTTATGCTCTTGTCGTGCCTTGCCGTGCCTTGCCGTGCCTTGCCGTGCCTTGCCGTGCCTTGCCGTGCCTTGCCGTGCCTTGCCGTGCCTTGCCGTGCCT
>JAAAKM020073195.1:141955195-142066934 GCA_010016025.2 Alatinidae sp. Z8VKAUB7J3
TGTCGTGCCTTACCGTGCCTTGCCGTACCTTGCTGTACCTTACTGTGCCTTGCTGTGCCTTGCTGTGCCATGCAGTGCCATGCCGTACCGTACCTTGTTGTGCCTTGTTGTGCCTTGTTGTTCCTTGTTTTGCTTTACCGTGATTTCTTAATAAGACCCATTTTGTATTCGGTGGTCAATGGTTGTACAGAAAAATGCTGCGAGGGTAAATGCACGCACACTCCGCCTGACATGGCGTCTCGAATTACTTTGTTCAGACAAATATGACAGCATATAAATTTAATTAAAAAGAGGCAAGTTAAACGGCTTTCCAATTTAGTCTTTAAGATGTAAGATGACGGAAGAGATAATGACCACGATATAAATAAACATGTTTAACAAGATTGAGTTAATCGCATGGCCATAGGATCCAACTCCTACTGGGTGCTGATTGAAACCCCACAATTTGCGTCAAATCGACAGTTTGCGAATCCTACAGGAGAATTGACAAAATATTTACCAGTCAAACCTCACAAAATATTATCTTTTCCTGATCTCTAAATGTTCAAGAGCTAGCATCGGTATATAATTTTATGATTAAAAAGGAAGTTCTTCTCCATTTCATTGGGAAGGGACTGTATAGTGTTGGAAAAAAGCAGATCTAGAAGTTGAATCAATTTTGTTGATTGAAAAAACAGATCAACAAGAATCTTAAAACCAATTCCATTCTGTAACTCGAAAATATTTACCAGTCAAACCTCACAAAATATTATCTTTTCCTGATCTCTAAATGTTCAAGAGCTAGCATCGGTATACAATTTTATGATTTAAAAGGAAGTTCTTCTCCATTTCATTGGAAAGAGGCTGTATAGTGTTGGAAAAAAGCAGATCTAGAAGTTGAATCAATTTTGTTGATTGAAAAAACAGATCAACAAGAATTCTGTAACTCGAAAATATTTACCAGTGAAACCTCACAAGATATTATCTTTTCCTAATCTCTAAAGGTTGTGCAATAATGACTTCTGTATGAAGAGTGCTGACCTACTAGCATCATGGCAATCGATGAAGCCACTAGATCACTCAATAGCGTGGTATAGTTGGGGTTGATACGGAAACGCTTCACGCGGCCAGACCGGACAGTATCCCACTGCAGATAAAAAGCGAATAGTCTTCTTTCTTCTTTATTATATCACTGCAGCTGGAATCGATACAACTACACTTTTGGCCTAAGAATCATCCAACATAAATTCGAAATGATTAAACTGTATAAGTACCCTGGCAGTTTACACCCCAAACAAACAACCATAAAATTATAACAATAACAATATAGTAATAGATTTATTTATATTGAGTAAGTCTTGTCAGTACTACAAATACTGTTCTCAAGAAGGCTCCTTATTTACTTATAAATAAAAGAATATTTGAAACAATAAGGATGAATAAAATAAGGAATGGAACGGTTATTTACAATTTTATAAAGATAAACCTAAAATTTGAAGTGTGCACTTCAAAACTCCATTTTGAAGTCCAACATTTCTTTGAATGGTTATGATTGTGTTTTCAATTGCCCCACGTTGGGCGCCATTATGTTGCGAAGAGACAACACGAGAATGTGAAGAAGAACAAAAATGTTCGGAATTTGGTTTTCCACTTCTTCTTTTCTGTACTAAATCCTTAAGATGATAACATTATAATAAACTTTGACTAAAGAATATACAAATTGATAAACGACAACGGTTGGCATGATGCAAATCGTTCCTTGCTACGACGACTAAACATCCTTGCTGTTCAAGCGAAAACTGACGACTGACTACGCCTAAAGTTTACTGACGTAATAACGTGGACCCGAGAGGTTTGGGACTAGCTTCTCTAACAGTAAAATTTCTATCTAATGGAACAATTGTAGGAAGTTCTTTATTTGAACATTTTTAGTAAAGCAAAACGATAGCACCTTGTTTTTCTGGACCGTAATCTCTCATTTTTATGAGTAGAGTCTCGCACCATGAGTAAAACATTGATTTCGAGACAGAAAGATATGTCGTAAAGTAATCTTCCTTCACTACCGACGATTGCTGCGACCAGTGTCTAACAAGAAGCTTCAGTAATATGAATCGACCACTCATAGACATGTTCAAATTTTATACCACAAACCAACTTTACAAAAAGCTATAGAACAAGCCGCTTATTGATCGTAAAGCATGGTAACTTTGTTCCGTTCTGTGCCAGGAGAGGCCTCAAGGGTACAACCAGACTCACTCTCGAGCTCAGAACTGCCGTTCATTAGTTTTTCCCTTAACCCACTCCCTTGGGAATTTAGATTCCAGGCAATCGCACTAGGGTTTCCCTATTTTTTTGCCATCATCGCCACATCTCAATTTAACACCTTTGCAGTTTGGAAAGCGATAGAATGCTCAAGGATATTGAAGTAATACGGGAAGTTGAACCTACGCATTTCATTCCTCTCATAGGCCGGCCTCTTTCAGATTGCGGCCACAATGCCTCTTATTGTAAGTTGAAGTAGATACAAGGTAGACTTTTACAAATACTTTGAGTAAAACTTGGTGTCACAGTTAAATGTGATGCACTATTCAACATGTTCTAGTGAATGCACCACATGGCGTGATAAAGTAAGCCATGACCCACCAACTGGATTTTAATACTGCATGTTAGAGAAGCTATGAAGAATACCGTGTGTTAGAAAGTAGACTCCTCCCCATCCCCCATACCTTATTTGGAAAACGCAAAGCGCGACTGATGTGGCGATATGAGTAATTATGTAATAAGTAAATCAGAAATCAAGCAAAGATGTTGTGATTTGAGCATTAATTGTCAGATACAAATCAATGTGATTCAAGGGACTCTTCATGTATAGTTTGTGAAGTAATCAATATGTCTTAAGATTCTATGAAGTACTCTTATTTGTTGAACCATACTCTCGAACTGAGTTCAATTAAAATCAATAGACCCATAAATAATTTGAAGTCGCTACTGGAACAGGACAGTTGAACTATGAGTAGTTAATGGTGTAGGGGAGTTGATAACAGTTAAGAAAGGTGTACGACAGGGTTGTGTATAGTCATTTCACCTATTCAACTTGGATAACGAGTGGATAATGGGAGGACTGGAAATATTTATTAAAGGATTATACAGGTACAGATAATGATTTGTACATGAAGGAATAAGAATCTTGGGTATGCATTATGCAGTTAATACTGTTCTTAGCCGTACGTCATAAGAGATCCCTAGACCAATTAATTATCAGTAAAGTTGTGAGTACTTGTGAGTATTAGTGAAAAGAAAGGGTTGTTTCGCAACTGCAAGAAGTTTGAATGTCTCGTTATTACAAAGCAAAAGACTCTCCCTGCATGCAGTAGTAAAAGTAATATCAATTCAGTAAATTGATACAGTTAGCTAAGACATTTTAAGACTCCACAACAGCCATGTCATATGCTCAAAGACGATCGATTGCGAAGATAAATTTCCACCCCAAAGCAGGGTCACTACTTTGAGAGTACCCCTTCTTCTTCTGCCTCTCTTACGTGAGACCAATTTTACCATATAAACGCTTGCCTTACAAATTTAGCTCATATTCATAAACCTAGTTTTACAACAAAGGGCGGACCTCATGAAAGTATAATGGAAGATAGGAACAAGGTGCCACTTTTAAATTCACAGAGTGCTGTCAAAGAAATACATGTCCAGCTACAAATTGTAAAGGTAGAATATTCCATAAATTAATTGCTACACAATGATTGCAAAAGATGCAAAAAGCTCATGAGTAGTGAAATATTCTGTTTTCCTTGTGTGTCATATTTTCTACCTAAGCACTAAACGGCTGTTACGCTCTATTGTTCTCAGGGAAATAGAAAATGGGTAAATTTGATGTCATTTTGGAAATCTGACCGCAACTCGAGAGCTTCAACAGTTTACAAAATCGATTTTCTCCAACTTAAATTCTGTTAATCGAGGTCAAAATAATCACGAGTATAGTTTAGCTACTCTTCTACGTACCTGTTTTTAAAGTTTTTCAATAGCCTTTTCCAATTATCTATACAAAAAATCCAAAGAGACCCAACTTTCGTAAGTTATTTTGTAGCAGAAAATTTTTGTGAAAATCAGAGCTCTTCTTTCCTTTGGCGCTTGCACACGGTTGAAGATAATTATTTCATTTTTTTGCATTAATTACTTTGACATAGAGGCTGCAATAAAATCGCGGGCAACTATTGGTCAATTGTTGCCAAGTTACTAAAATATTTGTTTTAGACCTTTGTCAAGCAGTTGCTCTGCCTGAAAGATTGATTTCAAGGCGTATCACCTATCTAATGTTCTGGGCAATTATTTTTACATTTTATCTCAACGTAAGGAAGTGCCGACGACTTGTTTGGCACCTACTACAGCATTTTTTGACCTTTGCGGCACACCTGCTGCTGCGTTCGACCGATAACTGCTGACGAGAATAATTGTTTCAATGAATGTCCGCGGTCTTCTCAGTGCTCTTTCATCGTGAGTCTTTTGTCTCCTGGAATGAAACCCGCGACAGCCAGCAACAAAATGTTGCAACAAAGATGACATTTCAAATAACAATGAGAATTTTATATACTGTACATTCGACTTAAAGATGTTTGGTACCAGTAAAATCAGTGAAAAATTAAGAATAATCCAGGATCTGTTAGGTAAGGTTTTGTTGCACTCGTTTATTCATCAATTTGAAGAAATCCTTCTGAAATGTGTTTTGCGCTTATGCTCGCATGGCAGTGTTGTAATCGATGTAAGGACGCAGCTATGGCTCTTGGTGAAAGGAGAGGATTTTATGGATCTTCTTTAGCTGAGTCCGTGATGCAGATAGCATTTCAGAGTGCGATAATGCACTACATAATTTCGTTTGTGAAACAAGTGTGGAGCTAGCTTGATGTTTCGCGAAGATGGTTTATGCTTCAACTTTTCATTCAACTCCTCTTGATAAGGAAAGAGTAGGTTTGGGGTGATGTTAAGTGCACCTGGCGCTAGAGGGTAATCGCGATGAAGATCTTGTAGCTCTTCGGGATAGTCTAGATCTACTTCAAGGATATATCCTGTCTCATCATCGCCCTGACTATGTCTATATCAAATCGGCTTATCTCCTCAGATGACAACCACGTAAAATCACTGATTGGGAGGGTTTGCGTCATAGCTCATCCATACAGATTGTTGGCATCTAGGTATATAAGATATTCGTTTGTGAGGGAAGAGTCATAGTTGGATAAATAGGGTTGCTGCCTAGTGCTTAACGATGGCATATCATAGATACTACTCCCCGTATACCATGCTCTATAAATAGCTACATATTTGGGTCGGTGAAAACATCTAGTTCTATATCGGTATGAAGTAGAGCAGCTTGCCATGTGAGCCCAGGGCTTGTATAGTTATGAGCTGGACCCAAGTCATAATAGTTGCTGCAGTTAAGGCGGGACTTTTCAAACACGTCTGCAAGGAGTAGCACATCGGTCTTTAGATAAGGATGTAGTGTAGATAGATATTTTAGATTGTATGCTGTAAAGAATGTATTATTGTTTTTAATTTTATTCATAAGCAACCGTAGTCCAGCTGTCACTACGCCAGAAGAAGGAAGAGATTCTGAAAGCTCACATAGAGCCCCAATTTAGTTTTAATGTTTTCATGTGTGTGTATATATATATATATAAAATGCTAAAAACTGCGATTATTAGGCAATAAAACTATATAAAAACTAAAAAATGCCTAGAGGCTTGCGCAATTTTATCCCTAACAGCAGACATCTCGCACTTATCTGAATTCATAAAGGGGTACTTATTTGGTATCCAATCTCTGAAGTGGGGCTTGTATAAAGGGGGCGCTTACTCTAGGGAGAGTCTTATTTAGATTTAAGGTAAATACGAGTATTTAATGTTATCTTAGAATATTTGTAAATTGCCTTTTTAATGAGAATAACTGCCTGTGATAAAATCTTTCATTTTTTATAGTTTTTAAATAAGTGGCATGTGATGTCCCTGAGTAAGCGCCCGATAAGGAAGTCAAGGGGGGCTTATTCGAGGGAAGGGTGCTTGTATCATTTAACGAGCTTGTAATGGGGATGCTATTTCAGGCTGAGTACTAATATAGTTCAAGACAATATGAGGAGTCCTAATCTGATCGGACTACAAAAACGTTATTTTTGGATCCTAGTGGAAAATTTGGATGTCTAGATTTGCTATGAAGACCCTATGCACGGTAGAAGTTTGACATATACCCGACATGCCAAGACACCGCCAGCTAGGAAATACAGGGTACTCGAATCACGACACCCAAGTTTGATCTCGTAAATTTCACTCCAAAACATCTTTCTAACTTTGAAATGAATTTTCTAGCCCAGATCACAAAGATTGAGTAGCATGTGTTACAATACACTTACATAAAAAACACAAGTGTATACAAAACAAATTTAGTCCGTATTGCAATGCAACGTTTATGTCAGTATGGTGTACGAAAGTGTTTTCTTTATTGTTTGTGGTGGAGGATGCAATGGAAGAGTGACATATTTTAAACTACCGAGAGTAGGACCGCAGCTTACGAAAATATGATGCGACGACGAGTTTAGTAGTTTTTTGAGCGAGATGTACGAATCTTCAATTTTGATTATAGGAAGTCAAGAATGTTCTCGCATACGCAGTGGAATGCAACCTTGTTCAAGAATGCCTTAAATCGAAGCGAGATTCATTTGAAGCTTGGAGGCAAGTTGTCGAGATCACATTCAGCGTATGCCCGGCTGATGTGTTAACAGTGGACACCAAACAAGCCTTTCAAGATGTTTTGCATTCATGTAAACAGCGCTAGATTAGACATTTTATCTCCTTCAACCGCCAACCACAACCTGCTTTTCAGTATATATTGGTGTTGCCCATACTTCACCTACAGATCAGCGAGGATCACTCTAATGGTCATTAACTAGCCATAATAACTAAGTCTATGGTTAAGCAATTGCCACACCTAATCTTAGAATTAAAAGGGTGAAAGGCCATCATTGCTCCTATCAAATCATATTATGACATCTCGTTACTTTGCTTGAGGCAATTCTAATTCCTTAATTTTAACGTGGTAGTACCAAAATTTATATATCAACCCTAGGGGCAGTGTACATCACTTCATACCAACAATAGTAGCTATCTTATACTTTTACTACATATATTTATCGATGAGGTTTCACCTGCCCTTAATGTACAGTCTGAAAGTCCATATTCTACGTGATCGTACACAGGAATAGCTCTACCGAGAGATCTGCGGAATTGATTCAGGGCTTAATGTACTTTTTCTAGTCTTCGTACGCCGTCGCACAATTGGTAACGATTTTGATCGCTGATCAAACAATTTTGGGTACGAAAAATATATTCTGCTTTTGGTTAAACTTTTTTCGGACAATATACCAGTACAGAGTCAAACTTTAGTTTGGGATTTTCGTGCAAGACAATTTCCTTGTAGGAGGAATTTCAAAATATAGATACATATCCTTGAGTTAGTAGCTCTAAGTCAATTAGTTAGTAATTTTTAATTCGTTAAATTATCAAGTTAGGCAGTTAGTTTGCTGTTTAATTAGTAAGGCTAGTTTGTGTCTTATGCAGTGGCATTTCAGTTAGTCAGATAGTTTAGTTGGCAAAGTTAGTTGCCTTAAATTGGTTTTTATGTTAGTTAGCTAGTCAGATAGTTCCTAAATAAAAGTTATTTAGTTAGTATACGTGTTCCCAAGGTATTTAGTGAGTACGGTTAGTTGGTTGGTTATCAAGTTTGATAATTCGTCACTTACTTAAAAAGGTTAAAATAGTTTGTTAAATCAGTTATTTGGGTAAATATGGAGGGAGCCAATCAAGTCGGCACTATGTTACCCCGCCTTTTGGAAAGGATAGCTTAAAGTATCTGTTCTCATTAATAACGGATGCTTCCTTGCTCTGTGAGTGACGGTCCTACTAGGAGGCTGAGGGTGTCTCATACCTTGGTTTTCCGCCTGGTGGCTCAGATTGAGGGATGTCGTACAAGGACGTTCTAGCTACCTTTTATTTACTAATTAGCCTGTTTGTTGAGTTTGCTGTTTATTTTGGGTAGTTTCAATGCCGGTATCACTGCTCATCAGGCTCTTCAATTGGGAGACTCACAGTGTTAAAGGGATACATGAAAATGCAGAATTGTAAGTATTCATAAGTGCAAAGCAAAACTAACACAAAGTAAGTTCACCTATAACTGTTGCATACCAGGACTGTAAATACCATCTGATAACAAGGAAAACTTCAACTGATCTTGAGTATAGTTTCATTAAAACATTTATAAGTACTAACTAGGTTGCAAGTTCTTTAATAATTAGGATTACTATCATATTTTCATTTATCTGTTCTATTCATCACTGTTATCATAAAATCAAACTACCGTCTCATAAAAATAACGTTAAAAAAGTAAAAAAGTATCAACTTTTACAAGCTGTGCTTTGCATGCTTTTTTGTTATCATATATATCATGTTGCGGTGCTACAATTTTCTGTTAAATAGTTCTAGGGCTACAATTGCTGTACATCTGCGCTGATCATAGTGATCTTTTAGTGTCTGACTAAGGTATATTTTATAGAGGGGGAGAACTACATTTTAATCGTTTCTATTCTTTTAAAAGTACGGAGCGTGCCCGGTTCACCTGATGACATAGATAACAGTTTATATGAAGTTGTGCATCCTTCTCGGATATTGGTTTCTAACTACCCTTACTTGGAGTGTACACTCTCCTCAACTTTGACGTAAAATCCCCTTTTCACAAAGAAAACCTGACAAAGACACAGATCTGTCCTACAGCATACGCTGTATTGGTTTAAATTTTGCATTTCAGATTGAGGTTTTTGACAGCTAATGAAAGACCATCTGTTTAGCACTTTATACTGTTCTGTTCTGTAGTAGATTGTTATTTTCGCTTGTTAATGATATTTTATTTCTTGAGTATTTTGAATCTCAGCCTGCCTTGTTTCTTAAGTTGTTCTTATTTTTTGGCCAAATCTCAGCCTGGTGTTTCTTATAGAGGTTGTTCTTATAAAAAATACGCGTAATAAGCCTCGAGATAAGCCTTTTGGCCCTTGTTTTCTTGACGATCTGTGGAAGCCTAAATAGCCTTTTATCTAAATTTGAATTACTTTGCCGGACCATCCATGTACTTCCCATCCCAGAGGAATTTTATTCATAACGTAAACACTACATATTTCGAAATATCAAGCAAACAATATCTTAAACTTTCACCAAGGTCCTAAGAATACCCTTAGTCTGGAAACGAACAATGGAAGATTGTTCGATGCACTGAACTATATATAAAAAGTCTTTTTATATATAGTTCAGTGGTTCGATGTTATTGTTGAAAATTTCACTAGTTACCAGGCTACTCTAGGTGCACACCTGTTTTCCGAACAATGAGAAAATTCCAACAAGCGAGGACTGCGCATCAGCTTCCCAAGATTTTGTAACCGTAACCTTTGACGATGGCCAAGAATTTTGACCAGGAACTGGAATCAATATCCTTAGAAGTAAGTAGGGCTGTTTTCTTACAATACGAGTATGTGAAAATCGAAACTGTGTAGTAGGCAGTGCTATTTGCTTCGATCCACTAAATTGGCAGTGCTGAGGATAACATACGTTTTTAGAGTACGTCTTTGGTACTGGCTGCAGATAAGCTGTATTCACACTAGAGGCGTCATCGAGCAGTGCGTCACAAGGCAGAACCTCACCATGCGTCAAATGATCATGCGTGATGAATTTGTGTAAAGCGGCTCACAGACGCGCAATAATCTTGACAGTAGTACTGATGAAGGTGTAAATTTATAACATTATTGATCGTCTGTGGGCGATGATTGAAGCATTGAAAAGTTTCTTGACAAATCAAAATCCGTAGATGTTTATTGACGGTCCGTTGATAATTTTGAATAATAACATTAAAACTAAAATAGGGCACTCTGTGAGCTTTTGGCTATCACTTGCCCTTTTTATTTACATTTCTGTTAGCTCTTTGATCTTTTCACTAGCTTCTAGCTCATGTTATTCTTCTTCTGATGTCAGCTCTTCACTTTCATTGTCTGTAAACCTCATAATCTGGTTTCAAATCGACAACACTGCCTTCATCATTAGAATGTCTTCTACAGAATTCAACAGGTTTAAACAAAGTTCTGTCTCTTTCATATCACGATAATAAATTCTCTAACTTGACCCAAAATGCATTTGACACGAGCATTTCAGAGCTGTCTGAATAATACAATTAAAAAAGAAATTTGAAATCATACAGAAAGAAAAATTATAAACACCAAGCTTTGATGGCATTTTTTTGCTTATTTTCAACAATACCATCAGAGAGCTCCACTAAAATCAAACAAATTAAAAATACATTACAATTTAGCCTTCTAAGATAGTAAAGCCATCAGACATGCTAAATTATAAAATATGCAAATGACTGTGTTCAGAAATGACTTCATTAGCGGGATATAAGAAACATTAAATTAGTGGATGTAAGAAATATTTACATCAAAATGTTCACTGATAATTTTTGGAGGCGCAGTGAGTTTCACAATCCTGACTTGACTGGGTGGCTGCACATTGAAGTGGAGAGAGACCTTTGGGCAAAGGGCCCCCTACCCCTACCTGCACAGAATCAGGTTGAGCCTAATTACCTACAGTTTGTGACCACAGTTGTATCTTCTATTAGTTTTAGGTAATTGTACTTATAATTGCACATTCAATTCATTGTAGTCCCCAAAATCATTCAAATTATTGATAATCACGTTAAGTTGCATGATGCCCAGAAAGACTGTTGTTATCCACCTTACTTGGGGTTATGATTTCTCTCTTTCTAATCTGTATTACTTATTGGCTGTGTTTGCCAACTGATGTAAAAACGTTTTGATATTTTATATTTTTTATTTCATTTATCAGTTATCCCCTTAACAGGGGCTAGGGTGGTACCGATATAAATGGGACTTTTAGCATAAGGGTATGGTTATATCTCTTGTATATTGCTTTACTTTCTACTAGCAACTCATAATATTTATATCTCCCATCGTAATATACAAAAGAGCCGCCGTAGTCCAGTGGATAATTCACTTGCATCCTATGCAAGAGGGTACGACCTTGATTCCCTCGAGGGCCCCAAGTGACGTTGGAAAATTCATCCAGTCTTAAAGTGCTTTAAGTTTCAGTAAAAGTCCCTTGTCAATCACTTGCCAATCACTCAATCAAAGACCCCTGGTGTGCAGTGGGCACCATTTTGAATCTACCCTAAATAAACAGTACAGCTATCAAACTGGCTAACTAGTAAACAAAGGGCAGCTGGTGCGTTCAAGGCAGCGCCGGTCAATTAGGGCTACCGGCCAGAGAAGCAAGCCATTCCCTTTCTAGGGTGTTCATACGGGATCGATTTGGATCCGTACCAGTTTGGATCCGTACCCGTGTAAACTGGGTCTAAACCGCCCAGTAGGACAATTTCTCAAGGATTATGGAAAGAATCTGTCATCAATGGCAACAGACACTATATTCGTTCCTTCCCAAAAAACCGTAAGTGCGCATCACCCTACCCTCTGCCAAAGGAGAGTGCAAGGTGTAAAACCGCATTATCATTGCACAAAACATTTTCAAATAATTTAAAGGGCTGTACCCCCTTGGCCACTCCGCATCGCGATCCTTGTCATATAGCACATGGCTGACAATTTAGCAATGTAAAAACTTTTATTTTTCACTGAGTGTGAAGCCAAGGCAGGCCCGTGGCCACATGAGACTACAGCAAGGCGAAGCCCCTCGAAATTTAGTATCAGCTTCCAATGTCTATAGGGTCCCCTTAACCAGTTGCTATGTCAGCCCATCAAAACAAAACATTAAATAGCCCCTGTAGTTCAGAATAAATTTCTATTTTATGGTCGTGAGCCAAGCCTATGCCTGCTGCTTGTAAAGATTCAGTTTGCTGTAAGGAATTCAACAAAAATTAAACCCATGGAAAGCGATATCTGGTCAACAAGTTCACTTATACCACTGTCGATGATTTAGAGGTTGCCAAATGCTTAACCCTAACTTTGACGCTACGATTTTCGGACAAAATCTGAACGTTATTGAAGCTGCTAGCCTCGCTTTAAGTGCCTTATCTATGTGAGATCGAAAGGTTACTGAGATAAATCTATCGCATGTATTGCAGCAATTTATTTGATTCAAATATATGATTTAGAGGTTGCCAGATGCTTAACCCTAACTTTGACGCTACGATTTTCGGAGAAAATCTGAACGTTATTGAAGGTGTTAGCCTGGTTTTAAGTGCCTTATCAATGTGAGCTCTAAATGTTACTTAGAGCGACCATCACATTTATTGCAGCAGTTTATTTGATTCAAATACATGATTTAGAGGTTGCCAAATGCTTAACCCTAGCTTTGACGCTACAATTTTTGGACAAAATCTCTAGGTTCGGCAGTTGTTAGCCTGGTAATAAGTGCCTTATCATCGTCAGCTCCATATATTACTGAGGGGTACAACACATCTATTGCATCAGTTTATTTGATTCAAATACATTATTTAGAGGTTGCCAACTGCTTAACCCTAACTTTGACGCTACGAGTTTGGGACAAAATCTGAACTTTATTGAAGTTGCTAGCCTGGTTTTAAGTGTCTTATCAGTGTGAGCTCCAAATGATACTTAGAAGGATCCAGCACTTCTATTGCAGCATTTTATCTGATTCAAATAGTTGATTTAACGATTGCCAAATGCTTAAACCTAACTTTGACACTACAATTTTGCGACAAAATCTGAACTTTATTGAAGCTGGTAGCCTGGTTTTAAGTGCCTTATCGGTGTGAGCTCTAAATGTTACTTAGAGCGACCCATCACAGTTATTGCAGCAGTTTATTTGAGTTAAATACATGATTTAGAGGTTGCCAAATGCTTAACCCTAACTTTGACGCTACAATTTTCGGACAAAATCTGAACTTTATTGAAGCTGGTAGCCTGGTAATAAGTGGCTTATCATCGTCAGCTCCATATATTACTGAGAGGGATACAACACATCTATTGCATCAGTTTATTTGATTCAAATACAACTGCCACACGTGATGTAGCTTATTGCAAGCATTCCATGCTTGGCCTTTACGGGATACAAAGTCTTTCTTGCAATCAGATACATAGATTATAACCCATCTTTATATAGATTGTTTGATCACATAACAAGATAACAATATAATTCGATCAATCCTTACCAACAGTTCCGTCGGCAGGTCCCGACATATGGGAAACTGTTACTGGCAGATACAGTTTTAACATTTCCTGGTTTCCTATACCCAAAGAGAAACAGTTTGGTACTATATTAGGATATGTTGCTCGTATGCGTAAATATCCTGATGAAGACCAATGGGAAGAGAGGTATTTTCATGGCCTAAAGACAACAGCTTTTATTGGCGGACTGAAAGCATTTTCTACTTATCACATTAAACTTGCCGGACTGACAATGAAGGGAATCGGTAACTTTAGTAGCGAAAGCACTGGAACTACAGAGGAAGAAGGTGTGTACTAAATTATAGTTTCTATATTCATAGTTTGGTTGCCTAGACTTGTCACTTTTTTTATTATTATTTTTATTTTTATTTTTTACATCTACATATTTTCATTGAGGGAGATGAAGAGCCAATGTAACTTGGAAAGCTTTTGCATATCGTTATTATCATTATTATTTTGTTTGTTTGTTTGTTTGTTTTGTGGGTTGGGGTTTTTTGGTTATTCTTATTTTTGTTTGTTTGGGAATTTTTTGTTGGGTTTTTTGTTGTTGTTGTTGGTGTTGGTGTTATTATCATTTGGGGGGTTTCTTCGCTCCCCATCTTTTTTATATTTATTTTATCTATTTACTTACTATTTATTAATTTATTCATTTTTATTTTTATTTCAATTATTGTTATTTCACTGTTGCTGTAGTTATTTATTACTCTGTTGCTCTACTTAATACATCATTGTTCATTGTATATTATTTAACTTGAATGTATCCACACAAAAAGTCTCATTGTCCCCACTAGAAATTGTAACGTTGAGGTGCCAGGTTATCAAGCCTGTACTGAGAAGTTGCTAAAATCTTACGAGGATATGGGGTGCCGAATGTCCAATGACAGACTACGCAGTAAATAATTGTGGTTGTAAGTTTAAGGAAATTTCAATAATTTCCAAGAAGGACGTGGCTTGTGAACAACTGTTTGTTATTGGATGATAATTTAGATGGAAGATAAACCAATCATTGTCATGAATACGGATGTTTTAACAAGACTTCTAACCGGATTACAAAACAATGTTAAGGGATTGAGAAACTGATTTAGGATATACGTTGGCAGATCTGACATTTATTAATTTATATTTTCCAAAATAACTACCTTAAGCCCTATAATTTCTATATTTAGAATTTTAGATTCAGGTGTCAAGTTAACAAAAACTTGAGAAACATATCAAATGGTTCGACATGAAAATCGAGTGCCCAACATCATTCAGAGCGGCGTTCCCAAAGTCGCAAGGTAATGTACCTCCCTCGAGCTAGCAAAAGTTCTTAGTACCCTCCTGGGGCCATATGAAAGTGATATTGTTTCAGTTCATTGATATTTAAAGAGTCAAAAAAAAAATTAACTTGCTTACCAAGTGTAAAATGAAAGTATGAGGAAGGTGAGAGTAAAAAAACGACAGTATTTATTGACCCTTTTGGTTGGTTTTGTGATTGTGACACAAGAAAAACAATGGAACATGTTATCTGTTGTTGTACATCCCTAGTACCCCTTGTCTCAATTTTACCTCCTTGAAAATCTCAAATACTCCTAAGGGGGTCGCCGGGGCTCCCATAACATGATAATCTGAAGATCGACACTTAAAAGTAGGTAATAGCGGGAGGGTATTGTATAAAACATATATTGGAAGACTTGAGCAGAAGGTAACATATCTCCTTTAATTTCTTAATTCAAAATTTCTTCTCTCCAGTTTTGTTGCTTGGACTGCAAAATTAGGACCTGTTAATATATAATTGAAAACTATCTATGTAGTTGTTGGTGACAGAAACTATTGTAATGGTCGACAATCGAAACCCATTATTGCCCATTGCCATAATTGGTTTAGGGTTGGGCCGTCTTAGCATATGACACCAGCTGTGAAACACCAGATCAGACAACTTTCAGGAATATCCAAAAGGATCTGTTGAATTTGTCATTAAAAAATAAAACAACTCTAAGTTCAAACGAGTTTCCAATATTAACAAGGAAGACCTCAACTCTGCTGCCTGCTGATACCCTAATCTCCATCCAAAATTGAGGAAAACCGCTACGACGCTATTTTTCTGCATGTCTGCAAGGTCTTTGAAGTCAGAAATCTTACTCTTGAATCGATTCAGTGATATATAAATATCCCTAAAGAAGAGTCTGCTGACAAGAGTGGTTACACCGGGATTAAATCTGACCTTGTCATTTGGAACAATCACTTGACACGCTCCCTTGCAATACTCTACGTTTCCTGCATGCTCCTGTATAGCGGCTAGCTTCCAATAAATGAAGACTTGAATTAATCGACCTCAATTCTTAGACCTCGGAAGCTAGCCAAATCCCCAAAACTCAACCCTCGCACCCTTTAGAAATAAGAACCGTCTAGAGTTTCAGACAGTCTCCTTTGTGCTGCTATGTTGAACGACAATGGCAGACACCAGCAAAGGTCCCTTTACCATCTTCGACGGCCATTCGACGAACTTGATAATAATCGCATTATATGATGTTGGAGACGCCACAACGACATGGGTATCCACTGCTACAGATGTACTGACTGTCCCTTGTACATCACTATAAACATATCAGAAGGCAATTAATTTTCTCCCGTTGGAGGAAAGTGTCTTCAATTTTCTTATTAGCAATATTCATCAACAGGTAGAAGCATACAAACTTATTAGTTCGAATCACCTGCGCAGAATGGGATACTGTCAGTTAATATTTAAACGAACAAGCATTGCAAACTGCAGTTTCCTAGGGTTGTTTACGACAAAGTAAGTCCTTTAATAAAACATGCCAAAAACTTACTTAATGAAGATTTCAGTCTAACAGGGTCTCGTAAGCATCCTGTTATGCGTATCCTTAAACCCAATTAGTATAGCTTCTGCCATCCTTAATAGTTTAAAGACTCTTACCTTCATTCAGTATTCTCTGTAGTAAATTCATAACGATGATGACGTTATGACTGGACATCGACATCCAGCTCAACGCAATTGGAGACCAGCCTCTCTACGCCATGTGACTTGACCAAGGAAGAACTGCCATCCGGCCCGTCATCAATCTAAAGCCCATTAAAGTTATAAAGTATCATCAAGAAGAGAGGACTTGCAATGTTAGTTTGAAAAGAACAAATGTTCTTGTCTAACTAACATTTCAAATCCTCTCTTGTCGATGATAGTTAGTATATTTCTTAATTTTTTTTGCTTGGGTGCCTCATTAACAGCATATTTCTCCTTGACTTTTGTGGCATTTCGTACGCCAAAAAATGGCCTTGACTTGTTATCGTAGCTGGTTGTGACATAACAAGAATAAGGCTTAACTTAGACCCCCATACGACTAATCGTCATGTAACACACGTTTACTTTGCCTGTTTCCGTCTGCGAAACACAAGATGCCTTTACCTAACCACTATGCACTACAGAGGACCCTGTGAGAGTAGTCTAGACCTGATTTAGGCAATGTTTGCATGCGTTATTGAATTCCAGACCAAGTATATCTTTCCTGATCTGTTATTCAAATAGTGCAATAAACGACCAAATAAAGTTTTGTTTACAAAGCTAAAGATTGTTCCAGAGTGACATTCATAAGAATATTATTAGCGGATAAAGCCAAGATACAAATATTATGACCGAAGGCTTAAGCTTGTAAACATCAACATGGTGGTCATTTGTTGCTTGCAGATAAACAACTCTGTGTAGAATATCATCGCCTTTGATTTGCAGGAAATAAAAAAGTCAGTAATGCCATCCTAGGTACCTACTGTATGAAACAAGTTGAAAATGATATTATCAGTTAAAAAATACAAAGTTATGATGGTGATGGGTTCCCTG
The DNA here is from genome assembly GCA_010016025.2 of Alatinidae sp. Z8VKAUB7J3. Classification (NCBI taxonomy): domain Eukaryota; kingdom Metazoa; phylum Cnidaria; class Cubozoa; order Carybdeida; family Alatinidae; species Alatinidae sp. Z8VKAUB7J3. The sequence continues at coordinate 141,972,253 of JAAAKM020073195.1, forward strand.
AACAATTTTGTTTATCAAGCGTTTGATCTGATGAACATATTTCTACGTACACCTCAATCACTTTCTAAGGTGAGCAGATACCCTTTCCACTAAAAGATTTCACAGCTAAACATAAAGGAACCAAGTTTGGCAAGATTCTCTCTATCATGAAAAGTACACTTTACGTAACGGCCTTCAAAGTTTATTTATCCTGGATTTATTGGATTCATCCTGGATTCATCGAATTTATCCAGGATTTTCCTATTCTTCGACACCATTTTGACCTCGCCTTGCATGATCTAAATTAACTGAACAAAGGATAAAGTTTAATTATTGGGTTTTACGACACATTTACAAAACACGCATATATTAGAGGATTTAAAAGGCTGTTACAGGGCCAACATCATAGGGGGACGTCATGCTTCATCCACCTTCTATTGAATGAGAAAAGGTGAAAATCTGCAGTGACATTGCAGCTGAAATTTTAGTAATTAGAACTAAGGCCAAGCGGTACACTAATTTCTCCAATTTAGAGTTTTGCATTTAGGAGAGTTTCTTGTAATACGTTAAGACGTAAGATTTTATAGCCTCGCTAACAACTTATTAAAATCATGAAAATAAAACGCCTTTTCTGTTAGTAGGTAGAGACTAGCATTACCAGGCATGCAACGGCACACTTCCGAACATACAAAATAAGAAAAATGCTTTCGGTATAGTCTTCCAAATGCAGCCCCTCATCATTTTGCAAAACACCCAATGCTAACCTGAAAACTCGAAAAGCTCTTTCAATGATTGTAATTTTCTTCCTATGTCCAATTAATTTTTTATGATCATCATCTTGTATATAAGGAGCTGTAAAGGGAGAAACTCGCGTATGTAGCTTGCTGTAATGTTTTCTATAGCATACCTTGTATGTAACTGGTTATGAAAGCAAAAGCTACCCCACTAATGATGCCTCAGATGGCTCTTCCTTTGACAGCCGAAGAAAATCTTATTTTGACAGCCGATTGCAACAATTGATGGACTGCGTAATGTGACCCACATGAACATCTTAATGTTATTGAACATTCTGAAACCAAACGAGCTACGCAATCATCATATTTTATCAGCCTGTTAAAGTCGAAATATGCGGGGTATCTTTAGTAGGGACGTGGGCTGGGAGGCCGCGTTAGCATTTGAAAGTACCGTATTACCTCGCTTTCTAGCGCATGCGCTTATAAGCAAAAATTGGCTTTTGGGTTTGCCAAAAAGACTTTTGCGTTGTTCTAAAGGATTAGTAAAAAGGAGGAATATGGGATCTGTACCACCTTTGGTCTCTTGTGAGTGGCTCCAGCAAAAGCGGGCGCAACCATCATTTCTATCCAGCTACAGAGTTTTGGATGGGACATTTGATCTAAAAGCTGCAAATCGCAACTTCAAGAAGGAGCATCATGACTGTAGAATTCCAAATTCAAGACGCTTTGACATTGATGAGTGTGCAGACAAAAGCCATCGACTGGCGCACATGTTACCATCACAGGAAGTATTCTCGCAATATGTTTCAAATCTGGGAATAGAAAATCATCACCACGTCGTCGTTTACGATAACAGTGTCAAGTTTGGTTTGTTTTCATCACCTCGGGTGTGGTGGATGTTTAGAATATTTGGTCATGATAAAGTGTCTGTTCTCGATGGTGGCTTACCGAAGTGGACAGACGATGGCTACGAAACTTCTTCTGGAGATTATGCAGCGAGTGAAGTTTTACCAGGTAGGCCTATGCAAACAATTAGTCTTCACCACAGTGTGTTTGTTTACGTGTGTGTATGCGTACGTGTGTTACGTTTGTGTGTACCCTCTGGGGTGTGTGTGTGTTTTGTGTGTGTATCCTGTGTGTGTTTGTGTGTGTGTGTTTGTGTGTGGGTGAATGAGTTTCATTTTACTTTTCTGTGTGACAAAATAAAGTCAATATTTCTGTGTGACAAAATAAAGTCAATCTGTTTGTTGATTTTTCCATCAAGAATATCGAAGTTACAATATATACTTTATACTTCAAGTCAGTGATACCCAAGTTGCTAGCCAAACTTGCTACAATAGACAGTCATGTAACACTGTAATTCTTTCTGACTTTAGTTTTTAAATCGCCTGTGATAATAAAAATTGAAGAGTATCTTATATGGAAATAGATATAAAATGATTTCTGCTCGTATTTCTGCTGTAAGAACTGGTCATTTGGAGCATATGCCTGGAATATGGTCAGTACCACATTAGGAATTTCAACCTCAATGCTGATAATCCTTTCTGAAATAAGATTTTAATTTTACTGCGATCCTGTAATTTTCTACAAACCTGGAACACGTCGCAGAAAGATAAGTTAATATTAATATCACATACTTTTCCTACATATTTGTAATAATTGACGGATTTGGTTTAGAAATTTGAGCTTCATGTCAGTACCTTATCTTGACATTTTGAAACTACAGAGCATTCAGATGAAAAGCAAGAGGGAGGATACAAGTATGGCCAAAATTCAAACGATACAAAAATATGTCTTTTTAAAGCACAAATATAAAATTGAAAATACAGGAGATAGTACAGACAAAGATAGACGTCAACTAGTAAGTAGCAAGGAAGGGGACAAAAGGGTAAAGAAGTAGCTAAGAGGATCAGTAGCAATCTAGGACGCGCCACTGTACGTTCCTGGGTCCACTCGAGCTGTATCATTCAAAATGCAGCAAAATTGAAGAAACATTGAAAATCGCATTCCAAAAACAACGTTTTGCATTTATTTTCCTGTTCTTTAAATATTTGCCGATCAGATTGGTCCCGCTTCTTGTTCATAGGGCATTGATAAAAGTAATAAGCCATAATCTTTGCGGAGGAAAATGTGTTACATGATACGTTGCAAGTCCGCTATTGATAATGGGGAAATCTGTCTACTTCACTAAGTGCAAAACTAGTCAAAGAATCGGATAACGATTCCTGATCCATCTAAACTTTAAAAGGTCTCGCAAAACCTTAGTACACAAGCTGGCAATCAGTTGTAAGCATTCCAGACAGACGTCACAAAGACTGACAATTGGAGAACCATAGCTAAAATCACCTACGGTTGTGGGTATACGGATGTGTAAATTTTTGATGAATGTCATCCAGTTCTTCAAACTGTAACTATAACGATGGCAAATTCAAAATATTCTCACGTCCACCCCAACCCAAAAAGTGGCATCTTGCGCGCACAGTTGCTCGTACGCCACGATTTTCCTCGCAGCATGTTCTGATCCAAGACGCGTGAGAAGAACCAGAAACGAGGCAAAATAATAGGGAAACAGGAAGTATAATACGATGCATAATAAAAGAAACGAAGAACATCAATAGATGCTATTATTTAGAAGTCTGTGGGTACAATCTTCACCAATTTTGTAGACCATCTTCATATTGACACTGACGTAATTGATTTTTCAGATTTAGCAGGGAATAAAGTGGAAACATATCAGTAAATCTGTTATTGCTGTAATCTTTGAGCATGATGAACCATTGCTTCAACTGGGACTGCCATTAGTGACGGCTGTGTAGTCTGTCTACCCTTCTTATACGCCATCGCCATCCAAGATGGTTGAGGTTGTGGACAGAGGATGGTTTCGCCGACCTAGCCTCGTTTCTTTCTCTCTTTGAGCGGCTTTTTGTTGTCACTTTCCTTGAAGAAAATATTCGTGACTATCTCTACTCGAATATCCACGCTGTGCTGTTTGTCCTTTCCTTGGTTCAGAGAGCATCGTCCTCTGGCATGTATAATCTTTCTTGAGACAAATCATTAATTCTATATACCAGCTTGGTGATACTCTTATCCACTTGTCGTAGGACGTAATTTGAACACGTTTTCTATGTACTCGCCATCTCTATTCAAGGCTGTCATAACGATACAAAGCAATACTCTACGTAATTGATTTTGTGTGTTATTTTTATGATTATGAAATTATCTCCGCCGGCCTTCAAATATACACTATCTGCGAGGCATATTGTCTTACTATACCGTAACCGTGACTGTGGTTAGAGCTGCTGTCTCATGATCCAAGGGAAATCAGACACAGACGTTCGACCCCAGTCGTGCTGTACAAGCCTTGAGGGGCTTCGCCCTTGGACGCCCCAGCTACCCTTTTTTATTTCTTAGCCTGTTTGATGGTTTTTCTGTTTATTTAGGGTAGTTTCAATGTCGGGTCCACTGCTCATCAGGGTTCTTTGATTGAGAGACTGATGCACTAGCCTTGATTAAGATATGAACCCTGTTGTGCCATACTATTCTAAGATGTAAAACTGGGACGTGGCGCTGATGGTAAAATACCTGAAAGCTACTTGTGTGGCTGCCATGTGTCTACATTCTCCAGGTAGTGGATCAGAAAAAAGCAGCAGGCTTGAGGTGTGAAGGATCTTCTAACAATGTCAACCAGCCCATACTATTTATTAAAGCAAAGATCACCTGCGACGATAAGAAATCGGCTGTATGGAATAAAACGAACGTAACCAGAAATATATTTGAAATAATAAGGCTCGAGCCAAGGAAGTTACTGAGATGGCTAGAGTGATTACAGGAGGTATATATGTCAGAGCCTTTGAAAAATTCCGTCTACGTAGTCGACTAGAAAAAGAACGGGAACGAAAAGATCGTATGGTGATGACGAAGAAGATTAAGGTGACATCATATTAGTGATGATGAGAATGAAGATAAATATGAAGATAAAGCGGAGCACGTAAGTTTAATTACCGAAAAGGCCACTTGAGTTTGACGTTGATTTGTTAATGTCCTTTGGTAATCATAACAAATTTACAATTGCATTGGATTAAAGAGCCGGGGGGCGTGATCTGGTAAAACAGTTGCGGCAATGGTACCGTGATGAATTATATTGTGAAATTCAGTTGGCCTGTGTAACAGGCAAAGCATTGTGCCTTTTTCCAAGACATATTACTCGTACATAATAGTTGCCCCACACTGTGTATGTCATAACGTCTCAATACTTTATTTTTGATTTACGAATAGATCTTGGAGCCCTTTGGTGGTTAAGGTGAGATGTCTTTCATACGTTTTTCAAATAGCCAAAACGATGTTAGTAATTAATATTTTTCATTATGGTTGTTGTATTATTCATTTACTTGGTTCACTTGTTACACACATGGTACACACATTTTTCAATAATTCATGACTCATTTCGTTGTATTATCACAATTACGCTGTGTTTTTAAGTTTTACTCTTTGTACAGATCCGTGTAATTTGTATTGAGTTTGGAGAGTTTGTAAAATTTTTCATTTTCACTGCAGGCACTGCTTATCACTGTGTGTGTACTCCGTAATTCTTTGGAAAGTTCAGTAAAAGATAGAAGTAGTTCCCGAACAGTTTTTACTCGAGTCATTGTGCCGTAATATCGGAATAAGTTATTGACAGTCAATTTACTTCCTTCCTTCCTGCCTTTCTACAACTATTCGACTGCCCCTCCCCCGAGCTTATCATGTCTGATTTAAAATATCCGAAAGACTTAATCAGTTTGGTATCTTTGAAACTATCCTTTCCTTTACGTTATTCTAAGAAAACAACGCCAGGTTAATTTTAAAGTATAACAGTATGGAAAATAATTGTACGATGGATCAAGAGGTTTTTGATTGATAATGAAGTGAACTGGGATTATTTTAAATTAGACTCTACTTTCTTCCTGGTGTCAAGAAAAATTCAGAAAGTGTTCGGTTCTAAGTTGATAAGTACGCAGGATGATTGTTCTTTGGCTAAATTTTGGATACGTTATGTGACACTCACTGCTACCCTCAAGTGTGATACTTTAACTCAATTGCATACAAGAGTGTAGAAATCATGGACCCACCACACTCGTGCTCCGGTGTGTGTCACTACAATAAGAACTAGCTTGAAAGGACACTAGAGAAAGAGAAAGTGTGTCATCACGGGGAATCAAACTCGTGGCCCATGCATTCGCGGTGTGCGCTCTACCAGCTGAGATTGGCCATCTCCGTTGTTAACATTCTCTATTTCTAAAGCAACTTCTGATGACGGATGTATTGAATTATACTTTAGTGATTCATTATATGTCATTGTCTCCCTTTTTACGTGTCTTGGCTTCATGTCGTATCATTCCGATTGCATATCTTGGATAAATCTGACATCTTGATTTCTTTGTGTTCTTCACTATCATCATCACTATCACAATTATCGTCACCGTAACAACCATCGTCATCGTCACCGTCCTTATCATCATCACAGTCACCACTACCAATATCTTTATCATTATCACTCATTATTTTCATTATTCATTTATTCATCTTTTTTGTCACAGCCTTACTTTTCCTTGCTACATTTTCACGGTTTCTTTCTTTACTTTGTTTGTTGCACTTCGTTCCATTCTTATTACACTTTTTTTTATAAGCAACTCAGTTGCTTAGGTGTGAGGCCTCGGTTTGGTCCAAAATCTAAGCAACAAGCTAAGCAACTCGAGGCCTCAAATTCAGGAGGATTTCGGTCATTCTGACGTTAGTACTCTGAGGAGTGTCAGACGAAAAAAGCTTTTCAGTACACAATGTTTTCGCTATGTCGTGCAATGTTCTTGTTTTGTGCCACAAACAAACTATTCAAAATAAATAAAATTTACTATATTATAAATTTATTATAAAAGTGAACAAATTTGAAAGTTTCTAACAGAAAATACTGATAACAGAACTAAACACTTTTAGAAATATTTTCATCTATTAAGAAATGGCTGAATAAATGTGATGTCTTATGGGTTTTGCATTGGAATCGAGTTAAATATTAGGAATGGAAAAGGGAAGGAATCTGCAATAATTTAAATGTGTCTTTAACGTCCAAGTAAAAACTATTGCTTTGCAATGGTCAAAAGGGCTCAGTAAAGGATATCCGGCCTCTAAAATATTTGTAACAAACACCTTGCAGTTTCCCGATAATATCTCTAAAGAGTTTAATTGGAATAACGAGGGTTTCAGTCGGAATCATGGAAACGTCAAATCCTCACCTAGGCACACACTTCCTTACAGGCATGCTTCTTGTCACCTTTCCTCCTCGCGCAGCTTTTAGTTGCTCAGTTAACCACTACTGGGTTCTGAACCAAACATAGGTATCCACCATGGAGTTCTTACGAACGCCATAGTATCCATATTTCTGTCTAAGTAGACCATGATTTTAAATATACTCTGTAAAACTGCGATGCTGATACCATCGCATTTTACATGTGGCAAAAACTTCGCGCATAAACAGGGAATACTTTCTGCGCTTGGAAGAAAAATATTGAATTATGTCTTTCTGAAAAACCGTCCCAACACATCTGACCCCGAGGCACTGAGGTCTTATACAAAGTAAAACCATACTTTTATATAAATAAAACAGTTCCTCTAGCATTAGACGTTATCACATCTGATTATGCTCTGCGGCCATGATGCTAGGCTTAAAAGTGTAATCCCTTTCAACTTGGAACAAGCATAAAATGTTTCATTGGTAACTTTCAATCTTTAATGCTAAGCCACCATTCACTCCAAATGCCATATACTGTAGGTAGAATAGTTTAGGTAGGTAGGTAGAGTAGTTTAGGTAGGTAGATAGGTAGAGTAGTGCAGGTAGTTAGGTAGGTAGAGTAGAGTAGTTTAGGTAGGTAGGTAGAGTAGTTTAGGTAGTTAGGTAGGTAGAGTAGAGTAGTTTAGGTAGGTAGGTAGAGTAGTTTAGGTAGGTAGATAGGTAGAGTAGTGCAGGTAGATAGGTAGAATAGTTTAGGTAGGTAGGTAGAGTAGTTTAGGTAGGTAGATAGGCAGAGTAGTGCAGGTAGTTAGGTAGGTAGAGTAGAGTAGTTTAGGTAGGTAGGTAGAGTAGTTTAGGTAGGTAGATAGGTAGAGTAGTGCAGGTAGATAGGTAGAATAGTTTAGGTAGGTAGGTAGAGTAGTTTAGGTAGGTAGAGTAGTTTAGGTAGGTAGGTAGAGTAGTGCAGGTAGGTAGGTAGAGTAGTGCAGGTAGATAGGTAGAGTAGTTTAGGTAGGTAGGTAAGTAGGTAGATTAGTTTAGGTAGGTAAAGTAGTTTAGGTAGGTAAGTAGGTGAGTAGATAGGTAGAGTAGTTAAGGTAGGTAGGTAGGTAGAGTAGTATAGGTAGTTAGGTAGGTATGTAAAATAGCTTAAGTAGGTAAGTAGATACGTTGCGTAGTTTGGTAGGTAGGTAGAGTAGTTTAGCTAGATAGGTAGAGCAGTGTAGGTAGGTAAGTAGGTAGGTAGTTTCGTTAGGTAGGTAGATAGGTAGAGTAGTTTAGGTAGGCAGGTATAGTAGTTCAGGTAGGTAGAGTAGTTTAGGTAGGTAAGTAGGTGGGTAGATAAGTAGGGTTGTTTAGGTAGGTAGGTAGAGTAGGTAGAGTAGTTTAGGTACGTAGGTAAGTGGAGTAGTTTAGATAGAATTGTTGGAAGGTAGAGTGGTTTAGATAGAATAGTTTAGGTAGGTATGTAGAGTAGTTTAGGTAGGGCAGTAGTTTAGGTAGGTAAAGGTAGGTAAGTAGGTAGGTAGCTTAGTTAGACAGATAGGTAGTGTAGGTCGGTAGGTAGATTAGAGCAGGCAGGTAATGGGCTATGGGTCTCACCCACCTTTGTTGACCGATTTCTTTGCCTCGTGTCTTCACTGATACCACTGTTCCAAGTCCTCTTTGGCCTGTCCACCTGTCCCCTCCCTGTCACTTCTAACTTCTATTCTCTTCACAATATATGATCCTCCTCTCTCTTTGTAGTATAGACATACCATCATAGTCTCAGTTAATTGTATTTTCCTATCCACATCTCATAAGCACCGCTTTATTATACCCCATGTATCCACAACTGATGTGCACCAAATGCCTTGGTATGCTACAATCAGCAGTTTTTATCCTTTTTTCGTTTCAAAGTTATTGCCCAAACCCTGGCATAAATAGAGCCGTAAAGTCTGAGAGTGCAAGCGGTGCTAAAGAGGTTGAAATGGCAGGAAAAACAACTAGTTGTTCTGATTTTTATCGCAACTAGCATTGAAGTCAATTTCCACTGAAACATGCAAAACAAAACGGGCACGTACAATAAGTGACTTTACAGGCTAAAACATGAACAGCGTTCATTAACAGGGTAGCATCTAACAAACTAAGTCAACATCGGTAGCCAGGGGATGGTCTACCACTTGTTGGAATGGACCTGCCTGGTCGTAAGGAAAGGTGGCAAGTGAAACATGATGGTTGTGCAACAACTTATATATGAAACTGCTGGATAATGGTATGTACTACTACTTTACTTTATATAGAAAATGACAGTGTACCAACTGTGAATACATAAGCTTGAACCAATTACGAACAGGATTGTAGCTGAGAAACATGTATTTATGTATACTGTCCATATGTAGTTGCCAATTCTACTCCATATTTAGTCAAAGAGACTAAATGTATCGTACCTTAAAAAATCATCACTTATGTATTTCCGTACACAACAGTTTCTCACCTAATGTGAACTTTACCTTCCGAAAAGGTACAGTCAGAAAGTCATGAGCAAAAATGAATTACGTACCCTGACCTAAAAATAGTGAATTAAAAAGCCTTTGTTTAGAAACTGTCCTAGGTCAAAATAAGATAGTATATATATAACTGATCCCTAAAAGGGTGAACTGACAAGGCTGAAAGGACGAGGAGGGGGGCGGGTGGGGCGGTGGGGAGCAGGAGGGCTAATAGCAGACGGGATCGACTGTTGCACGACTGTACATGCTCTCTGACTGATAAACCATATCCCTGTCGTTAGGCACCTGTGGCGGAAACATACAAACCCATGTTTTCTCGAAGCGAAGACAGAGGCGAAGTGCCGGAATCCAAAACAGCCTGTTGGTGCTTTACCTTCTTTAAGCCAGGACGCTCCCATCCAGTCTTTGTCGGCGTACAAATTGTGAAGATTGACAAGTTTCAATTGCTTACAAGGAGTTTGTTATCAGAACGGCATGCATCCACAATAACTGACGAGAAAGATGTTTAAATGGATCTATTCAAGTCATTAACACGGTCCCGATTACTTACGTTAAGATATACAATTTCAGTGTATTTTTTGTTTAGCCCAGCGTATTTGCTTTATTTAGCAGCTTCCCTAGGCTTCCTGTATTTACTATTTCTATTTGCACCTGTTTGTTTCAGATTGGGACAGAAGATATCGTACATGCTGAAAAACTATTTGGTTCCTTAGGTCACATCACTACTTCTCAGTTGCCGCAGTCCAGATTAATGATACTGCTTGGAAACAAAAGGTAATCCCTGTGTTACCAAAGCATACATTTCTTGCCATTCTTACCTATAGCACTTTATTCCATAGCCTCATTATATATGACCTAAAACCTAGACAGGTTGTTGATGTTAAAATAAAACTGTTGATCCCATTTGTTTACAATGTATTCTTTATGTGGTTATGTATACACAGTAATATGATTTGACTTGAAAGTCTGAAGAATGCAGAGGAAAAGCTTCAACAGAGTACTGAAATAATGACACCGTAAGAACGATTTTAGAAGGAAACGGTCGAACCATACCAATGAATACCCATAAGCGAAATACCACTGAATACCCATAAGCGAAATACCGCGTTCATGACTCGTTACAGTCTGCAGAAGACCTCAAGGAGACACTGTTAGTTTTGCTCTGTTAAAAAAAATGAAGGAAACGGTCTACCATAATAGTTCCTGTATACCTTTTTGTAAGAGAGTACTGGAATTGTATAAGAAGAATGACAATAAATTGAAGTTAAAAAAAAAATTATTATTAGTATTATTGCATTGCAGCTCAAAATGGCAGATATTCATGGCGCCATGATAATGTCTTAAGGCTAATAGCTTCCCACTTATCAACTGTAACTGCGAACTCATTTCAACTTTTCGTTGATCTACCTGGGTACAAAAATCCATGCACTCTATTCAAGTCTCTACGACCAGATATAGCTATTATTTACAGCGTAAACTTCCTATACAAGATCATCGTAATTTAGCTCACAGTAAGTTTCGAAACAAATCTTGAGAAGTCGCAACTCTACAAAGCTTAAAAATACAAAAATATCAGTTACGACCTCCTGGACCCTGTTTGCGAGCTGGAAGTGATAAGTGTTGAAGTTTCAACCCTGGGATTTTTTTCTGACAACATATTCAAGTTTATAAACTTTCTCAAACAATTCTTACTGGACGAAAACGGGATCTTACAAAAAATGAGTGAAGTAGCCTTAAGATCCACATATTATCTGTTTTGTCGAAGAAACAAGGATTGGAACAATCCATCATGCTTTAACTACCCACTAGTTTTACTACGTCTCTTTTTGTTTGCATTCATTTTACTAGTTTCTGATGTTGTTGTTGTTGATGTTGTTATCACTTGGGGGGTTCTTCGCTCCCCTTCTCTTTTATTTATAGATATTCTATCTATTTGCTTACTTACTTATTTATTTACTTATTCATTTTTGTTCTTCTTTTAATTATTGTTATTTTACTGTTTGTTGCTATGGTTATTTATTACTCTGTTGCTCTACTTAATACATCATCGTTCATTGTATATCAATTAACGTGTATGTATTCACACAAAGAATCTCATTGTCCCCACTAAATTTGCCGTGAGAAAACAATGAGAATATTATTAGTTTAGAAAATGTAATGTTGAGTTGTACAATTTCAGCATACAAATAAATGGCATTAAAGTTTAGACAAAAAAATATGTTATTATTACAAATGTCTACTTTCCTGTCAAACATATGTCATCGGTTGGATAATGGCATAAAGCCAGTGGGCCTTCTACATCTGGCCAAGGATGGAAAGGGTTGAGCAGTCATGGCAGCCAATGTCTTAAGACAAGGCAACTAATGAATGAATGAATCATAGAAGCTATTGCTCATTATGCTGATTAATTATGTAATCGATGTCTCTATTGGGATAAGGACTACCAATATAAGGATGCAGTTTTCGTTTAGGCCTACTGCTCTGCCCATTACTAACACAGATCGGGAGATCGTCGAAATTTGTAAACAGCTAAGAGCCAGATATAGGCGTGAAGGAATTTTTCTGCCATGTAAAGGCTTCATTTTTTGAGTAAAAGATATATCTATTAACGCAAATCAAGGACGATTGTTTAAGACGCTTTAAATCTAGCAAACAACGTCAATATTCTGCATCTATTTAAAAGGAAGCGATTGAGTATGTCTGAAAAAGCTTCGATGGCAACTACAAGTAATGGGACAAGATAAAAAGCTTCATTAGTGGCCTAAATGGGAGAAACGTTCAACTTTACAATATATAGGGGAAGGTAGACTTGATACTGTGAACGAGTTGATTGGTGGATACTTTACAGCTATAGCAAGAGCCTTTAATTTCCTCTTAAGATGAGCTTTGTTTCCTTGCTTCGTCAATGAAGAATACCTTCTTTCCAAAACGAAAGAGGAGACATGATTCTCGCATGGCCATGTTAATGTTTTGAACACAGTAAGTTGACGATAGCAGTTGATTATGCTCACTGCAGGTTGTCAATGTGTATTGATAAGTTAATGCCTTCCCTTTTCGCAAGTAAACCAAATGCTAGAACGTTCAGGCGCTTAACAACGGTATTTGAGGCCCCTAGAACACTTTCACCATGCCCCCCGGCAAATGAGTGCAAAGCAAGGACCTCCACTCGCATAGTGAGTAGTTATACAGCTGGTGTGTCTTGGGGCGTTGTAAGGCCTTCCACGGGGGTCCGGAAAATTTTGATATTTTGACTATTTCATAGCTCTGAAACCGTCCTTTTGAGTTGTAAATGATATTCCATTTTATTTTTATCAGGGGAGGCCGAGCCCTTCTTCTTAAAACTTTGAAGATGCTGAGGTGACTGAGCCCCCCTTTCAATAAATCATTATTTAGCGTGTGTTTGCTCTTTGTGTTTGCAGAGCTAGATAAATTAGGCGAATGTTATTCACAAAATACAATGCTACCCACCCTATTGTTGCAAGTAAGGTATATTTAGGTTTTCCAGCTCATAAAACAGGTAAAAGAAATGCTAAAGAATGTTGCTGAAGCTAACAAACTTATAAAGTTGACTAGTTTGTGGGTGGCAATGGTACTTTTCATGGTACCTCCACGAAGCTTGAATAAAGAAAAGACTACATTTTTATCGAGGACGGCTTTTACGGGACATAATAACCAATATTTTTAAAAGATTGATGTTTAAATAGAGTGATAAATTTATTAATCAGGTTGAGGCGCTTGCAAATTGTTGAGACAAACTGCACACTATATCTGGAAGGTGAATCGTTGGTAGAAAGATTATGTGAGCGGTTCTATATTTCAATACAGAGAATCATACAGGATGTTGACCCAAAATAAGTACCATTACTTATCAATTAAATTACTCATACAAGAAATTCTAAATATAATCCCAGTCAGTTCCTCTGAAGCTGAATGAGGATTTTCCCACACGAGTCCATTGTGCTCCAATCTTCGTAGTAGATTTACAGTAGCAAAAATTGTTTAACTTGCTATTCCTTTTCATTAACAAAACACCTCCGCATCTCCTATGTCCGTAAGCAGCTATTAATTAGTGGCTATTGCAGCACAACGTTGCAACTGATAACCAAAGTGGAGTAACGAAAACCGTTAAACTACATCATTTAAACCAAAGCGAGAGGTTGTCCACAAGAGTTTTTTCTTAGTCGTATGGGCCTAACTATTTCTTTTAGGTGGTAGCATTTACGTTTCCGATTATGATACTTGATTGATTGATATTGATTTTCTCAATTGATTGATGACGTTTATTATAATGTTTGGTTGATCATTTTCAGCAGTATGCACTTAATTTAAAAAACATTGTACGCATTCTTAGTATAAAGATGAGTACCAAACACAAGGCGCTCAGGTAAAACATAATGAGAATAGATAATATGATGTATTCTACCACCATCCTCGAATCTATTAATTACAATGTATGAGACACGTTGGGTTAAGACCGCAACATAAACAATAGAATACATTAACAGACAACAAGAGACATACTAAAAGAGGGAGAGGGGAGTGGAACTTTTTGTTTACGGTAAGTGAATAAGCGTGTTTAGAAAAAGGAGGCTTTCTTTGAGAAGAAGCTCGAATTCTGAAGAAGCGGAGGCCAGGAAAGTGAAGTCAGAGATAGAGAACGGATGAAAACAGTTTTTAGTATTTAGATGAATAGGGGGGTTAAAAAGCGCTTTTCCCATTAAACTCCTTAATGACCAGACAAATGTCTATGAAATTGACGTATTGTTTGACCTAAATACGCTTCTTCGCAGAAGTGACACTTGAAATAGTATACTACGCCTGAGCGTAGTAATTAGGGAATTTGGTCCTTAAATTGAAAAAAGTTAATTAGACGAAATGAAGAACGGAAAATGAAACAAAGGTTAACTTGATGATAAGCAGAAGAATTAAGTTGTGTACAAAGCATAAGTGAGCGGAGCCCTGTAAATGGTAAAACAAAAATATTGTTACATTCAGGAAGCAAAGAATACTTTCAGAAAGAATTCTGAAAACATTTTATCAAATCATAAATTAATGAAACCAACGGGATAACCATTTTTACAAGGGTGGTACGTAGTTTACAAAGCTCTTCATTAAAGGACGCATACGTTGAAGAAATATTAAAAAATACGATTCACGAATGTAAAATTGAGACTTTTCTTATATTCTATGGGAAGAAAACCGTCGAAGCGCGTAAACAGGCTTGTAAAAGAGGGTTTCCACACGCAGCAGTATGAAAAGACCCCTGTGAACGCAAGTAATTGCTTATTACGTTCAACCTTAACTGTAACTTGAATACTCTGGTGCTGAGAGTTTAGGTTATCTAAGAAAGGTTGTACGTGTGATGGAAATGAGAATACCTAATAGACGGGGGGTTGGAAAAATCCCAAAAACGTAATAACCGGGGTGTTGGAATAGACGGAGGGGTGGAAAATGACCAAAAAGGAAGTCAAGAAGCAATGTTTAGAATCAACTGCAACTCCCTAAACGTAGTGTAATGCAACACAAAGAATAGTCAGTTATTCGAAGTCATGGCAGTCACCAACATACCTTCCAAGATTTTAAAAATTTTCCCCTCGTCCTACTGCTCAATGACAGTATAATTGCTAACATGTGTAATGTTTGTCTTCACACTTCTTTAAGCCTCGTAAAAGGCCACCGTCATCTTTCAATATGTGATTTTGATACTTCAATAAAGACATTTTCTACTTGCCTGGCAAAGTACCTCCTCAAAAAATTGTCATGGGTGGGAGAGTACTAAAATATTAATAGGCGGGGGGCTGGAATAAGAAGGTCCTGGATGGAAAATTTTTGAAAAATTAATTAGCGGGGGGGCGTCTTTTAGGCACCCAAGAGTAATTATCACTTACATCCGATACCATACACGATTTTTAGAGCAACTTGCTGTCAGGTGCCTAATTATAGGGGGATGTAATAGATAGTGGGGGTCACTGCTTTCACAAAAATTCAATAAAAGGGAGGTGTCACAGTACACCAGTGTGTGGGGGGAGGTGAATTACCTGTAAAAAGCAAGCAACTCCTGGAGCTGTCAAAGGAGAAGGCAACTGTTATGACTTGTTTGAGTATTAAAGAAGAAGTCTCATTAGTTTTACATATTGTTTCTTTTATTACCTTGCAGACCCAATAAATGAAGGGGGTATTAATAAGGAGGGGGTTAGTAGTCCCGCCATTGTTTTGTAAGGGGGGTCACAGTAATGTGAAGTAGGTAGTGAAATTTTCTAGAAAATGGAATTTAGTGAAATTGCACAATTAAAAATTTTAAGTTCCTTGCCGGATAAACCCTCAGTTCTGAAGCTGTAAACGTTCTTTAAATTTGATCTCAGTAGCTTATACTATAAAGTAGTTGCTTAGACAATGACATATAATTACAGAAAGAATTTCACAAATCCTGTTATCTGAGCTGTCAAGAGGACACCCTCTGTTTGCAATAGTTCAGAGACTCTTATGGGTTTGCTATCCATTGTAACTCTTAAAGGAATACTGGTAGCGTGAAAGGCATTTCCTGAGAAAAAAAGAAAACATTGAGAAAAAAAATTATGATACTTTTGAAGAAAAGGGAAGGGGTCAAGAAAATGCATACCTTTCAGTTAATGCCTCTCCACTTCAAAATTTGACCTCATTCATTAGCACAGATGTAAATATAATATACAGAGGTTTGAATAGTTGGCTTTCAGTAAAAAAATTGAGAATTCCGTTAAGTAATGGGAGAATCCAAGGCGTCCTTCCCATGCCAAAAACTCTCTCCCTGCGTCCTCCATAAGTTTTGGATTTGTCATTCTGACTCATAATACACTTATTTTGTTTTATAAGAAACCAGTTTATAAGAAACCAGGGCTCAATCTCCCCAAAATTTAAAAAACTTGAGGGCTGGATGGGACTGCTCTAAGAAATCAAAAAAATCCCTGAAAGCGGTTTAGACAATGTGATAACTGGTTATTTGATGAATAGGCTAGCCTGGAACAGAGGGTACGCTAAATGTAGTGTGGGTTTACTGTCTGAGTCTACGTTTTTCTTTATAATATGCATTGAATACCGGCTGATATGTAGCCCCTTCGGCGTTTTCCACCCCCTTCTACATCGTACCAGAGAATACGAAACTGCTAAGAAACTTTAAGGGTCAAAAGGTCAATACTTTACGAAACTTCGAGGGCTTGACGCTGAGGTAGTTTCTTATAAAAAAGTATAAGTATAGTCCTATTGAGTGCTTTGGTTGCAATTGGAATGTTCAGTAACGACAATTACAATGCGGATACATGCAACTAATGGCAAAGGGAATTCCCTGCAATCCTTGTTGTTCAGTGTAGAAATTGGTCTTTTGAAGTTGCCAATTCTCTCCCCTAAACAGGATCAATTGGTGGAGGCACCACTGCTTTAACCTTTTAGTTGAAAATAACACGCACATGAGTGGTAAGGTAAAAAAGAAACGGTTCTTTTGCGTGTCCCTCTTAGTGAAACCACCCTAGAATGGCTCCCTACGTCATATTTTCTTTGACGTGTTATGTGTTTTACGGTTTATGTGGATCACGTGCAAATCTCAGGCAGTCTGGACCGCAACATTGGAATAAAGCCACAAGAAAGACAAAGCCAATCGAATCTAGGTTCCCGTCGTCTATGAAATCAAGATAGTTCAGATAAAGGAGACAGTGCACTTAAAAGAAAAGTAAATAGTTGAAAACTGCTTCAGGAGAATACAAATCAAAGGGACACTGCTAAAGAAAGGGTCTTTAGTTACCAACGAAAAACGGCCTTGATGTTTCACAGACCACAAAATTATCAAATAGAGTGAGCAGCATTTTCCTTAGGAAATAGGTGACGCGTCTTTAATGGCCTTTTAATTGTTGAACTCTTTACAAGCAACTCTATATTTACATGTATTCAGAAAGTACATTAGAAATTTGTCGAATTTTATAATTATTTCGCGTTTTAATTAAATATGAATGAAGATGCAAATTTGATTATTAATGTAAAGATATTGTTTGGCAAAATTGCAATCAAGCACGATTTTCATACGTCTTGCACAGACAAGTACTCATAGGACTTAAAATAGATTATGCTGTACTCCCACGTTCTCCTAATTAGAAACTTGTGCTTTGCATCTAATATCATCCGAGTAAATAGATCACGAAGCACACTTGGTATGGTTTATTGTGTACTTATCGTATCAAACTGAAAAGAGAACATTGTCAAGGCTACTCTAAAGTCAGTGCTTTGCAGCCTGTGGTTCACGGACACTGGAAGAATCCGCACATGCTACTTTAGGGGTCCGCAACCTGTTAAAATGTGTTGAGTATCCAATATCATTAGAATAAATAGATCACGAAGCACACTTTACTCCTGGTATGGTTCATCACTGTAAATGTCGTATCAAACTGAAAAGAGAACATTGTCAAGGCAACTCTTTGGAAAGCCAGTGGTTCGCAACCTGGGGTTCATGGACCCTAGAAGAATCCGCACATGCTACTTTAGGGGTCCGTACCCTTAGATAGATAGATAGATAGATAGATAGATAGATAGATAGATAGGTAGATAGATAGATAGATAGATAGATAGATAGATGGACAAACGGACGGACGGACTGATGGATCAATCGATCTATTACAGAAGTATTTTGGTATTCTATATGGTGTTTTTAGCTGAACTTTCGTAACATATGTACTCTTCCGTAAAAGTTTATAATTCAGTCAACGTTCCAGGCCATCAACCTGACGTAAAATAAGTAAATCATGCTTTTACAGGTACTTCATGAGGCATTGGTCACGTTTATGGAACTTATCTAACTGCCATTAAACTGCCATAATAATTCTGGATCACATGTGTATACATGGTAAGCAAGTCAGAAAACAAACAAGTCAGCATTAAATACCAATACCTAATGTAATTATAGTATTCATGCGGTTTGATGATTCTGTGTTAGACCTCATTAAAACCTTTACGTCGTCTTGTTAATTCGTGACGTCAAAACCACAAAATGTAATGGGACGTAAATATTCAACTGATCCGATTGTCATAATACGAAAACTTATGACTCAACTCAGCGTTAATATGCCAAAGGTAGACTCGATATAATAATTGACATTTCAGGGGCAGTGCCAAAGGTGTTCTAGAGCAGCGGTTCCCAAAGTTGGGGCGAGCGGGACGCTATAGTAAGCCGGACAATATTGTTTCGATTACAGACGAGGGTGTATAATTTGAGAATTATGTATAATTGCAATGTGTCTGATGAGAATATATATATATATATATATATATATATATCTATCTATCTATCTATCTATCTATCTATATCTATATGTGTGTAAGTACTCGGCAGAAACATGGCATTTATTATATATTTATCACGGGGTGGAGCATTACCACAGTAGCTTGCTTTCTTTTTTCACTAACGGAGCTGAGGGGATTCGAACCCACAACCCATTGGATTGAAAACCAACATCATAACCACTGGACCATCAATGCCCAAAGCTTGCTTCTAGTGTTATATTCGTGATATATATATGTAAATATATAAATGCAATGTGTTTGCTGAATTTCACCGTCACTTTTACCTCTGCTGCCAAATTGATGTAGGAATGTACCCTGTGTGTCAAATATCTTGAAAAGAGAGAGCAGTTCATGGAAGAAAGGTGTTTATAGAACAATTTTGTACAATTGCATCACTGTTTTGATTTAAAATTTAAATGGCAATTATTCAGATTGTAAATGATTAGTTTATAAATCATCTATGTAGCTGTACTCTTTAATTACATATTATAAACATATGCATGTGCTGAATCTCACACTACAATGTGTTGGTAGCGTCCCCTTTACGTTCTATAGATTACTGAAATAGACTTCACTAGAAAGAAATTGCTTGCAAAGGCCGGATATGAAACGATATTGGCATAAACTCATTAGGTGCCGAGTAAATTTACCGATTGCGTAATTATTGTACCCTCATGTAACTAATTTTTATTACGTACGTTATTTGTTGACATGACGTGGAAATCGAATAATTATTTTCTTTATTAATGTTCTATTATGTAATAAACTACTGGTGTAAGGATTGGAAAGCCAGATGATAAGCCTGAATTATCGATCACGTGATTGCTATTGCATGGAATACTACATTGATCGAAAACTAAATATTAAACTAAAAATGGGCGCTCTATCGACAAAAGCAATTTGTACACTTTTTTATTTGACATGACTGACAAAATATGTATATAAAATTGTATACTTGTGTTATTTTCGTAAACGCGTTACAGCCCTCCCTTATCCTACAAATCATTCAGAAAAAACTCTACTTTAGTTCCAAAAGGTCGCTATGAATAGTGTCTGGCGGAAACATTTCGTAAAAATGGCTCCGTTACTGAAATCTATTTCAATTTCATTCTATCGCGTCTTAAATTCTTGATATGTGTTAGTATTTAAATTCTTGTGTTAGTAATGTGACTCATCTTGTTAGAAGCTTCAACAATATTATCTGCAGTAACTTTTTCAGTTGCAATTGTCTTTGTTTTTAAAATGAAAACTATCATTACCTGAATGCGATGATTGTAATGATCTGTAATAGCAACCAGTCCCTCACTGTCAGCCACTGGTACTGCCTTGTCATTCCTTCATGTATTGCTATGTCCAGCATACACCCTCTTCTTCTTCTTCTTCTTCTTCTTCTTCTTTTGGCTTATCCTATTTAGGGGTTGCCACAGTGAGTCAACTCCCTCCACCATTTCCTATCATGCGAATCATCCTCACTCACTCCTGCATTCCTCATATCTTCTGTGATTGAGTCCATGTAACATCTTTTTGGTCTACCTCTTTCTCTTTCCCGGCAATCCCATCCTAAACACTACTTTCCCATGTAGTCCTTGTCTCGCCTTTGTACATGCCCATACCATCTCAGCCTCCCTTCCCTTATCTTGTCATCTATTCTTAGCACATGAGCTGCCCCTCAGATATATTCATTTCTTATTCGGTCTTCTCTGATCACTCCTAAGGCAGCACGTAGCATTTTCATTTTCATTTTTTCCAGCATCCACCTAAATAATATTAAATAACAGAACATCTCTAAGTAACTGTGAAACTGTAATTTTGGAAAATGAGAGCGCAATCTGATGCTTAATGATAGTCTGGCATTTACCCAGGTAATTCCTTGTTGAGCACCAGTCCACCTCCTAGCTTATGTTTTAACCCAATTGAATATGCTTCTGTGCTTGGGTTTACAAAGAGATTTGAGCCTGCTATCTTGTCTCTACTGACCCAAGCACTTGGATATCAACATCTCCATCTCCTTAGGACATTCCCTATTTTGTCTGCATTATGGAATGTTCTTACATTACAGATTACTCATTCATGTTACACTCTTTTTGATTTATAAGCATACTTAAGCTCATGTGCTTAAAAAATAAGCATATATATACTAAGCATATTTCCCAGCCTCAGAATTTACCCGTTGCTTCCATTTCTTTCAAAGTCAAGTGGAAAAAATAGTGGGCAAGGTTAAGTGATAAGAAACAGCATTTTTGCATAAAATAATCATTTGAACTAAACTATATGTGAGATGGTCGAGTAACACTTCGCCTTACGCAAGTTGGAAGTTTACTCGAAGCCTCTCACTATGCCCCTGGACTCTCCAATTATCATGTTTCCGTATGTCTTGATGTTTCCGTATGTCTTGACGTTTCTGTATGTTTTAGTGTTCCTATATGTTTCTCTATGTCTGGCCAATTTCCAAGCTTAAAATCAAGGTCAACGTTTATGCCTGTTGGGCTTGCGTCTTCTAGCTCTCAATCATATTTGAAATATAACCTGCAGGTGGCACGCTTTTCAGACAAAAAGTGAAAATTATTTCAACAGAAGGAATCAAAACAATCACATGGCGGTCGATCTCAATGAGGAAAACATGTGGCACACTGCTACGTGCAGAAATATTCATGTATTTAAGTGGCGTTAAAATATTTCCACCGTCCTACTTTGAAACTTTGGCCATCTTCGAAACCGTACATCTGGGAAATTGCAATCGCCCTGTCGACATGATATTGATTGAATTGTTTTCCTGCAAGGCTCCTTCCTTTTTCTCCTATGTTAGTTAACAACATCAAATTTTCAGCTTTTCGTCTGCTGTCAGTAGTGATCACCTTGCAACCCTCGATCGACACTTACACGCCATAAAGACATATCCACATCATGCAAAGCATTTCTTTCAGCCCGCCAAAAACATAAACAAGATTAACGTTTAGATTGCATCATACTCTATGCGCACAAAACTTTGATGAAAGAAGTCCGGCTTTGTATAACGCTTCGCATGAGATTAGCCGGAAATGCGAAACAAGGAAAGATCAGAAAAACTCTACAATGATGCTGATGGTGGCTGTTTTGTGGGTCGGCTTCGTTCAGTGTCGGTATCAACATTAGGATTTTTTCAGCCCACTCATGCCGCGTTCTCAGTTCTATCTCTATGTTAGTTACAGCTGCTTCGCATCAAACGTGCGGCTCTTAAGTATAAACCAGGGGTATTCAATTAGAAATTTAGTTGGGCCGCACTTGAAAACTGAGACCTTGGGTTGGGCCTTAATTGAAAACTGAGACCTTGGGTCGGGCCCGACGTTTTTGGCAAGCAATAAGTAGAAGGTAACAATGGACTTCAAACCAGCATAAGAAGATGTAAAAGGGGCTTTATTCAGGGGGGAAACTATGGGTCAAACTCCAAGAAGGAAACTGCCATTTCGACATCGTTTCGTCTTACTACAAGACTTCGTCAGGTCTAATGTACACTGAAATATCACAGGACTACAGACACAAGCACGAACGTAGTTCTTTGGAGCCGCCCTATAAAGGGTTCGGGCCCACAAACGTGAATTCACCTGCTTTGATTTCTTTGATCCTCAATGGGACGAGTAGTCGTTTCTAGACGTTAACAAATTTTAAGTAAATATCATTGCATCTTTGCTATAAAGGCTTACAACAGTTATCAAGTGACACAGTATTGATTAACTTTGCGCGTCCTGTTCGTATGCTGACGCTTATATGAATGCTGATC
This sequence comes from Alatinidae sp. Z8VKAUB7J3, assembly GCA_010016025.2. Lineage (NCBI taxonomy): Eukaryota > Metazoa > Cnidaria > Cubozoa > Carybdeida > Alatinidae > Alatinidae sp. Z8VKAUB7J3. The sequence goes on from JAAAKM020073195.1 coordinate 141,994,774, forward strand.
TAGTTCATTTTTACATGAACGCATGAAAGTATATCGCTTCTGCGATAAAGATCCGCCCACCATTCCTCTTATTTATGTCTGTTAAATAAGACCAAGTATAGTACCTTCATTAACCGTTGAAGACAACTCATAAATGAAAATGGAAGAACTATGAGCCACACGTGATTTGTTCCTTCGTTCATATTATCCTTTCGTAATTTGTGACCAAGTTTTATTGCAGTTTGGTGTCTACAGGCCATTAGTCACCTCATTGGTGTCATTCGTTCAACTTCAAAAATCAAACTATGTCACGTCACGGAATGCTTACACAACCTGCTCACTATGTGGAAGGGGTCCAAACGCAAACTATAGTCGATTAGGTTTTTACAGTATTTTCCTGCACCAGTAAATTACGAAATGAAATTTGGCATACCAATGTACATTGAAAGACATTTGTGGAAATACCTGTCACTTTAAATTTTCTCGTGTTTCCCAGGAAAGAGACTGCATAAATATGGTTAATGATTACTAGCGTATTCTGAAGATCTAACTATCTCTTAATGACTGTACGTCTTTATTAGTAAAGTGTATGAGGCCACAAACGAAGTATGTAACTGTAAAACAAAGAAATTGTAAAAGGTCTCCCCGGCGGGGAATCGAACCCCGGTCTCCCGCGTGACAGGCGGGGATACTCACCACTATACTACCGAGGACCTGCCCCTTATCGTGTTTCACTGCCTCTTTAAGTAACTATGGAACACAAACCTGATGTAAAGAGTGCGTAGGTTACAGGTTGTACATTGATGTAGCCTTTGAGAAAACACTACCATGGCAAAATTTTAACAATCGCATAATATGATTCACTCCCACATTTGAGCTTTCAAGGGTAGAAAACGGAAGAGTGATCAATTAAATCGCCTTTTTCTCCATGGAAATACAAGCTATAGTGCCATACGCTGTCGTTACCTACCGTATTTTTAAGGCTGTCTTAACCCTGCTCTAAAGTGACTTTTTGATGGACGTTAAAGGATCGAGGGGATAAAATTTCCCTCGCCCCTGCCAAACATAACAGCTGCCAGAAAGCTGAAAGTTGGTAAACTTTAAAAGGAGCTCAAAACGTTTCGGTAAAATGTAAAAAAAAGATTCAAAAACTATGATGTTGATGATGTCAGCAAAATTTAAAAGATTAAATCTTTGCTCTCAAATCGCATAGTTTGAGTACAGGAAGCTATATCTTTTCTTTTTTATGAAAATGGACGTTTAAAAAAAAAATTTAAAGCTTTTGTTGCATTATTCAAGTACTTGTCTGTATAAATGAAAATATAGCAGTTGCTTTAGAATTAAAGTTTAAACAACAAAATAAGTTAATAAGCCCATACGTTTATGCAGACTTTGAGTCTCCAAAGTCAAAGATTTAATCTAAGATAAGTCTCCGTCGATTTGGAGTTTTACGTGTTGCTTATTGTATGGGGAGCTAGGTTTAAAAGGTTGGTCATTTTTCGGTCTCGTAGAGTTATAAACCTACGTCCATAATTCCATTCTTCCTGTGTCTCTTAAGGTATTGGGCTGGGCTTACACCAAAAATTGGGTAATAAATCTAAGAAATCTACATATCAAAACATCACCAAAAACGAGCTTTCTGCCATTAACTAATCGTGATTATATTAATTTATACGTTTACCCCCCTCCCCCCTCCCCGCACCTCCTTGCTGAATAGTGCTAAAAAGGGTTCTGGCAAAGACTTTTTCTACTTAGGTTGAGTTAACTTAATTTCACTCACACAGCCCTGATCTCTGATTCGCGGCCCTCGAAATTGCAACTCAAATGGCTAACAGTCCCTTGTAACGAGCAAAATAAATTCTAGATAACAAAATAAGACTATAATCCATTGATACAGATTTAGCATAGGTGAGACAGAAGTACGCCAATTTCAAATTAATTTAAACTTACGTTTGACCCTGTGCGAGAGGCATCAACTTCCAATCTTGCTTGTCGTCGTCATATACAGCTCTGTTTTTAATTTTTGTCCGATCGTCAGATGGTATAAAGTTTTCTAATATTAACATTCTAAAAGGAAAAAGTATTAGTTTTAGTGAGTCAAGAGCAAACGTTATAATCTTCAGCGAAAAAAATGTTCATCAGTGTACGCTGAACGATCGGAAAATGTTATGCTTATACGTCAAAACATGCAGATTCGGTTAAATGGTAGAAAAATAAGGCACAAAGGGTCTCTGAAGGATGTTCCTATACAACACCAATTTGCTATCGAAGAGAAAAGCATATAAATAAAAACGCACTGAGCAAAAACGTGTTAGTTTTAAGATCCTTGGGTCTTATGATATTGGCTGTAGGTTACTTCTATATTAAAGGGCTGCCGTGAAAAAGTAAAATAAATCAAACTTGAACAACAAAATAGTAAGATAAATATAAACCGCCCATTGTTTTACATACAGCTGGGTAAAAGGGGCCAAAGAACTACAAATATGTCAGTAGAAAGAGGGCATGGGACGACAGACATGAAATAGAGGAAAGCTACATCAAACACAGAAAAAGGATACAATACGCAATAGGCAATAGAGAAAATATGATCAACGGCCCAGATATTTAAGCTCTGTGTCATAAGGCTAATGCAGTGGCCGGTAAAGAAAAGCAATTTTACTGGAAAATCGACTTTCCCAAAAGAGAGCACTACTAGAAATCAACAATTTGCCCAAACTGCTCTCCAGAGTCTTACAGCACGCGTAGAATTCAAGACTTACTTCAATTTTAGCTCGCGATTCAAATCCTCAAAGGTCTTCTCCAGGTTGTGTCCAAACAGGCTAACTAATAAATAAAGGGCAGCTGGGGCGTCCCAGGGCGACGCCCCTCAATTTGTGCTACCGGGCAGATTGTATTAAGCACCTCTCTTTATCAAACGCCACTGCCCAAGAAACACTCCTTTCCCTGAAAACCACACAACAAGAAACAGATCAGATTATACCGGTATCCTTTGCCGCCGCATGTATTTCGTCTATTATTATAGATTTGTATACAATCTAGTCTTATCAGCTAACAGATATTATATATAGTCTGATTTTTTATAGTATATCCTTCTGTTAAACTCACCTTTTCTAAACAGCACTCCCTCCTCCCTCCTCCTTCCTCCCGCCTCCTTCCTCCCGCCTCGGACTCTTTGAAATTGGATAAACGTCTCCGGTGTATATCTCAGACAAACCCCACAACGAGGCAAGCTTGATATTACTTTTTGAGAATGTTGTGTAGGATTTGCTTATGCAATACAGCGCATCCTAGTTTATCCGCATTGTATGAACCTAAATATGCGGCGAACTGTTCGGATAAGCCGAAAATTCGGACAATCGAGGACGAAATTTTGAATAACCATGATGGCTTATTTTACGTTCAAATTTATGAAAAATATGCTGCCGTCGTGCCAAGTGGCTAAAATAGAGACAAAGAAAAACAGAAATGGGCATGCACCGTTTAATGAACATATATGTTACATGAAAAAATAGCACTCAAAAATGAAAGCGATCCCACTTGCAATAAAATACTGCCGCGCATAAACAGACACCATTATTATGTAAACAAAGAAGTTTTTCTGAGATAAAATTGATATCGCGCATTCTGCATTACTTAAAGATCCTAAGTGTCGCTATTCCAAAAAGTTAAGTAATTTAGTCTTATTCTGGTTGATCGAAAGGGGAAAACGAAATTTTCAATATCAACATTTTCTCGGTTTGAGGTGTTAGGATAAACGAGGTTCGGATAAAAGAGGTTCGAATAAACGAGGTTCGGATAAACGAGGTTCGGATAAACGAGGTTCGGATAAACGAGGTTCGAATAAATGAGGACGTACTGTGGCAAGTGACAAGCGATAAGGGACGAGTAACAGGTAACAAGTGATAAGTCATTTGTATCTGTATGTTACATCTGATTAACTGCAAATTCTTTCTAATTAATAGTTGGGAAGATCAATTATTATTACGGAAAGATACCAGAGAAATGGAAAAATAGCTGTGTGCTTCCAATGCCTTTCTTTACAATATCAGGTTACCATAACACAAATATTATAATTTTAATAGCAAAAGTTTTCTGATGCGATCGTAGAAGTAAGGTAATCCTTTCATCTACAGATTTACTATTTTGAATCATGAAATATTTACTTCTAAATCTATATTACTTAAAATAGATTAAAGACTGACTTTTGTTTGAAAGCTTCTCTTTTAGGATGAAGTAACGTATCACAAATAGATTGGGTTCCAAATGGCGAAGACGTTGATAACATACCCAAATCAAGATAATTGGTACTTATTATATGTCGTTAGAAGACATATCTGGACATCGTGATACCATAGTTTAATATGAAGGCAATAGTCAGAAGAAGAATAAATCCTGAATTTAAAACCCAGGTTTTAGCATTTCTTCCTTTGTTTCCGGCAAAATCTTGGATTTTTTATTTTTCTTGTGTTTTTTGATATTTTTTCCACTCCACACAAAGTAGGTGCCACTAGGTATAAAGTTACTTTTCATTTTTTGTTTTTTTGATTCATAATTCTATCTGGAGCTTTTTTCTTCGGCCTAAAACATGAAGGACTACTTCACAGACAATCATCAGAAAATATGGAGTAACAAGGTCATGGTGAGGTTGCAAGAGAACGTGGAGTTCTCCTTTAGAGACAATATGTTTTGTGTGCACCCGGATTCTCTGTGTTGCATCAAGACAAGTTATACCTCAGAAAATACTAGAGGAACAGAAAATGTCACCACCAGAACGCCGGGATGATACAGCTTAGACTTCTGTAAAAAGTTTCTGTAAAAAACATGAAAAAGACGAAAATAAAAGGTCAAGTTAAAATAAACCAGCAGTTGATTCCACAATTATTTGACTTCTTTTGACGATCTTATCCGCAGTCGGAGGCAACACGAATGCTCCTCTTTCCTTAGCTTCTACCACTATAGTATTAGGGGTGGGCGCCACTCCTTTCCCAAGTCAAGTTATTGACCCCTTCTCCCAGCATAGCTGGTACTCATTTCACCACCCCGTAAGGATGGAAGGCTGAGTAAACCCAGGCACCAATGTCGCGAATCGAACTCCGGTCGCTCGATTTGTAATGCAAGTCCAGTACCACTGGACCACCGTGCCATTGTGTAAGACACCAATGAAATATAACGGTAAAGGTAGTCCCATGCTCTATTCAGAGCTTAGGGGATGTGATCTGGTAGTGAATCACGTGTCCTGAGCCGCAGTTCCTTTCCTCGTTGCCTTTTATCCTTCCCCTGCTAATACCGGTACCCACTTTCCTCCTGAGTTCGCAGTAGTAGTTTTCAGATTAACAGCAGAGCATAGGCTGGAACCATCAACCTTGCTGTCGCGAGAACAGCTCTCGACCGAGTGAGCTAAAATGCATTTTGACGGACATTAACTAATGTTAGGTAATTATTTAAATTATTTTTATTATGTAGATTGTTTGGTTAGGCCCCTAGTTCCTTAAATATTGCATACACTATCAAGTTTCCTATACCCTGAGGATGATGCAATAATACATCGAAAGCTTGGTTATTTAATTTATCGTCTTATCGTTCAAAAAGTTCTTCGATATGGTTTATATGAGCATTCTTTGCTGGGCGCTGCTGTTCATAACTAAATTACGATTTCTGCCTGGTAAATCAGTAATATAGTCTCAAATTTTGTTTCAGTAGCAAATGATGAAGGAAGACCGGCTTCTCCTCTGACTATATCAACTGAAGATGGTACGTCACTCTATGACTTTTTTTGTTGTTTTTGTTAACGCTGGTCGCTCATAACGATGGTTTACTGCCACTGGAAAGTTCAGAGCTACTGGAAGCGTGGACACAGGGAAAAGTGTGGCGTCACAATTTGACAAATATCAGAAATTAGATAGTATTTTTAATGCTTTTCATTCTTCTTGTTGATACATATATAATCTGTCTGCAAAATGTCAAATATTTCTTTATCAAGATTGATCAGTGTTTTGATAACATGAAAATAATATTGTCTAGGTAATTGTTAAGGAACCAGGAAAGTGGAAAAAATCCATCGATAACTTGATACATATAAACTATAATTTATGTTTCTTTGGGTTCTCGGGGACCCAGCTTTGGGTACTTAAAGATTAAAGGATGGTGTCACAGATAGTTGTACATTTGTGGATTAGATGCTTAAGGTCTCTCCTGGGAAGAAACTAAATTTTATGACCCAATGACGTAACTAATGTTGCATTACCTCAGACAATTGATATTTGTATAGAAGCACTAAATCACAGTGTTTAAGCTCTGACAGTAATTGAAGAGGACGTGTTTTAGAAACTAATTATATTACAATTAAAATAATAGATAATAGATAATGTGCGTATAAAAAGGTTAATGAAGCAGCTATGGGCTTTTCTTTGCGATCCATTTTTATCAACATATTCTTAGCACATAACAAACACCTAGTCGTATAATTTGATAACTCTGCTTTTTATTTTGAGTCCTTTAGATGGTTAATACAACGCTATTCTAAAAAGCAAAGAGCAAAATTTTAGAATGCATGTTATTAACTTTGTATTTGTTTCTAAGGTTTACTAGCGGGTTTAAAATTTGAAACAAGCTGCATTTTTTGGTATCCTCTGACTTATAAGGTAATTTGGCTTAATTTCCCTTCTTTTTGTTTTTCATTTATTTCTTGAGCTGCGAAACATTGATTAGATTAGACGTTTACCCATCAAATCTAGTTAACAATTTATTCAATAACAATCTTGAACCATGCAGCCTCATTCCTACCTACGCCTTCTGTACTCAATGAGGCGTTGAAGATCGCCCCTAAAACCGCTTGGTTTTTTCTAAGCGGACTACAGATCCCACTCTGAAAATTACCTGTCTAATGTGACACACGTTAGCTACGTTTAAGTACTGATGCGTGATTTGTTACAAAATGAAATAGTTTACACTGTTTCTTTTTTTATAAGAATTCTTTTTATAGGAATCATGAGGCTCAAACATATTAAGGCCAGCTTGTTAATAAGGGCATTTCAATCCAGTCCGACGGCTGGACGCAATTCACAGAGTTGTCTGTACCGACAAAATAAATACAAGTTAACTTTGCTTAGTTACCTTATCGTCGCCATAGCGACCGATTATGGATACGATTTGAAAAGCAGCGTATTGGGTTTCGAGTCTCTTCATTTTGGCCTCGACTGAATCACGATCTACGATAAAGCACATGTATGCGTTAGGGGCAGCGCCACTAATTCAAAAGTGAGAGAGGGAGGGGGTTGGGTGCGAGATATACGTCAAAGGTCAAATGTTTTGGTCATATATTTCAGTCCAGAATCAAGGAAGATCTTGCATCATTTGAAACTATAATTTGACAGAGGACTCTGTTTTACAATAATCTTTCTTGTTTCATAAAACAAAACCAAACCCGAATAATGACATTTTCCCCTGATTTCAAGATTTAAAATTTAAGGAAAGCTATCAAGGTCTATATTGAGAATATTTCTAAATCGTATCGTGTCATTATTAAAGATCTTGATAGTTTTCCTTGAATTTTAAATCTTGAAATCAGGGAAAATGCCATTATTCGGGTTTTCTTTTCTTGGATTTTACATCACATTATCCGTAAAGGATGGGTTTTGTTCTTTCTCTTTTCAGTGTTTTCTTTATTTCCTTTCCCAGAGAAAATATTACTTTACAAAACAGTGCAAGACTCCCCAAAGCACCCGTGGCGTCGCCACTCTGCGTTGTAAATATATTGCGAATCTTCGGTTTAAGTTTTTGTTTGAGCATGTTTATTTATATATGGCAAAGTTTCCAGCGAATGTGATAATGCGCTGGGCTTTTGCTACAGTCACGCCTACAAAAGTAACAGGAGAGAGCAGTTGAGATTCTTGAGATGTGGTTGTCATTTCACAGCCACCATCTGAACTATAAAACCCTCGTTCGTGGTTATATGATACACTTCTGTACTTTTAAAAGTAAACCGTGGCATATAGAGTAAGAAGAATATCACAAACAGTTGGGCGAAACTACTGAATAAGAATTACTATACAATAGTCGAATGTTTCACGACGGCAGATCAGTATACAGTCTTTTCTGAATTAAGAATCCCGCATATTCTAACGTTTAAAACATAAGCACATAAAAAAATAAGCCCCTACCTTTTCAGCTGTTATTGTCATCCTTGTACAGAGAACAGCGGATTAGAATGTTTTAACAATTTTGAGAAGAAACGGTACCTTTGGCAAGTATAATTTACTAAATTAGGTGCACTATGATTTTGGAGCGTACTTGCAAATTTCAATAATTTAATTGTGTTTTAAGCGCTTAATTGAGTGTCTATGGCACAAGTAGACGTGTTTCGTTCTTGATTTCATAAATCATTGTAGCTGAGTACATATTTCCTCCAATAAACGCCGCGGCGGTAATTACAAACTTCAACACGGGGCGTCATTTAAATGAGAGCGGTGTTTATTACAAAATGAAAATGAAAAGTAAATAAAAATTCATGGAAATATTCTTCATGACAAACTATTAAAGTGGAAAAAGCAGAATTTGATGGTGGAAAATATGTAAAACTGGTATAAACTATATATCACTGCTTGTCTATTTTCTAATAAATACCCCTCTTCAAGATGCGTCGTTTATTAGAGGGCGGCTTCAACCAGAGGGCGGCGCTTATTGGAAATGTTCGGCTAAAAGTGCAGTATTTAATAGAGGGCGGCGTTTATTAGAGGAAATACGGCATATCTTACATGTTCCAAAATCCTACAATATTATGCTTGAATATTCAACACAATCTTTTTGTTTCTTATTGGTGATCAGGTAAAGAAAACAATTTGGTCAAGATTACCATGTATAACCTGTACACCTAAAATCGGCTCGGTCACAGAAGAAAAAGAATTGAAACAGGTAAAATGTGAGTTGTAATTTACACCGTCCGACACTTTAAGTTTCATACTTTTAGTTTACCCCTGGGTGTTATACTCTCTTAGAGCTTTATAAAGTTTCACTTCATCAGACACTCGCATTGCTTGGGAGGCTCTCTAATTAGCTTTCCTGTCTAATTCCACCCCCGTTCAGTCGATTTGAGAATTGCCCCTTTGCCAGTTTCAATCACATTTCAATGTAGACGTTCACCATGTTCATAAATCGATACTTTGTCAGATATTCCGGTTTGGCTCCTCCCGTAGTGCCGTGGTTACTACTTAGCAAAGAAACCTCATGTGTTAGTTATTTTGCAGCGTAGGGAATAGTGCTTTGCCTACACAACCATACGAAGAACTGTTCGTCGTAGTGTACCAAGAGTAGGTCGCAGTGCAAAGCTATAAGACTAAGGTTATGACCTACGACCGTAAAAATGGAGTCCTATGTCGCCTCAGAGAAATGCACCCACCACCGCAATGGAAATAGCAATCTACACAGAACCGTTCAAGGGGTTTGTACTACATTTTTTGCATTGTTTGGTAAATAGCAGGGAGGGGTAGTTTTGCCTCTGCGTATTCTCTACGTTCAACTGCTGTCTTTTCATTGTATGAAAGACGAAACTCGCCGACTAAATAATAATTTGTCAAGAATCGTTCACACCACACAACCAGCGAATTGCGAGTAATGTAGAAGATTCAAACTTCATTGATGTAATGCCTCTTTTCTGTGACTTTAAGTTGTCTTAATGTAGGCAGTTAAATTTTGGAAGCTCGTACACGAAAGACCTGCGAGAATACCATAGCAGTTTACCATAACAAAATGTCGACGGTGATCGCCTTATGACGTAATAGTATTTGGTTTGACTCTAAGTTAGATCATAACTAATCATTTAAGAATTATATGAGTACAAGGATACTTCCGACAAAACAGAAAATTGTGTTAGGTCCTCTTTAACATATGTTATAGAGTGTCCCTAACATAAGGTACGTTCGTGGGGATACAGACTTCATATGCCACTCTAACATTATAAAGTATCATCGAGAAGAGAGGATTTAAAATGTTAGTTTTGGTCTCCAATTGCGTTGAGCTGGATGTCGATTTAAACCGGTGGATGATTGGGAGCTAATGTGGCGACTAGAGTATGTTAACATCGGATGTCACCTAGCTCAGTTGGTAGAGCGCACGCCGCGAAAGCGTGGGTCACGGGTTCGATCCTCAGCATTGCAACGTGATGTGCTGGCCATTACACCATGGTCCCTTACCATTGAGGCAGGGTCTTTGTAAAGTTCCTCCATCGGCTTTGATTGAGGTATAGAAATTTGGAATGTCATTTGTTTCGATTGACGTCACTACACAGCCTCCCTGCTAGAGATGAAGGAATGAAGCTCCATTGTTTTGTAGTCTCTGTTAGCTAACCCGACTCCAGTCAAGAGTGAGTTGAGTTGCGATGCTGGCGTCGTGGGTTAGAGAGAGATTGTGTATGTTTCTGAGTCGATGCTGGGCGCTGTAGGCTGAGGAGCGTGTTCAAACTTCAGGTCACCATTTGCCCTGGGTTACTGATGATACAGGATGAAAAGCTGAATGATGAAAACGTAGGACGACGGGGAATCGAACTCTGTCATTCAGCATTGCAATGTGATGTGCTAGCCTCTCGGCCTTTTGGCAAGGAATGGATGTAGTATCTGTTCTCATTGATGACAGATGCTTTCCAAAATCCGCGAGAGGCGGTCCTACTGGGCGGTTGAGCCTGCCTCGTGTCTTGCTTCTCTGCCTGGTAGCACAAATTGAGGGGTGTCGCCCTTGGATACCCCAGCTGCCCTTTATTTATTAGTTAGCCTGCTTGGTGGTTTCTCTGTTTATTTAGGGTAGTATCAATGTCAGGCCCACTGCTCATCAGGGGTCTTTGATTGAGAGACTGCTAGCCATTACACCATGGACCCATACCATTGAGGCATAGAAATTTGGGATATCATTTGTTTTAATTGACGTTACATTTTGGATTCATTGCTTTTTGTTGACATAGATATCTCTGAGATACCATACCTTGAGCAATCATTGAGAAAATTAACAAAAAACCAAAAACCTTCTCCTACCTTCCAAGCCAGCCCACAATGGTTTATTGGCATGGGAAATTTTGAATTTCCACTGCCTCTAGAAGGCTCAAAATTGCAAGACTTCTCGTCCTTCTTGGCTCATTGCATAAGTGAATTGAAATACATAAGTGAACCATCTTTTAAATGCCCGTAAGAATTTTTCGGGGGGCTGTACTTTTAGTTAGATATAAGACCAGTCAGTCTAAATAGACCCCCATCCTCGGATAAATCTCGTGGTAATAACATGTGTTTGTCATTCGATATACCTTTCGTGTTTTACAAATATGAGATATGTTAAATAGGTGAAAATGGATTAGTAGAATGTAGCGAGTGGTAAAATTAGAATGAGCCCCAATAAAGTACAACCATCTTGTCTAAAACTACATGTTTGACACGTATTTGAGTCAAGTTTAACATTCTTCGTCGCTTTCATTCACATTGGAATAGAAGCTAAGTTGTACTTGGACTGCGGATAAAGGGCTCCAATTTTCCACGCGCCCTTACCTAACCAATGTCATACAATTGATAAGATATGGATTCCAAAAATGATAACCTAATATTTTATTGAGAAGTATGGGAAAAAACTCATAGTATGATTCCAGGATACAATAAGAACATTTCCCTTTAAGTTATAAGATATGACGTGCTTGTACTCAACTCCGAGTGTTGGGTTTCCCTCCACCCAAATATAGATTTAGAGAATACAGAAGCATGCACGTTTGTGTTAGCTGTTACTGTGTACTTCTACCTGATGGCAAATATAAAGTACTGAAAAGTATATATTCTCCCTCTTCTACTCTTAGCACATGATACTACATGTTTGCAGATTGTTTCTTCAGCTCTTTCCATGCTTGGCGAGCCTGAGTCACTCGCATCTACTGCCTTATTTCTTCTCTATCTGGCTTCTCCATGCACGCTTTGCCCTCTCCCTATACTTCTGTTATCTCTGGGTGTCCTCTCTGTACTTCTTTTAACCCACTTGGTGTTGTTCATTCAGGTTTATTACCCACCTAAGCATAGGCGGAACGGACGAAAATATTGGGGGTGGCTGTGGATTATTTTCCCGAAAATTATTGGGACATGAATCGACTAAAATCACCTCAGTTCGGCAGGAATGCCGACGCTAATGCAGAGGACTGGTAAGACATAAAAATATTTCATTTTTATTTCTTATTAAGGACTTATAAAAGGGCCCAAAAAAAATTTTGCCCGAAAAGGCGGCAATTTGTCCGACTACGGTTTCTTTACTGGAGGATAATAAGGCGTCATGATAATGGGGTTAAAATCCTAAAGGCTGGGCGAATGGCATAAAGTGAAACTAAAGGCTTTCCGTCAAACTGTTAAATTCCCTCTTCATCTACACAAATTAGTACTACATGGACATTTTAAATAGTGTAAGTTCGGCAAGTTGCCAATGGAGTTGTAGTTCAAGATTCTCACATTTTGTCTCCCCGTTACAAAGTTATAGTGACTCGCTGATCAACGACCATGTACCACAAACTAAAAGCGTTTCCACAGAAGTGCCCGCTGGGCGTAATGCAGCAGGACCTGCGACAAACTGGTACGAGCCTGGAGTGTGCCCACATGGCATACGACTAGACAGACTGATGCTTCTCATTTGTTGGACTCTATTCTTTCATGTCCGGCTTTCTTATGGTCTGCCTGATTCTAACAGGCCCATCTGGTTGTAATGAGGCCATATCAAGACCTGAGATGAATCCAGTCATGTCTTAGCTGCTCTAATCGACTACACAGCCACGCTGTCTGTTGTAACTGCATTTACCAGATAACTAACTACAGACCATCTCCTTTACGTCAGAGGAAAAGCGTGCCTTAAGTCCTCGATTAATCCCACGGAAGCTTATTCAGCGAAAACATATTTTAGGGTGGGGCTTATTCGAGAGGGGGGCGTACTCGAGGGGGGATTATTCTGTATGCTATTTTCGTGGCGATATCCAAGTGAAAAACGTTGGAAAAACAGGGTAAAAGTGAGTCAAAAATAGAATCAAAGGTATTTACTGAAATAACAAACAATCTCCAAAGTTATCAAATATAACGTTATCAAGTTTTATCAAAAGATATCAAAATGTTATCTTATAAACTTATGATTACATTTCACCCAATTTATCTATATCTTCATCAATTAGCACTAGGGGTGTACCGATCACAGATTTCACCGAACCGACACCGATACCGATCCAGCCTCCCTTGATCGGCCGATACCGATACCGAACCGATCCCGTTTTCCCGCCAAAAATATTATTAATAGTCAGGAATGCGCTTTTTTATAACACTGGAAAACATAGCAAAGAAGAAATAAAACAGATATTTAAACGGTAAGAGCGGTGTGGAGCCTATTGCTGCATTAAAATCCTTTCTGAGTTTGGCAAAAGGTAGCTGCCTTTGATAAGTAGAGTAGTTTTAGATAAAGCAAATGCCAAGAATGTAAAATGAGATCCAGAAAAATAATGAGTTCTGAGTAGACTGAGAGTAAATCGTAACCCTATTCAGCATGGGCTATTTGTATATGCGTGAAAGGCATGGGGGGAGGGGGCTCAAAGCTACAACTCCCCCAAGTTAACTTTTATAGAAAATTGGCAGAGAATTGAAATGTAGCACTGACATAGCCCTTCATAAGTACTTTCGAAAACCAAGATAACAATTCACAATATTACTTAATTTTTGCTGACGTCAGCCAAAATTTAAAAAATATGCCAAAATCAGTACCAAACTTTGAAATCTATTAAACTTTATCAGGTTAGCGTTAAACGTTCACTTGCCAGCCCTTTTAAAAAGAAAGAAAAGATAACACACCGTTTTGTTGTGCCATTTTTCATCAACATTTGGCAAAGTGATCTGAATGAGTGGCAACAGCAAACCAATCCAGCAGTAAAACAAATAAATTAGGGAAAAAAAAATTTATTCCGAAGAGAATCAAATATTCATTCTGAAGCGAGCTGACTAAATACTTATAACTAGGCGAGTAGGCCCTTTTTCTTCGAAATTGTCAGGAAATATCCACAACTAAATTTTATAAATTTAGTGATCTTAAATCTTACTCTAAATCCTAGTCTGAAAAGAAGAAAATATTGTTCTATGTATTGGTTCCTTTATGACGTTCCTGAAGCGGTTAGGATCTCAGCAATCTCAGCATTTGAATTTAGATTTTTTTTCAGGTATTGATTTTATTTATAAGGCTGAAACAACATAATTCAGTTTTTATATAATTTGACAATGCCTACTATTTACCAATCTAGGTCGGGCCAAATTGCAAAAGTTTCAAACTAAACCCATGCTATGGAGAAGTGTGGAGCATTTCAATAGTGTCCTGGAGGAGATTTTCACTTTTTGAACATATTGGCAATGCATTCCTCAGGATCAATTGTGAGCATTTCAATGGTGTCCTCTAGCGTAGTAAAACTTTTTGAAAATATTGGGAATGTTTTCTGCAAGCTAGAATGTGGGCATTTCAATACTGTCCTGGAGCTTAGTTTCACTTTTTGAACACTACGGTAATGCGTTCCTCTGGCTTGAATGTGAACATCTCATAGGTGTCCTGGAGCGTAGTTACTTCTTTTGAATATATTGGGATTGTTTTCTGCAAGCTAGAATTTGAGCATTTCAATAGTGTCTAGGAGTGTAGTTTCACTTTTTGAACATTATGGTAATGCGTTCCTCAGGCTTAAATACGAGCATTTCGATGGTGTCCTGGAGCGTAGTTTCACTTTTTGAACATTATGGTTATGCGTCCCTCAGGCTTGAATGCGAGCATTTCAATGGTGTCCCGGAGCGAAATTAAACTTTTTAACCATATTGTAAATGTTTTCTGCAAGTTATAATGTGAGCATTTCAAAAGTATCCATGAGCGAAGTTTCACTTTTTAATCATTATGGTAATGCCTTCCTCAGGCTTGAATGCTAGCATTTCAATGGTGTCCTGGAGCGTAGTGGCACTTTTTGAACACATTGGGAATGTTTTCTTCAAGCTAGATTGTGAGCATTTCAATAGTGTCCTGGAGGATTGTTTCACTTTTTGAACATATTGGGAATGCGTTCCTCAGCCTCGAATGTGAACATTTCATAGGTGTCTTGGATCGTAGTTACACTTTTTGAATATATTGGGAATGCTTTCCGCAAGCTAGAATGTGAGCATTTCCATAGTGTCCTGGAGGGTAGATACACTTTTTTAACATTATGGTAATGCGTTCCTCGGACTTGAATGCGAGTATTTCAATGGTGTCCTTAAGCGTAGTCACAGTTTTTGAACATATTGGGAATGTTTTCCGCAATCTAGAATGTGATCATTTCAATAGTGTCCTGTAGCGCAGTTTCACTTTTGAACATTATGGTAATGCGTTCAAGTCTAATAAAGTACCTGTTCTGTAAATACAATCGTTACACGTAGACATCGTATTAAATTTATGTCTAAATATTGACCTGCGTCACCGTATCATACACACTTTTATACTTTCATGGTGTTTAAAGTTGAAAATTTATCAATATAGTCTTCTTGTTTTCACTTTATATTTACACTTATTTCTATATTTTTATGCTTCGTTAAGATTACAAATAAGTGCGTGTTCATCATATACGTCGAAGTTCCATGGGGGCTTCCAATAATGATTATACTCATGGCCTAAGCATACTTAAATACGACTCTAAAAAATTTGGTGTAAAAATTCTTGTAGTATACTCTCTGTCACTCTGTCACTTCAGTGCTGTTTATCAGAGTATTTACGTAATTGTTCTCTACGACATTGACGTTCGATTGACGACGTCTTGATAAAACTCTTTACCAGACTATAAACCCTTTTACTGTCTTTTTACTTGAGACGGTCCTCTGTCTACATTATATTAAGTATAGATGTTCGCATAGGCGCACGGCCACAGGGGTTGAGGGGGCTGCAGCCCCACAGTTTGTTAAAATGTTATATTTTTTCGGGCAAAAAAATTTTTTCGGCCCTTTTATAATTCCTAAATAAGAAATAAAAATGAAATAATTTTATGTCTTATCAGCTCTCTGAATTGGCGTCGGCATTCCTGCCGAACTGAAGTGCTTTTAGTCTATACATGTCCCAATAATTTTCGGGCAAAGGTATATTTTTCGGGAAAATAATCCACAGACTCCCAAATATTTCTCGTCCGTTGCGCCTATGGATGTTCGGGGTGAGCTCCCTTCCCATCTGCCACTCTCACCTCTTAATTTTTGTGTAAAATAGGGATTTTGTCCTGAATCTAAAATTTTAGTACAAATGGAATGTTCTTACAAATAGACGTTCATTATTACATCTAGAACAAAAGATAAAAAACTATCCGAGTGAACAGCATTTGTGGACCGTTGAGATTTCGCGACTTTTCGCTTTTGGATCTCTTTTCCGAGTCAAATGCCTGGTACAAGGTTAAAAATTGTTCTGTTTGAAAGTGAAGAGATACAAAGTCTTTTCTAAGTCCGCACTTTGTCCCTTTGTAACACGCGCACATTTGGTATTTTCTCGGTGCTTAAATGCAAACTCCTTGTATTAGGTCGGTCCAATTTCTTACCATGTTCAAGTTTTCCCTTTCCGTATGGAAACAGCTATAGTCGAAACAGAAGCGTGGTCGAATTCAACACTCGTCTTAACTCGGTTAATCGCAGATCAAAACATGCACAGAGGATTGTTAAAACCATTTTGGGGGAACAAGGCCTCGTTTCAATATCTATAGTGAAAACAAGGAGGAATCTTACAACAGGAAAATGCTGGTTGCGCTTTATGAAAACACACACACATATGCACCATACGGATTGCATCTTTCCACTTTGCCAACCAGCATTCATAGTTTGCCACTACACTATCTTTGCCACCTTTTACCTTCTTATATCATTATTCTACAAATTTGACATTTTGATTCCGTATGTTCTTTATTCTTTTCTTATATGTTTATATTTATACATCTACTGCATTATATAGTGGTCATAACTTGACTTGGGATAGGACTTCCTCTACTACTGCAGTGATAGAAGCTAGGGAAAGAGGAGCGTTCGTGTTGCCTCCGACTGCAGTCGACCATCTTCTTGTTCTTCTTGTTCTTCCAGTTCTTCTTCTTTATATTTATTGTACTGAAAGCTTTCTTGATGTGGGCATTAAGTGCTCTATTATCTCCTCAAGTACGGTGGTCCCCTTTCTTTCCCAGTGGCATGAAGATGGCCAGACAAAGTGATCCATTGCGTTATCCCGGTACCTTCCACATCTTTTGCAAGTCAAAAAGGTTATCATTGGAATAGACAGACAAACTGCAAACTAAATGTCCTGGCAGACACCAAAAGCGTTTGTTTAAGTGAGAAATAATGTTTAAATGCTTTTTTCAGGTTGTAGTGTCACAAGTTAATGAGCACAGATACTAGGAGCTTTTTAACCTTTAAACTTTCCTTTCCTCGCGGGAATAATAAAGAAGGAAGGCTAGTTAAAAGACTTCATATACTAAATGTTCCTACTAAACTTTGTCGACTGTGTTATTTCTCTTTCATATTAGAAAAAGTAAAGGTAGTTAGTACTCTATTCAGAGCATTGGGGATTATATATGGTAGAGAATCAAATGTCTTGAGCCATGGCATTGTGAGGTAGAGCAGCCAGTTCCTTTCCTCACTGCCTTATAACCTAATGCCAGGTAGCCATTTTCCTGCTAGGTTCACAGTAGGAGTTTTTAGATTGAAGGTGGAGCATAGGCTTGAAACACCAACCTTCAGCTTTCTAGACCAGCTTTCTACTGACTGAGCTAACTTGCCTCCTTCTTTAATATTACAGTACATTTACGTTAACCTGAACCTCATTTATCCAAACACTTCAAATTGAGAAATAGTTTTAATTTGGAAGAATTCTTAGCCCCTTTCATCTATCCACAATAAGATTAAGTTAATTTAATTAACTATGTTATATATTTGTAGAATAGAAACACTGGGACCTTTAAGTAATGTAGAATGCATGATATCAATTTTACTTGAGAAACTTTATTGACAAAGGGCTTCCAATTTGAGTGTTTATCATACATTATTCCTTTCAAATTTCGCCTCCCTTTAATTTTCACTCCCTTTAATTTTCGCCCCCTACTTTTTTGTTTTGCCCACTTTAATTTTAATTCACCCCCGGGGTGAAAATTGGAGGCAGACTAAATTTCGGGCTACACTCATTCTTTGCTTGTTCTGTACGTTAATGAATTTTCCTTTGGTGAAGAAATATTGCAAAACCATATCATATCATATCCCTGCAAACCTAAAACATAAACATAAAACGCCTCGTTGAAGGCAAGGCATCGCAGAAATCACCGCGGCACTTTTTTCTACGGCAGAAAAAAATTTCGACTTACATGATGGTGTAAACAATTGCACCCCTTGAAAAAAATACCAGCCCCCTATGTAATTCTATTATCCATGGTATTGAAGTTGAGATGCCTACCTTCTTCACAATGCTAATGTATTTATGCCTTTGCCTACCTGATTGCCTTAAAATTTGCCCCCCTCCTGATGCAAGAGATAGGAAGAGATGGCAGGTCATGTCCGCCAACGTCCATGATGGATAAGGCACTTAAAAGAAAGAAGAAGAAATTATCAAACCAAGTACGATGTTCGCATGTCACATTTCTTTCAAAGCTTAAAAGTTTGTCGCAAAAGCTGCATTACTGCATTAAGAACATTTGAAAAGAATCAAAGGCTCAATTCTATGAAACAAATGCGTTGACAAATACGGGATAGAGGGGTTGATCCTGTTCAAAGCACTTTTCTATGAGTTACCTGTATTCAAAGACCTTGTCATCTCTACCACGTACCGTGCGGGAGCCGCACTATGACTTCGGATACACTTTTTCAATGACCTCTGCAGTGAGATGATTTAAAACGACCTTTGCTAAGATTTTCCCAGCAATTGATAGAATGGATATACCCCGATGGTTATCACGTGACGACCTGTTCCCTTTGCGCTTTTAGAGGTGAATGATGGATGCATCTTTCAGATCCTTTGGGGCATTACCCTTGGATCAGAATGCCTTAAACAGCTTGTTGATTGCTATGGCCATGTGGGTACCTCCATCTTTGTATATTTCCGGCGGAATGTCATCGAGGCCCGCTGCTTTGCAAGTAGACAGGTGTTTGATTGCTTGCTTGACCTCTGCACAGCTACGCACGTTATTAAGGTCCTGCGTGGATAGCTGTGGTGTGTCTTGTAAGGCGCCATAGGAGATTTCTGATTGCTGGTTGAGAATTGATTTAAAGTGTTCTGCTCATCTAGAAAGTATTTTGCCCTTGTCTGATATTAGTGTGGAATTGTCAGCTGAGAGGACCGGAATAGATCCATTTGAGCGTGGCCCATGCACTGCATTGAGACCATTAAAGAGCGCCTTAGTGTTGTGCTTCTCAGCTGCCTTTTGCAGTTCAGCTGCTTTAGCCTCCCACCACTTGTTCCTGAGAAGCTCCTTTGCATACAAGGTAGGTCCTCTTAACAGCTGGTGACTGTTTGTTTGCCATGCAGTTGCGATGAGCATCATACATTGCTTTGATGAGTCCCTCAGTCTCTGAAACAATCTCACCACCAACTATATTTACCACCATTTAACCAACAACTATAGTTACTACCACTTAACCACTAATTCTTAATACCATCACTTTGACAACCAACTATAGATACCACCATCTAACCATCAACCACTAACTATTGCCACTGCCGCTTAACTATTAACTCTTGATACCACCACTTAACCACTAACTAGAGTTACGACCATTTAACCAACAACTATAGTTACCACCTCTTAACCATCAACTATAGACACCACCATCTCACCACCAACTATATTTACTACCATTTAACCACCAATTACAGCTACTACCACTTAACCACTAATTCTTAATACCATCAGTTTCTTAATTCTTAATACCAAAGCTAATAACACTTAACTACTTACTCTTGATACCACCACTTAATCACTAACTAGAGTAACGACTATTTAACCACCAAGGATAGGTACCACCACGTAATCACCAACTCCTTTAGCATCGCATAATCACCAAATATTATACAATTATCAACCTAGTCAAGTTTCATAATAAAATTCAATTTAACTCTCTCTCTCTCTTCCCCTCCCGCCCCTACTGGGTATTGGAGAGCGAGCTTTGACACTGGGATTACTCTGCTGCAGGTACCTCGACTTTGTCCCTTATATTTTCAGCAGCCTATGAGCCATCTTGGAGCGTTGGACTTCACACGATTATCACTTCTCTTCTTCTTCTGTAGTCTCAAGGGGTCCCCGCATCACACTCTTTGCATGACTAGTGTCTGTCGTCTTTTAGCAGAATAGAATTTCAGGCGCCGTGTAACAACTATTTCATTCATTGTCGTAAGTCGTGTGTCCTCTTCCTGTTTTCCAGCCCACAAGGGATCCATTTATTGCAATCTTTGCATGACCAGTGTTTGTCTTTTGTCACAGAATACACCCAGTTAGTTAAAGCGCCATGTGGGGACCTATCTGATACAGTGGTGTTTAAGTCGGCAGTCCGCAGAATCTCCATATTTGTTATGTTTCTCGTCCCAGAAATTTGAACTTCCGCGCAATATAATTTCCGGCGCTGTACAGGCACACAGGCACACAGGCACACAGGCACACAGGCACACAGGCACACAGGCACACAGGCACACAGGCACACAGGAAAGAGAGGCAAGTTATTTATGTAAAAGGCGCACTCGTTACTTTTAAACACCGCAATTCCAATCATTACCAATATGAAAGGGAGGCATGCGAGAGATCAAGTGGAAACCATACTTTCTATCTTGCTTTTGATCTTGTTTCTACACTTTACAACTTCATTCCAGATGTTGATACAGCCTCGTATTGACGCCAATCTAATGTCGGCACAACTTACTTTAAGTTAGCGAGATAGGCTTAATCTTGATTCAATGTCAGTAAAACGAACCTTTATTTGGTTGAAATCAGTACATTGCATAGCCCCTCCCTGTTAACTTTCTCTGTTCTGAGGAAAGGGCAACTCGGAAAGAGGATCATAAGGACTTCAGATGTTTCAAGACGGAGACTTAAGATGGAGTCTTCCTGATTAGCCATTTATTCCCACTTGTATCATCTTTCCACTTTGCCACGCATCAGCAACAATTTATCACTCTTTTGCAACACATCCAGGGGTGCAACTAGAGCTTTTTGAGGGCAGGGGAGCATTATTAGTATTAGGGCAAGATTTCTCATATATATTTTTTTATGAAGCGACGAAGCTGTAGGAGTTCGTTTTATTGAAAATCAATTTGTCTTCTACAATCTAAGTCTAATATACCTTTTTCCCTACCTACAATTATTTAACAGCCTAATTTCTGACAAAGAATTCATTGGATTCATAGCATAAAAATTTAATAATCGACTAGAGAATTACTTGAGGTTCAAAACGCTTATTTGTTAAGAATCACGTGGCTCATATAAAGAAGACCAACAGTTAGCGTCTTGCGTTCAAGGGCAAGGCCTTCCTTCTAGTTGTGCTTAAGATGAGGGCACAATTTTCGACAGAAAAATTAGGGCAGGGGAGGCCTCCCCTCCCTTCCCCCTCTAGTTGCACTCCTGACATCTGTTTCAGTTAAAGCAAATCAATATGATGACATTTTAGTGATTTCTTATCATATGCAGTGAGTGTCTGACTTGGTATTTTTTGTAATAGGTGAAATTATGAAATAAATGTTGAAGTTTAAAAAATTATGTATTTGATATAACATACAAAGGACCAATTGGACTGATGTTTCCTGTTTCCATTCTCTTCCCCTACCTTTTCACAGTTCATTTCAATTTTCCCAAGCGTCTGCATCCTATCATCCCCTTACCTATCATTAGATTAACATTTCAGGGAGTACAAATTCATTGTTAAAAAAATACTGAAAACGGTTTTTTACAAACTCTTGTCACAATCACGTTTAGTATGACTATGAATAATGAAAATCTCAACTGATCCCACCATACCGCCTTCTCTGACTCTCTTAAATAATCAAGCCACAAAATGATGGTCATTTTCCTAATTGTTATTCGATTTACACTTTAAAGAGTAAAAATACCTAACGCATGTTGCCGGCGAACTCCTACTACAATCAATATTCGTATTACTTCAAAAGTAAACATCTGTACCCCCCCCACCTTACCACCCTCTCCACCTTACCACCCCCTCGACCTTACCACCCTCTCCACCTTACCACCCTCTCCACCTTACCACCCTCTCCACCTTACCACCCTCTCCACCTTACCACCCTCTCCACCTTGCCACTCTCTCCACCTCTTCCTTCAAAATGCAACCGCAAGATGACGGTCTTGTTCCTATTCATTATCCGATTTACACTTTGAATAGCGTGAATGGTTGTTTGACATGATGCTTTAAGCATGTTGACGGCAGATTTCTGCTACAGTGAGTTTAAGCATCACTTTTAATAACGAGCGTCTCAACCATGTCAAACACACCATCCTCACTAACTTTCCGTATTAAACTTCACCCTACGAGAAGAGGCCCATGCTTTTATCTTTCATCGGATTACTACTTTACAGAGTAAGAATATAGTATTTTAATACTGCTCTAAAAAGACGACTCATCGTTATTAGGTTGAAAAGCTTTTTCGTATGACTCTCATCAGAACCTGGCGTCATAATTATAAACAAAGAAACAAAGAAAGGGATCGAAATTTACAAACTTTACTTCTAGCTATTAGCAATTCCTTACCTTGCAGAAAGAGCTGCATCCATAGAACAATTGATCATCCCTGACGCAGATGGGTATGGAACACTTGAAGAACAAGAGGTCCAACTGAGTGGAGAGTTATCATCTAAAATTTAAAAAGGATTAAAAGGATATTAAAACAGTGCAATCGTGTCTGATGAACGTTATTCTATGAACTAACCGTCTTATCTTAGTTTTCTTGTGACATGTTTATGCCTTGGCTAATTTGTCTTCACTCTAATAGCACCGACATTCTTTCAAAGGTTTGTATTATACTGAATCTACATTGACATTATTTCTAAGACTAAAAATATACTGAATCTACAATGCAGTTGGAGACAAGGTGGCCCTGGCCTCAATATGTTGGAGATATATGTTATCACGTTTGTATTAGCAAGCTAAAAAAAGTAACTTCAAAACCAACTCTTCTGACTGTAATTATGCCTGATGTACTGCACATTTCTTGTCATCGCTGCCTTTGAAAGCTAAACAAATATTCGACTTTCTTGTTTAAAAGTAGTTAACTCTTTCTCCACTATAATTTTATCGTTGTTTCCTAATTTAATTTTGAAGCCCTTTGCTCAGGAGTTAAAATGTTCTTAGATACTTAAAAAGATTCTGTTTTAACGCCTTCTTAAATCCAAATGATACAAGGCCTAAATTCTAGGTTCGCAACTACTATGTCTAGATCAAAAATTAAAAAGGATAGACAGACAGGAAAAGAATCCATTATCCACCCCACAAACCTTTTTTATTTACTCACTCAATACTTTTGTCACTACAAGCTATTAATAGTTTGTAAGATGTATATTTCGTGCAATCGCTGCATCAAAAAACTAAAAAAATCTTTATTCGACTTTCTTGTTTAAAATGTGTCTTAACTTACTCCACTATAATGTTATCGTTGCTTTTTCCATTTTGATTTCGAAACCATTTGGAGTACCTACCCGCCTGTAGTATATCACACGGTTTAAGAAACGTTTAACAGATGTCTATTAATTTTACAGTTATTTCAGGTGTCGCCAGGCACCCAAGCCCCAAATCCTTTTCTTTCAAAAGTGAAATTAGATTATCAATCTATGCAAATACGCCAGAAGGCAAAGCAATTTCATCTACAATATAAAATTACTTGTAATGAAATCATGTTGATATGTCAGCTGAAAGAAGCGTAACCGAAGTTTCCTCGGAGTTTCCTTTGTTCTTATATATTTTAACCAATCTCAATAAACTAACAAATCAAGTATTTCTAAATTTTAATATCTAACATTCGTCCGTACTCTGAATAGCTTTAATTTCATCTCAAAATTATCTCAAAACAATTAAAATTTGCTCTGAATTCTGTTAGCGCGAACGCATGAGCCTAAACTTGTATACAGATGATGACGTCTAGTAACGTGTATGATTGAGGCCAATACTAGGTCTCAGACTACTTCCAGATCAAATTTTTAATGTATACGTACCCTTGTGTGAAAAGTCAAAATATGCCTTCGCCCACATCCCAACACAAATTACGTAAGTTTTCGCCACCAATGTAAATATCGTTCATGGTGCTTTTTAAGTCTTCGATCACAGGAGGTACGATCACTGTGAATAATTAGTTATCACTATTCTCAGTATGAAGTTTATTATACCCGTTCTTCCAACTGATAAAATTCAAAACATTACAAAACACCTGTTCTACAACAAATTCTTTAACAACTCCTTCATACTGGCAAAAATACATCGACCCAGCCTAAACAACGTAAATGGACCAATCATATTGAGTGACTGAAGAATTTTCGCGCAAAAGTTATTAGGTCCCTCAAGCACAAACACTATTTGGGAGAATCACGGTCATATCCTTCTAATTTATACCTCTATTAGCGTATGATAGCTACTCAATTGTACGACATTTTTGCTAGAAAACTTTCAGAATTTGAGAGTACATCACCGAGAAACAATACAGTAAAGAACCCATACAGAGTTGCGAGTTGTTGGTACAGATTTTAAATTATTCCGGAACAGCGTTAACGAGATATTCATTAGGCAAAGTCAAATGGAGTTTCAAAATTTTCGAACCTTCAAACAGTCTATCATGGAGAGTGACACCTAGTATCATACGCAGACATTGCATTTCAAAAACTAGACTTTTGCGTTTATCTTTCTCCAAAATTGTCCATGTTTCACTGGCATATATAGCAATAGTGACAATAAGAGCGTAGTTTTGATTGAGAGATCTCTCCTACTCCAAATGTTCTGTTTGAGGTGAACAAGGGCATTGGCAGCTAGCCCAATCCTCCTTCTGACATCTTCTAAAGATCCGTGTACCACAGGTCCAAGAAATATAAACGTTTTTACTTTTTCAACTGCTTTATCATCGATCTTAATATTTGCTGCGGAATCAGAGATTAGTTTACATTTGTATTGGTTCAATTTCATGCCCCATTTGTTACAGGCACTTTCTAACTCTGCAGTAGAGATAGATAGTTTCTTAAAGATGGCTGTGGTAATGTCCGGTCAGCAGCATATCTGATATCGATCGAAAGTTCTTGAGTTAAAGAAAGTGATTGTTGAAGACTTTTTAGCACTGTCATTACGAATTCAAGGAATATGTTAAATAGCGTTGGAGACAAATTGCACCCCTGACGCACACCTGCTACTACTATAAACCATTCTGTGAGGTGACCATTGGTAATAACGGCGCCTCTGGCAGTTTGTGTATACAACTTTTCCACCACATTTATCATCTTTTAATCGATGTTTATTGTACTCATCATTTTCCATAGAGCATTGCGCCAGAACATGTCAAAAGCCGCCTTGAAGTCAATAAAGTGAAAGTGTAGGCTGACATTTCTTTCCCATGCTTTTTGTATTATCTGCGGCACCACATATATCGCATCTAGAGTGCCTCTTCGAAGACGGAAACCGTATTGGGATTCTTTGGACCAAGTTTCTATACGTTGCTTCATTCTTTGGAGTAAAACGTGGAGGAAGACTTTTCCTGTTACAGAGAGTAATGCTATTGCTCGGTAATTGGCAGGGTTGAGTTTATCACCTTTTTTGTAAATAGTGACCAATCCTTCGGTGCCTTTTCTTCTCACCAAACTTGCACGGCTATTGTATGTAATATACTGCTCAAGACAATTGGAGACCAGCCTCTCTGCGCCATTTGACTTGACCTAGGAAGAACTGCCCTCCGGCCCGTCTATCCGTCCAAAGCCCATTGAAGTTAGAAAGTATCTTCGAGTAAGCGCCTGTTGAATAAGTCCTGGAGTTAGAATTTGTGATGTTTAATCACATCCAGTCAAGTTATGAGATATTCGGCACGACTAAACTCCGTTTCTTGATTGATTTCAGTATTCTGCTTTTAAGCATTATAGTCCCTTTGTTACGGTTGATAAATAATAATCGTTAACTTTTCTATTTAGCTCCAGGCATAATCCATAGGAAATCCTTTCACACAACATTTTCCCCTCAAATTCTTTCTACCTTTCCCTATCTTGAACAAGCCTTTCAAGTGTTAGAGGTGGGAATTCCATTGTTTCCCTAGATTTGGTCATACTTTCTCTTTAACTGGTTATCTGATTCCACGAAACAGACTATAATATGATTTGTATATGGAACTCTGGTAGTAGTAGTAGTAGTAGTAGTAGTAGTAGTAGTAGTAGTAGTAGTAATAGTAGTGGTCGTAGTAGCAGTAGTAGCAGTAGTAGCAGTAGTAATAGTGGTGGTGGTGGCAGTAATAGTAGTAGTAGTAGTAGTAGTAGTAGTAGTAGTAGTAGTAGTAGTAATGGTAGTAGTAGTAGTAGTAGCAGCAGTAGTTGTAGTAGTAATAGTAGTAGTAGTAGTAGTAGTAGTAGTAGTAGTAGTAGTAGTGGTGGTGGTGGTGGTAGTAGTAGTAGTATTAGTAAGTAGTAGTAGTAGTAGTAGTAGTAGTAGTAGTGGTGGTGGTGGTGGTGGTAGTAGTAGTAGTAGTAGTAGTAGCAGTAGTAGTAGTAGCAGGAGTAGTAGTGGTGGTGGTGGTGGTAGTAGTAGTAGTGTCGTTTAGGTTTCACACCTCCACGCGAGACGTATGAAGCCACCTCTTAAAGGTGGCGCCACACTCTCGGCCTTTTGGCAAGGAATGCATGTAGTATCTGTTCTCATTGATGACAGATGCTTTCCATAATCCGCGAGAGGCGTGGAAAAGGCTTCGAAGAAATAGGAGTCCGAGTCAAGGACAAAATATGGCATAGGAAAGTCAACAATAACGGTGGCAACATATTTTTACGGTTAAATTATAGAGAACAGCGAACAGCATTCACCTGTCACAGAAACACACAATATCTAAACACAAAATTAATTGTCTTAACAGACACTGTTTTTACAGCGTGTGAGACAAAGCGTTCATACCTTCGTGTAGTGGACCACCTTTAATCGCTAGCAAGTTAGCCTTGACGTGACGAACATTAGATGCCCCAAGGATGACACAATCTGTAAAAAAAGGGAAATCGTAACACATCGTAACACTGGCGCAACTTTGTGTCATTGATCCACGTCCGGTTTCGTTAAGTCTTTCATTAATAACTCTACCTCGAGAGACCAGAATGGTCTTCCAGACAAGGAATGATGGGAATCATGCTAGCCTTACATGACACATGGTACATGACGCGTGGCATTTTTGCAGAGCTTCATTTGCTCTACCTTTGCTTAAGGTTGGTTAAGCACTGGGGGGCTAAGACATTCGATGCACATCAGCAATGTCGCGGATCGAGTTCAACTACGCAAAAAGGAAGCGAAACACCGAGAAAAAACCGACGTAACACAACGCGTTGCAGCACTGAAGTCATCCCGCAGACAGTTTCTGTCCCAGAACCCTGAAAAGTCGCGTTAACTCCACTGTCATTCTGTCGTTATAAGAACAATCCTATGGCTGTCTGATGTATCAAACGTCTTATTTTCATTTATATCAGCCCATTGTATCAGGATTCGCGGTAGATTTGTTCCCTGGTTGATGCTACGGAGTCTAGGCCATAGAGACCAGTCAATTCAAACCCATCTTTCGGGAAGCATAACCTTACAGCTAGGTTACTGACCTACAGTTACACGCCAATTCCATATCCAGGTAACTTCCAATCTCTTCACTTCGCTAAAATATTTTTCAGTACTTTATGGCTCCTGTTGTAAGGTCACTTCTTCAGATCACACTATTTCGATTACAAACCAAAATCCCATTTGTTTACCCTCTGTACGGGCTAGGCGTAAGCCTAAGCGTCAAAGTTGACCAATGTCTTCTTTGCGTACGTCACCATTTCTCCAGGGAAGATGGCAAGCCATTTCAACGCTCCATGTCGGCTCCCAAACATGTGTTCTATCAGTGTGCCTCCTGCTGGACAGTCGAGTAGCCAGTGCTCCAAGGTGTAGTCCGATGCTTTGCAATCGGGGCATGTGGGGTCGATTTCCTCATTGATTCGATGTTTGTAAGAGGTGTGTATTCCTGTAATACATAAAAGATGAACGATACATAATTGCATCCAAAGAAACTGGTTTTAATAAGAGACTGGACCGAACATTAACTGTTGATAGATGGAGTCAAAGGGCCATGCTAAAGTCAGGCTCTAGTTCGTATTAGGAATATTTCTTATCATGAGCGAAGACTCGCACGCGCAAGTTCTTTTGTGCGTGCGGTCGCATGTATTTTGCAGTTGCGAGGTGTGCGATGTTTGTAGTATTTATGGTCTTCGTTTAAGTTAGTTTGCGTTTGTCCCACAGGTCTTTTATGAGGCGCCCGACTTTCGTAAGAATGATAAATATCCTTAAATCACAAATGCTGCGATCAAGAGCGAGTACGCTGTCAGCGGAAAACCAAATCTGACCACTGAGAGCACGCCAGATAGCATGTCATTCGCAAAGAGCGGAATGTAAGGAATAAATGACGATGAAAGGGACTCAGGATGCAAATCAACGCCTTCTGATTTAAAGAAGCAGCTAGTCAGATGAAAGCCGGAAACGTTTGATTTAAGTTTCACACGTGCATGTACACCCTTAAAATAAGTGTCGACACGAGCGATTTTTGTCTCGTGCTGTATCGTTTGCCCGCGTGTAAGCATAAGCACTTCCAATTTCATTTTTTTCAGACAAGGACTGAGGCTCTAAGCATCAACTAAGCATCAACTGACCGTAGCTAACTTTAGTCTGTCTATTGTAAAGTTGGGTTACTGTATTGTGTAACTGATTCATTTTGCATAGAGCTTATTGTCAGGCACTGGTTAGTAGAGGTAAATGCTAATCGTATATTTGTCTGATTTTAATATGAAATGTGAGGTGAAAATATGCGTACAATGCCTTTGAACTTCTGATCAAAGTTTAAGTCTCTGAGTCAGTCTTTTCGTTAACATCGTGTTCTACATATCGCCAGCAGATATATGCGGCAACCCAAGGCACAAACATTCAAAGACCAGGATTATGAATTCTAATAAGTACTCAAGCTCATGTGGTTCTATTTGAGCTGAGTATGTTAAACATACAAACTGCGATAGGAACCTCTTTCTTGGAGCGATAAGGTCTGTTGGAAAGATCACGAAAGATGCAGATTCCATTTTTGCATTTTCCCTACAAAGAACCTGCCCGCGCCAACGGCCATTGACGAGGAGCTGATTTGTGAACTAGGTACAAAGGATACTGCATAAAGAATAGCAACGGAGTCCAAGGAGAATTTTATTGTAGGGAGAACCCGAAAATATGTAGTTGGTCACCTATAAGCTTTGTTCGAACTTACTCAGTTTGACGACGAGCGAACGATCTTCTGCAACTCTATCAAATCTGAATGTCCGTAAATGCACAAATCTTTTGTGATTTGACAAGAGTTTGTGTCTGACATGTTTGCAATAATTTTTACTTTTGTTTTCTCCTCTCTTTACCCTTCACAATATCGAGCAACTTCGTGATTATATTGATGACATTGAAGGCTTTTCTTCTGCCAATCTTACTTGCCGACATGAATCTATGCATTGTCACTTTCTCTGTTCTATCAAAGTTGGTAAATGATTGCTACAAATGAACACGGAAGGAATATATCGCTCTTGGCGAACGAATTAAAGTTGTTTGAGTTTAGGCCGCTGGGCTATAGTCTTCCAAACGAGGCAGTTTCCTACTGGGGATATCGAGCTGTTTAAAGGAAGTAAAATTCTCTCTGATGCTGGGAAAGAAAGTGAAAAAATCAAAAGAGAGGTGAATGCGCTAATTAGTCAATTTTAAAATCAAATCCTGCCCGGAAAATATATCTCGATATAAGCACTGTATATAACAGACTGGATTCAGTAAGGAATAATTTCCAATATTTTATGTCTCTCTCCAAGACTGATGCAATGGAGTCCCAATATTGTAGACTTAAGCAAAGTAGAGTTGTATTAACCTAATGTTGCATCAGCCTGGTTGAAACTACTGCCTCCGAATGAAAACGAGGCTACAATTACTGTTGTCGTTACCCTTCTGATTATAAGGGAGGAATGGCAAATCTCTACTTTGGGGAAATTATCTCCTCAATTTCAATTAACTACTGCTCCCAAAACAACGAACTTTTCCTAAATTGTCTACCTCGTCTTGAAATCGAGTACTAAAGTGTGACGTCACGATCTAATTAATATCAGAAATTTGATAATATTTTGGCCATAATATTGCTTTTTTCTTGTTGGCATAGATAACCTCTCCAAATTTGAGAACCATACCTTGAGCAATCGTTGAGATACGCCCTTTCAAACTTTAAATCCTGCCTATCAAAACCTTGTAAAATGAACCCAATTCACAATTTATGAACTCAGCAAAATTAACAGAGTTTTCTTAAGGACTTTTTCACATTAAAACTGCTGTTTCTCAAAGCTGATATGAGATTTGAAGACGATATTTTGTATACGGGCATTTGGTGGTAAGGTTAACACTGTGATGTAGTAATAATTGCGATTCCTTGAAAAAAGTTTTTTGTGACCCCATCACTTAAGTATTCTATTAATATCTCAGAAATAAGCGAACATAAGGAGAGAATAAGAAGAAAATTTAACAATTGAACACAAAAGTACTTGAATGACTACTTTTCCCCGACAATACAAAAGTAAATAAAATCTAATTTTGCAGTTTAAAAATATTTCCATCTCCCAGCTATACCAGTTTAAAGATATTTCCACTTTTCCAATTATCGTACTTTTAATGTAAAGGGATAAACATAATAATAACTAAATGACTGACTCACCGATCCGAGCAAGATGTGTGTAAACATAAAGAAGGCGAAGATTACTTTTCCATGACTTTTTATGAGACCATCTTCCTAATCTCTACAGCTCGAAACTGACTAACTTGAGATGTCAACAAAGCTAATATCACTAATGACTTTTTGTTTTAGCCAGTTTTCAGTAGTGACCTGAAGAAGTCTGTTAGACGAAACGTTGTCAATAAAGTTTCTATATTTGGCGTCCTACCTTGCGTTGGTCACCATAGGTTTTGCCTCGAGATTTTGAGGTTTGATCGTTGACTTGGAGGTGGAGCTGCTGATGTTGATATGGAGGTGGGGAACAACAGCTTAGGTGGTGTAAACTTGGTCATGCTATGAGGAGTTGAGGGATACAGACGTAAGAGGCTGAGGAGACTACTTTTCCAATCTTTGCCTTCAGCTAAGTTTGTTTTGACGTGTTTCATAAGGACGCGGCTGAATCATTCTACCTGTCCATTAGCATGTGGCCAATATGGTGTGACGGTCTTTAAGGTTATGCCCCAGTGTGGAAGTTGGGTGCGAAATTCAGCTGAGATAAAATAAGATGCTTTATCGGATTTGATTTCTTGTGGGAAGCCATCGGTTGCAAAGACGATGTCAAGCCAGCGGAGAATAGTTGAGGAAGTTATAAGTTTTAAGATTGTTGCACATGGCCAGCGAGAATAGTAATCAGTTAAGACAACAACTGACTCACAGGTGGGGAACGATCCACATACATCTATTGCCAAATGTGTCCAGGGTTTGTCCAGCAAGACTGTTGGTTGGATTGGTTCTGGTCGATCAGGTGTGCTGTTGACTTGACAGGCATGGCATGAGCGAATAAAATGCTGTGTATCTTGCTCGATACCAGGCCACCAGACGTTCATGCATAAACGGTCTTTACTGCGAGTGATTCCTGCATGGTCCTCATGGACGATTTGTAATGCTCTGGTTCGAAGAGATTTGGGCAGGATGAGGCAGTTACCTAAAAAAAGTAGGGTGTCTGTGATGGAGAGTTCATCATGAAGTTGCCGATATGGAGAAGGAAGTGCTGATATGTTATTGGGGGCAAGACTGGTCATGACCTGTTGCAGATCATGATCCTCCTTGGTGGCATGTTGAATTTCAACCGTTGTCATAGCTCGTGGTGTAAGGTGCTGGGCTAACAAATGGATATATTGATCACCTAAACGAAAACGGTTGAATCTAGACGTAAATCCTGCGATATATAGATGTAAAAAGATTGACGAATAAAGAATAAATACAAGGCGAGTACTTTGTACAGATTTTTAATTCAACTTTACTGGTTTCACGACTCTCGATGAAAATCGTAAAAACACAAACAAACATTGAAGGGTATTGTAAAGTTAGTTACAGTCAGTTTTGGTTTGGATTGCGAAATACTCTATATTTTAATCCCAAAAAGTCGCTTGTATTTCCTTTGCTTTTTCATTCTCTCTAATTTGCTCTACATGATTTCGGGTACTAAACACTGCACCAACCAGTGTGATAATGCCATGTTTTAATTTGCTCAAGTTACTTCATGTAGTCTTATACTATATAGATGTGTATTAAGGGACGGATCTATATACTTTTACATACCGATACATATATATATATATGCATATTTGTGCATGCAATGTACAAATAGGTTCTAGTCGTAACAGAAAGTAAACCACCTTAATTACTTAGTTGTTTACAAATGTCGTTTTCAAACACCAAAAAATATGAAACTGAAAAAATTTTCTCTCTTTACAATTCTTATTTATTTTGTATAAAAGTTGACACTATTTTGTTGTATCGAAAACCTCGCAAAATCATCAATATTACTTGGTTTATAGAAAGAGTTTTACAAAATCCTGAAAGAAAGTATTCAGATCACGAGAATGATGCATTTGCATATGTATGTGGTATAGATAAGTCAAATATTTATTTTGTTTGGTACATTAGATAAAAACAAAAGTTTTGAAGACATTATTGTTTTCTAACTCTTAACAAATATTGATTGCTAATATTTTGTGTGTATGATACAGAAATACAATATATATACATATGTACATTGCAGTCAAAAGAAACACTAGTATAATCAAGCAACTTGATACTTTTTTAATTGCAATCTATATATGCTCTACATATATATATATATATATATATATAAGTACTCAGCAGACACATAGCATTTATTATATATATATATATCACGTAGTGGAGCATTACCACAATAGCTTGCTTTCTTTTTTCGGGAAAATGGACGCAAAACAGATATTTTCGTTTAAAAAAAAAAACACAAGACAAGATAAGTTTGTTCTAAAATGAATTAATAACTGATAATTATATTTTATAGCTATTAAGCTATTATATTAAGAAATTTATATTGTTTGATGTGCAATAT
This sequence comes from Alatinidae sp. Z8VKAUB7J3, assembly GCA_010016025.2. Taxonomy (NCBI): domain Eukaryota; kingdom Metazoa; phylum Cnidaria; class Cubozoa; order Carybdeida; family Alatinidae; species Alatinidae sp. Z8VKAUB7J3. Next base: position 142,028,078 of record JAAAKM020073195.1, read on the forward strand.
TAGCCTACTGAAATTTTGAGATAGCCATTTGTCCAAAAGTGGTCCAAAAATCCCATAGCAAAACCTTTGAGGTTGACACAACCCCCCGGAGTCTGGGCGCCAGGGTTGTAATTTATTCCCCGGAGGCGTATAAGCTTTTATGGAAGGTGTGGTAATATTAACTTTAGAGGAAACTCATTTGATTGGAAATGTATAGTTCTAGTTCCTTTTTTGAGTCGAAATGGATGTAGGGAAGCTAGATGCCCCCCTCCCTGACAACCTGTTTTTCTCCAAACGTATCCGATCAAAATTGTGACATAGCCATTTTGTTCGCAATAGTCAAAATAGCATATAACAGTGGCTTCAAGGTTGACACAATCCTCCAGAGCCCAGGTGCAAGGGTTGTAAGTTATGCCCCGGGCATATAAGGTTCTTATGGAAGGGTTGGTCGTATAAACTTCGGATCGGATGGGCTCGTTAGATTGGAAGTCGGAAGATCTAGACAATGAGACAATGAGGCTTTCAGGGAATGTTGATGAGAGTACTGAACTAAATCAAAGCAGCGTAAAACTGCCACAAATCACTATCAATGAATAAATGAAACCCAAAACGACCAGAAATTACAATAAATAGCCCAGTCAAACTCAAATCGAGCAGAAATTAATAACCAAAGTAGGGATGATAACTCCCATCCCTTCTCAAGATTAAACAAAAAAAAAACAACTTTTTTCAACTGAAAATTCTTCAACTGAACCGTGAACTGTGACCAAAACATTCTTTCCACTTTACTGAAAACAAAATACGTTTTAAATGTTTTCACTTTTTTTGAATTTCTTAAATAAAACATTATCAAAACTTTAAAGGAAAAAATATGAGTGTATGTCAATTAAACTGACAATCCACGGTCATTCGTTTTTATTTCACCGTCACTTTTACCTCTGCTGCCAAATTGATGTAGGAATGTACCCTGTGTGTCAAATATCTTGAAAAGAGAAAGCAGTTCATGGAAGAAAGGTGTTTATAGAACAATTTTGTACAATTGCATCACTGTTTTGATTTAAAAATTAAATGGCAATTATTCAGAGTGTAAATGATTTTAGTTTATAAATCATCTATGTAGCTGTACTCTTTAATTACATATTATAAACATATGCATGTGCTGAATCTCGCACTGCAATGTGTTGGCAGCGTCCCCTTTACGTTCTATAGATTACTGAATAGATTACACTGGAAAAAAATTGCTTGCAAAGGCCGGATATGAAACGATATTGGCATCGACTCATTGGTAACAGAGTAAATTTATCGATTGCGTAATTAGTAACTTGACGTGGAAATCGAATAATTGTTTTCGTAATTAATGTTCTATCATGTAATAAACTACTGGTGTAAGGATTTGAAAGCCAGATGGTAAACCTGAATTATGGATCAAGTGATTGCCATTGTATGTGATACTACATCTATGGAAACTAAATATTAAACTACAAAACGATTCTCTTGTTTTCGCCGTGCTGCTCTGCAAGCCTTATTCATCAAAAGTTGACGCTCTATCGCAGCAATTAATTTGTACAATTTTTGTAAATAACATGACTGACAAAACATGTTACATGAAACCGTATACTTATGGTTTTTCGTAAACGCATCACAGCCCTCCCTCATCCCACATATTTATAAAGATAAAATAAAAACTCTATTTTACTTCCAGAAGGTCGCTGTGAATAGTGTCTAGCGGAAAAGTTTCGCAAAAATGACTTCGTTACTGAAAGCAAAGTTAACTTCATTTTATCGCGTCTTAAATTCTTTACATCTTGCGTTACTAATGTTGCTAAAGTTGTTAGAAGCTTCAAAAATATTATCTGCAGTAACTTTTGCATTAGCAATTGTCTTTGGTTTTAAAATGAAAACTATCATTACCTGAATGCGATGATTGTAATGATCTGTAATAGCAACCAGTCCCTCACTGTCAGGCGGAGAGTATCAAGACTGGCATGAACTCAGTAACTAGTCGTGGTTACATTGCGGCTGTATTCAGCGACGACCTAACTGAAATTGAAACGCCAAAACCAATTGAAACACTTACCATCGGACAATTGTTATCCGGTAATGTAAGTATTTCATTCTACGCAGGAGATAACTCGGAAATGGTGATACCAAAGTATGCTTCCTTGGAAGTATTTATTGATCACAATATCAAGCTATCTCTTCCAGCTATTGCTGACTAATAAACATTAAACACCAAATTTAAAATTTGGTGTTTTTTTTTCATTTGAACAGTGGGTCCTAATCATGACTGCGAAGAACCAAAGACACGAAATGTCTGGTTACCAGATAAGGTAACCACAATAGATAACTTTAAACGTCTGACTAAATCGCCTTACCGGATGTCTAAACAAGTAATTTCGGTATGAAAGCTGCAGTTTGGGCCCTTATCGACGCCCTTACTCATTCCTTTTTTTTAGGCCAACAGCCTTGGAAAAACTGAAGGCAATGACAAATAGAGCAAAGTAGGTTTCAACAAAACCAATATTCTCAGGTAGTCCATGATTAAAAATGAGAACACCTGAAAGAAATAGTAAACCCACGATTCCAGACACTAAATAAGCTATATTTTTGATTTCCACCGTTTCTCCTTATCTACGCTTCACCCTGAGCGTTAGAGGTTACACCGCGCTCAAGGCAAGTTAGATCAAAATTTATACGTTCGCTGATTTCTCGTAATTTATATTCCTGCTCTGTTCTTTCGGCAAGTTTGAATAGAAGTGGAATAACAGCATTCTTGTTTTCTTCATTTACGTCTAGGATCAAAGTGTCTAAATCAACTTCTTGTAAACCGACTTCGTTATCAAACAAGTTCGAGTACATTGAACTTGATCCAGTGACTGCACCTACAACTACGTGATTATGCGATTCACACTTAAACGGATTAAACTCAACTTCATTTCCTTTTCTATCTATGTTCTTGGCCATCATCGTTCCCTGTTTGCGGCCGTACCCACACGTTCTTGTTCCAAAGGAAGGTAAACCCCAAGAAAACTTCCAGACACAATTCCGAAAGTAAAAGCGAGCAAAGATCGGAGTCTGAGTCGTCTTCGGAAAATATCACATATCAGACCAGGATCGTCGGTGGAGTTGTTATTAAGTGTCCAGTACAGGCAAGATATATTTTTATTTATTTAATTGTAGTTAGTGAAAGTTTAATCAGGTAATTTAGAAATCTCATAGATTTGAAAAGAACACTAGAGAAATAGAAAATATGTCACCACGGGGGATCGACCCCGTGACCCACGCTTTCGCGGCATGTGCTCTACCAACTTTGCTAGGTGACCTCCGATGTTAACATACTTTTATTTCTCTAGTCAGCACATTAGCTCCCAATCATCCACCGGTGGGCATCGACATCCATCTCAACGCAATTTGAGACTAGCCTCTCTGCGCCATGTGACTTGACCATGGAATAACTGCCCTCCGGCCTGTCATCAATCCAAAGCCCATTTAAGTTAGAAAGTATCATTCTCGTCACTCCTCGTAATGTAATGGGCCGGGCTACTAATGGCACTAGTTGCTGCCGTGCATAAAACAAATTCCTAATCCAAATTTGCAGAAACGTGCGCCTTTTAAATATGTATATGCATGAACATAATGTTTTTGGTTTGCTTGAGAGTTTCAGTCCGAAGTTCTACTCATTCCCTCAACTGATACAGCCGTCGTGAAAACTCATAGTGATGAAATTGTCTCTAAGTTTGAAAACTGAATACGAAGCGTTTTTTCAAATCCTTTTAATACGGTAGCATAGAACTGTCCGCTGGAAACCCGTAGAAAACGATATGACCAGAATTACAAAGGCAAGGTAGTTGCCAAACCTGTAATAGGAAAAGGAGGGTGCTGTTCCTTAGTATCATTCATATGCCAATGTTTCCAGTATAATTCTGGTGGTGTGTTGCTTGATAATTCTTTGTAACAGGCAATTAAATACTTTTAGTAAGGCGCGAGCCTCAAACAGGTATTACCACCCTCCAATAGGCTTTATATTGTGGAAACTAACGTCCACAACGAGTGTAGGAGTCTGAATAAACGGGGGGTCATCATTACGGTCTAAAGTTAATAAATGGGGGATGGGGGGTGATGATGTCTGAACTCAATTTTGTGAAAGTTTTAAATAAGGATGACACACATGAGGACAAAAATCGTACCACCTGACAATTAGCAAATGTTTCAGGGTCAAATGTTGCATGGGAAGTTATTCAAGTGTTTTCAGACATCATTTACATATTGAGCACTGGAAAATTGCTTGAAATTAATAAACGGGGGGGTTACTAAGGAGCTGGGGGTTATAAATTTCAAAAAATTAATAAGCGGGGGTGGGGGGTTACTATTATTTGGCACTCGAGAGTATGTCGAAAGGGAGAAATGGGCCAAGGTAAACTTTCAACTATATGGAAGGGTTTTAAGATGAAAACGGAAAAAATTTAATATGTTATCAGTTATGAAAGATATACTTAATGTTTTAGGGTTTTTTTCCTTTATACGCCTGACTGCCATCGATTTCACCTTTGCTCGACGGTGCTTAATCTGCAGCTTCAATCGCCGGTTCATCAACATGTTAATCATGGCTGTCACCATATTGTTAACTTCCTCAGTCTTGTCCTTTCTGACGTTCCGCTGTGCTAAACGTGTTTTGACTTACCTGCAAACTGGTTGGTTCAACGTCATGATTTGCCAGAGAGCGCCCCTAAAGTGTTAATCTCGCAGACGACTGTGGCGTGCACAGCGAGAATTACAAAGTTTTCCGTCACATGGAGCATGTGCACATGGTTAGAAATTATTACTGGCGCGCGCCCTCAAAGTTTGCCGAATGGAGGTTGGCCTTAAGATCACTTGTAAGTGCGCGTACCTCTTGTAAACTCCAATTTAATCTCGCAAGTCAAGCATGACCAAAAGAAGGAACTAAGTTGGTCAGTCTGCATATGTCATTGCATTGAGATGTTTGAAGTTTTTATTGGGCCATTGATATTTAGATTTTTTACTGGAGCCTGCCGCTGGTTAATTTGAATTTGTGATTTGTCTAGATTGTGTTCATTTCTGCCGCTTAAGCCTTCAAAAGGGGGTTCATGTTAAGGTCCTCTTCCTCTTTCAGAGCAACACAAGTATATTCTTTAGCCAAACTTTTACCTAACACTGGAACAATCTTCCTGTTACATGATTCTCAACCACAGATTGTCTTGTGATTCTTACATTACCCAAATGCAATGTACCTGAATAACAACCTACTTTGTTCCTTTTCTAGTTTCACAATTAATGACTTCACAGGTATACGCCAGGTAATCTGTTTCGACCAAATGGGGGATATTCATATTTGGACAATTTCCACTGTTAGATTTACTTAAAATACAAACATGCTTATCCTATTTGTATAATTGGAGAAATCTGAAAAATTTGAAACATTGTAAAGGAAATTCCCACTTCACAATAAGTTAAATATCCATGGGCATCTGCCAGAGGCGAAACATTTTAGGTCTACCTGTTTTGTATTATTTTCATTTAATACAAACAATAGCCAATCAAATACTAAATTTTGAAAACAAGCCCTTTATTTGCGTTTATAAGGGCTAATTGAGTTTTCTTGTAGCTAATTGAGCTTTCTAGTAGGCCCACGGCTGTGAATATTGTTTAATAACTTTAACTTTTGAATGGCCTCTTCTAAGTTGCTGAAACTTGCTGACTTTTCCTAACTCTTATCTGGCAAACTTTTGGTAAGAAAAATTTGGCTGTCATGGCCTGTCGTCTGGTCATGTGACCCTGATAAAAAAGTTGACATATATGGTGGACGTAGCAACTTCCATTTCATTTCGATCAGACTTACATTCGCTAAACATTTTTGGACATAACTACTTTATCTTGTGATACTAATAAAAACACATATTTTACCAATAATTTCACAATAAAAACGCTTTAATTCAACTTCAAAGGTGTGAAAGTATTTACAACCTGAATATCAAAGCATAAAACCACGTTTTATAGAAGTTATACATGTTAAAACAGCTGTGGGCCAACTAGGTAGGGTTAAAGATGAATTGTTCAAACATTGTTGTAATTTGCTCATGCACACTAAAGGCCTATCTACCTGATTATAAAATTTATGCAAATAAGATTGATCAAAATACAATGTTGCTGTTTCCTTCTGAGTTGATGTTTGCAGAGTAAAAAACGGAAAATGCTGTTCAATCCAACTCGTCTGGCTAACATAGCCAACTTCACAATTAGTGTATTACAGTAATTTGTGACACTTACCTGACCATGCTTTCTCACCGGTGTACAATGCGCGTGGAATCATAACACTGAAAACTTTTCCCAGAGCCATTGACTTGTAGCTTTCAAATAAAGTGAACGTTCCCATGCCGACCGACGAGGAACATGAGGCTTCTTCGAGATAACTACTGAAAAGAAAATAATGTTTTTAGAAAAAAGTAACGTTGAGAAGGGATCGGTGTAAGTATGGTGCATTTATTAGTGAGGATGATATAAGGGTCCTTGTATCCACCTTACGACGAAATCGTTATCTGGTGACCCTTGAGACTCCATGAATCAGAGAATTAAATCCTTTAATCAACACAAAGGGTAACTATAGGATCAGGATGTTGAGAATCAGGTATTAAAACACGCATTTTCATTCACTTTTTGATCTTTTCAACTTAACTTTATATTGGGAAATTTCTTCCTTAGATAAATATTACAGAAAACAAAATATTATACCCTATGAGATAGCTTTAAAAGAAAATTGTACGTACACCTGTGCCAATTATCCCCCAAACATTTAGTGCTGTACAGATACACACGACATCATCAAGCTCGAATTAAACGACTCTTGTTGTAGGCTGAAAAGCTTTTCGTATGGCTACTTATCAGAACGTTACGTCATAAATACAATGGGTAAGAATACGAAACAATAAACGCATCAAAATTTACAGATTAAGGTCAACACAGACGCTGATTAGTTACGCAATTACAAAAGACAATCAAAAACATTAACTTGAACAATATAATATCCCCAACGAGTTGTTTGTAGCCTCAAAGTTTTGACCGAGGCCCCTTAATTTTCAAGACCTCTAATACTTTCAGGTGAAGACCTGATCGTGTCCGATAAAGAATAGTTAATCTGCCAGTTTTAACCCTTTGCAGCCCTGAGGATTCAGCGGTAAGTGCGGGTAATTGCACAATTCTTACTTTCCACACTTTTCATATAGTAAATCACTTGTTTTTAATTTAATAATATAATAATTTATAATTTAATAATAATTTAATAGCACTTATCGAATAGTATAGTGGCTACTCTGGACCAAACATATCATTGCCGATCCTCGATATGACACCAAAAATATCGGTGCTTGTTGGTATCCTGGTGATGTGTCAACAATCTTACCATGTATTCATTTCAATGAATAAATATTATTTTATTACCATTTTTCCGGGGGGGGGGGGGCTACCCGGTTTGATGCCCCTATCGCTCGATTATTTTTTTCCATTCGTAAAAAAAGTAACAAAAATACTTAAACAAATTTCTGTTATATTCTGTAAAAAATAAAAATGAATACCCCCACCCTGGACAAAAATACTCGATATGGCCTTGCCTTTGTATGAATGTAGACATTTTTTTAGTTTTCTCTTGGGAACCCTAGTTGTTTTTCAGTAATTTTTTTACGGAAAAACATTAATTTCAGGAAATTTTCAGAAAAATGTTGAATAGAGAACGTTGAAAGGAGCTCAGTAAACGTCTCCTTGAAAAAACGTTGAATAGAGAACGTTGGAAAGTTGAGAGGAGTTCAGTTAACTCCTCCTCTAAACAACGTTGAATAGCTCACGTCTCAATAAATAAGTGATGTACGCAAATATGGAACTAAACCTCATTTCTACTATTGTCCGACATTCGGTAGTGTCATTTATGCCTTCATGAAACCAATTGTAGCTCGTGTTTGAATAGGACTAATTATCGTTTCTCTTCTCTGAAATGCAAAAAATAAATTTTGTAGTAATTTTGGCAAAATATAGTCAATATTGATTTGCTCTGTCATTGCTAGTGCAAACATATTGTCAAAGACTCTTCTGTTTTAGAGAAGAGAAGAGGCGGTTTTAGGGGAGGTACAGAAGGGGCATATTCCTGGGGTGCCGAAATTTTAAAGGTGCAAAATTTTAAATAAATATTCTAACAGTTATAATCAATTTGTTAATTTTTAAGTTTTTATTTTTATCAAAATCTTATTATATGTACCGTTTACCTTAATACAAAAAATTAACGTGTACACGAATTAACGCGGCTTTTATTAACGTTGATCTAATTAACGTTGTTTTAGACTAAAAATGCATTTTGATGGACATCAATGAACGTTTTATCTGCAATTTAATGTTTGGACGACATTAATTAACGTTTTCAAACGATCCAACGTTAATTAGTGCCATCGTTAATTAATGTGTGTGTTAATAAATGACAAAAATTAAGTACCGTAAAAGATCATTTTTCACTGAAGTGTTTTCTCTTTCCCTAAAATTTACGTGATGCTTGCATAAAAGTGACTTAAAGGGGAACATTACCAAAAATTTAGTTAGAAAAGTTTAAAAGGTGAGCACCAAAAAAAACCCATCATGTTGGAGATCTTAGGTAAAGCACCGTGGTTTTATCAGGTACCCGTCTTCACTGTTCTTTCTCCACTGATATTTGTCATTGAATTTAAAAGTAAATGGTTTAAACTCGCGCAGTTCGACATGTATCCCTAGTTGTCATTTCCGTCCAAATTTCATATACCTCCAATCCTGTCAATAGCGAGTCACACAATGCAGTGGTATCGTGTTATACTTGTAAAACAAAGAGCCTCAAATTTATGAACAAAATCTATAGACGCTGCAAAATAACCAAATGCTTCCTTCCGAGATTTCAACATATTGCCGCCAAGGAAATTTTACAAGGTCCGTTTTTGTATAAAATTTTGGCACAAATCAACGTTTCAAAAATTAGCGCTACGTTGAAATTAACGTTTCAAATATTAACGTCAGCATATTTCACTACAGACGTTGTTTTTTTAATAAGCAACTCCGTCGTTAGGTGTGAGGCCTCGAATTGGTTCAAATCTAAGCAACAAGCTAAGCAACTCGAGGCCTCAAATTCGGGAGGGACAATTTTTAAAATGCCTGAAAAACGAATCAAGAAACGTTTTTCATTAAGAATTGATCACAAACTGTTGATATATAACAAATATCACACTGTTGATAATGTGTCAAGCAAAGAGATCAAAGATCCAACCATCATTATCACCTGGGGCTTTCTTAGGAACCATGTGAAGAGGAGAAGACCATGAACTTTGAGAAGGACGAATGATACCGAGCTACATGTGCTGAAATTCAGATTTGGCAATGTCGAGACGGTCAGGAGCAAGTCTGCGTGGGCGAGAAAAGACGGGAGGGCCACGAGTTTCGATGTGGTGGGTTATAGAATGCTTAATGGCGGCCTCCATGAAGGATGGTTGTGAAATGTCGGGAAATTCTTTGAGAAGAGATTTATAGGGTGATGACGTAGAGGGTAAAGCAAAGATTGCACTGAGTGAGAGAGTGAGACGTGTGAGGCCCCCGAATAGTAAGATTGGTATGAGTATCAATGAGCCTTTGGTGGCGGATATCCACTTTCAGCCCAAAGTTGGCAATAAAATCCGCCCCAAGAATAGGAGAGGGCACGTCAGTAATGATGAAAATCCATGAAAAAGACCGGCGAAGACCAAGATTAAGTGTGAGTGAGCGTTGGCCGTATGTTGTGTTGGTTGATTGGTTGACAGCTTGAAGAGTGAGAGGAGAAGGAAAATGACGTTGTTGTGATGCAGGGGGAAGAACACTGACTTTAGCCCCGGTGTCGACAAGAAAACGAGTGCCCGAGTGTATGTCTCTGATGTCAAGAAAGCGACTGCGAGTTCCTGAGCCAGACGATCGCGTCGCGTTCAATCTCTGGCCAAGTCGGTTTCCTAGGGAGGTGGCAAACTAACAAGGAGATGAACATTTCTCAGCAGAAGCCCCGAAGTGCAAAAAGTGGAAATGGTACCTGCAAAGATCAGAGGGTGTAGGAAGAGTATTATGAGATGAAGTAGAATGTCGAATTCCGTGACCCACGCTTTCACGGCGTGCGCTCTACCAATTGAGCTAGGTGACCTCCGCTGTTAACATCTAGTCGCCACATTACCCCCCAATCATCCACCGGTGTGCATCGACATCCAGCTCAACACAATTGGAGACCAGCCTCTCTGCACCATGTGACTTGACTAAGGAAGAACTGCCCTCCGGGCCGTCATCAATCCAAAGCCCGTTAAAGTTTACTTGCAGTTAAAAAAACTTTTTTTTAATTTAATTTCTGAACGTTTTTGAATTAATGGATGTTTTGATTTTGGCTAGAGATATTTATTCTAATTAAACGGCCTTTGTGATTTATGGGCCATTCTTAAAAAATTAGAACAAACTTCGAATTTTAGTGTAAAAAGCGAGGTATTGACAAGGAAGCGAAGCCCCAAACATAGGTAATAATTTTTATTCGACTATGTTTTAATATTGCTCCTTACTTTCAGTTGAAATTTTTTTTTTTTTTCAGAATCAATATTATGTATAACATTTAAAATGAATATGAAAAAACTGCATATTTCTATCCTTTCGCTTTCTATCTGGTCCATAGCGAAAAGAAGCTTCAAAATGTATCAGGCCTCTAGGAACTTATAGAAAATAAATAACTTAAATCATCGAACGTAACAGGGAGATACTGTAAGTTAAACTCTACTCGCACTATAGATGGACTTATCTCTTCGCCGTGAATATTCGCCGTTTCAATTTTGCTCTTTTTCCATTTTATATGCAAATTTAATCACTCTTTTTATGTGACAATTTTCCTATTTGTTCATAAGAATATGCTATTTACTAAGAGAACGTGTCTTAAATATATTCCCTTGCCCTCCGCCCACCACTGATATTGTTGTCAGATTCCCTTCCGGGAGACTTTTTTTGTGGGCGCCTTGTCTTGTGAAGAACTAAACATTCGCCAGGACTGTACAAATCAGGAATTAACGAAGATTACGTGGTTTCAAACCATAACTCAAAAAGCGAACTCATCATGTAGAATTTATTATAGATAACTTTGCTTTTTCAGCCTAAATTAAATTAAAAACACAAGTTTTCAACTGAAAGTAAGGAGCAATATTAAAATTAAAAACGAAAAGAAATTATTACGTATATTAGGTAGATTGCTCCTCCTTAACTCCTTGCCCTTAAAGCTAAAGTTTCTTAGTAGGCCTACTTCAAAAACAAGAGCTAAGAGCTCATATGGCACTTGTGACGAGGTCGGAAGAGCCGAGAGCTCATATGGTACGAGGTCGAACGTTGTGTCTTACAAAACTTCGTCAGGTCTTTGTGCACTGGTTGTCCTAGAGATAATAAACTCTGGCACAAACGTACAAAAACTGTCTGTCGCTAAGCAAGACGCGCATGGTGGGAAATCACCACAATGATATGTTACGGCAAGGATATTGAAACGAGGTCAATACGATGAAGATAAAAGTTTTTCACTACGTTTTAGTAATTTAAGGGCAAGGTATATTTAGAGTTCAGTTAATTCTTTCCTTATTGTCTGCCGTTTTCGCCTACCAAACATCCGCCTCATTTGTATCCATAGTTGTCGGTCTTGTTTTCACTACAATATCTACTCAACTCTCATTGCTCCCCTTTGCTTAAAAAGTTTCTTTAAGAAAAGAATCACACGTTTTGATGACTAAGTGGTGGCGTTGCTATAATTGTGCAGAAAAGTTGAGCTGAATTTGCAAAATCTGTTATTTCGTGAATGATACCAATATCTTTCGACTCAATGTGAAGTATTTGAATACAGTTTTAATATTTGTGAAAGTTTCTCTTTTGCCTCCATTCACTAAATTTACATTCATAAGTTTCTGACACCTTGAAGAGGAGTGTTTATTACCCACTTAACAATACACGCTCAAACCGTCAATAGATACTAAAATTTATATATTGGATAACGAAAAGCATAACATTTGTACCTACCCCACCACCGGAGTGTAATCCGAACCGATATTGGGTTCGATCAAAGACCGGTAAAATGGTGCATTAGGACCGCTGACCAATAGAGCTGACAGCAACCCGAGAATAAACGAGTCGTAAGGCGTTGCAGTGCTATTCAAAGAAAAAGATATTATATTTAACTAAAAATCATCAGATTGTTACATTAAATAATTGCAATACAATACCATGATGCGAGTGTAGTTTACAAAGAAAATCGGTTCGATAAAAAATACCGTCATTGAGTTCATCTCATTACAATTACAAGCTACAAGAAACGAATACTGTATAAACAGGTTGCTAAGTTAATTTTTATAATGTTCTTGATAAATGATGCTGGCTGGCAGTGGCAATGAAAATAAGTAAGGGGGAGGGGGGGGGGGTGAGTACCTAATCTTGACATTTTATTATTGCTTTCAGTTAATCAATTTCTGCTTTATGCCTCACATGTGATAGCGCGATTGGCAAGTGATGAAGATTTCCCGATGTACATGAACGTGAACACACACCATTACCCCCGCTCTCATTTGTATACGACCTAATGACGCCGTTCGAAGAGTTCCCTATTAAAGAATAAATCTAGAACATTTGAGCCTGATATCGGGGGGAAATCTAAAAATAGCCGCCCGTCTTTCAAATTGAGTGGTTCTTATCGACAACCACTTACCGTCTAACCCATGCAAACGTAAAAAACGGACGCTAAACCAAGGATGAGGATGAAATGGATATATCAAGCGTGAATTTTTATGATATTGCTTGTAAGAGTCATTAATCAGATGAAATACTTCGGGTTTTATTTCAATTGCATGGTGACGCCGTGTGCGTTTAAAAAACTGACAAGACTACCTGTTCCCTGTTTACCCTAACACCCCGTTTTTGGCCCCAAAGCGGATTTTTTATGTTTAATGTTGTAGAAATAAGGAAAAGTGACAGGGATTTAAGCCCATGGGCCAAAAACAGTTCTTATATTTTGTGAACAAAACCTTAGTTTGTGCAAAATTGATATGGGTGAACCATAAAACTCAACTCAACCCATTTTTCATTTTCTGTGGATATCAAGTTTCCTCCTTCCTTTTACAACCCTGTTCTGACGATCCACTTCCTCCTCCCTCTCCATGAAGTTAGAGGCGAGATTGTTTGTTGCTCTACCATTTCAGCTACGTTATCTCAGTAGCAGTACACCATACCAATCATCGGCTGTTGGCGGTCACGTTCATCTCTACGCAGTTAAGTTCATCCCTTCTCCAGAAACCCAAATTCCGAGATCTTTAACAAAAGAATAAGTTAAAAATGCTTTTCCTATCATGTTGTTTTTATAGGTTTAAAGACAATACTCTTCTCCCGTTCGCATTGATGATCATTCTTGCTGGATTTATTGTGTACATGCCCTGGGGTAATAAATGTAACGAAATTTGGTTACGAAGGAACTATATACATTCACAACTTTTGTAATCATATCACTGCAATGCCAAATATATAAGTAAATGATGCTTATAATTGGAGAGTAGTGGAAAATGTCTTTTTAAATATATCTTAAATATATAATTTATATTTATTCTAACATATGCTTTGGTTATTAGGTCAGCGGCATACTACATTGGTTCATTACTTTTAACCACTAAATATATGGCTATACAATTTTATGAATGCTATTTTCCTAACTTTTATTGTCGATTTCTAAAATATATATCTCTTTCAAAATTTATACTGTCCATTTCGGTGTTTACATTTGGTTACATTATCCTGGCTTTTTTTGTCATTTTAATGTGGGCACTTTTTAAAATATTGGATAATCTGTTGGGCAATATTGATTAAAATGATGTTACAATCACATTTTGCTTGTCTTTTGGCAAATTTAAAGCTATAATGCTCTCAACAAAGGCCAACAACTGTACCAAAAGTAACTCAGTATGTCAAATATTCAAAACATGACAGACTTTAGACAATGAGTTTTCCAAGACAATAACTACCTGTCCTAGTGACTGCATCTGTATAAAGAATATGGAGAAAGGCACTTTAACAGCTTTGTACGAATTTAACACCTAAGAACCTGTTTACACGGGTACGGATCCAAACTGGTACGGATCCAAATCGATCCCGTATAAACACCCTGGAAAGGGAATCAATTCAATCCAATTAGCAAATCAACGGTTTTCTGGATTGTAATACGAGCTGCCGTGGCAACGGTTGAAATAAAACAGTAGGAGATTATAGATAAACGTGTCAATACAAGGACGAAAATAGAATTTAAATAGGCATTAAGTCAAATTTATCTCTATTGATATTCAACCTATTTTTAAGCTTCCTTCAACCTATGACGTCATAAATGCCAACAACAAATTTAAACCGTTGTCAAAAACCTCTGATACCAGATACACTGAAAAATAGGATTAATATAAATACAGTCAAACAAATTTCCTGCTGAATTTAATATCCATTACATTAATAAGTAGTACTAACAGTAGCAGTTAGCAATTGCAGTATTCTAGTCGCAGTAGAAGTAGCAGTACTTGGTAACTGTAATAGTAGCAGAAGAAGTAGTAGTAGCAGTGGTTAGTAGTGGTATAAGTAGCTGTAGCTAATAATAATAGTAGCAGCAGCAACACTAGGAGTAAAACAAGTAATAGTGGTAGTAGTAGTAGCAGTAGTAGCAGTTAGAGATACTAATAACACTAGTTAGTAGTATCAGCACTAGCAGTAGCAGCAGCAGTCATGGTAGTAGTAGTAGTGGTAGTAGTCGCAGCAAAAGTAGCAATAGTAGCAATAGTAGCAATAATAGCAGTAGTAGTAAGAGTAACTGTGGTAATTGAGGCAGAAGTCATAGTAATAGGGGTAGTAGTAGTATGCGTAGTAGTAATTGTGGTATTAGTAACAGTAGTTGTAGCAGTTCCAGCAGTAGAAGTAGTAGTAGTAGTAATAGCAGTATTAGTGGTGATAGTAGCATTAGTAGTAGCAGTAGTAATGATAGTAGTGGTCAGAAGTAGTAGAGGTAGAAGTAGTAAAGGTAGAAGTAGTAGTAGTAGTAGTAGTAGTAGTAGTAGTAGTAGTAAAAGTAACAGTGGCAGCAGTAGCAGCATAAGGAATGATAGTAGCATTAGTGGTAGTGTTAATGATCGTAGTTGTTAGTAGGAGCAATAGCAGTTGCAGAAGTAACAGTAGTAGTAGTAGTAGTAGTAGTAGCAGTAGTAGTAGTAGTAGTAGTAATAGTAGTAGTAGAAGTAGTATTAGTAGTAATGATAGGGGTAGTAGTAGTAGGCGTATAATTGTGTTAGTAGTGGTAGTAGTAGTAGTAATAACAGGGGTAGCAGTAGTTGTAGGAGTTTTAGTAGTAATAGTAGTGCTTAGTAATAGTAGAAGTAGTAGTAACAGTAGTAATAGCAGTAGTAATAGTAATAATAGGGGAAGTAGTAGTAGTAGTAGTAGTAGTAGTAGTAGTAGTACTAGTAATGATAGTAGTGGTGAAAAGTAGTAGTAGTAGAAGTAATAGCAGTTGTAAGCTGCCATTATGGAATAGTGCTTCCCCTAATCACTTCAAAAAGTTTCAAAATACATAGCCCATTATCTTTTGAATAACATTATAAATACATTTTGTGCAATAAACAACTTTCATTTTCTCCCCAAAATGTCCACTTCACCGTGGAATCACCATTTTAAATCTTTAATACCACCCACCCTAAAATATTAATTTTTTAAAATTGTAAGAGTATTTTACATCTGAATTTGATAAAAATTAAGATACCTAATCTGCACTTAAGTATTCAACTTTTTTAGCAAAATTTACAAGGTGTGTACCTAAACTCGACCATCCGAATTAGGGTTCTGGTCTGCTATTGGTCAATCAGTCTGATTTGTAATCTAAAGGATTATTTTGTATGAAATGTTGTCTTATTTCCCTTTTGAAGTGGGGTTTTTACAGTTAGGGAACCTGTATCCCATACTTAATATTTATAGCTGTGTAAGAGCATCCATTTAGAATAGTTGTATTATTAGTATGAGGATGCTTTGATTATTCATCCCAGATAAATCACAAAGGACTCAGTGGAGCTACTACTCATCTGGAACAAAAAGTCTGTTAGTGACCATGGTCAATTAGTTAGTACAGACTGTAAACCAAATAATAGCAAACTGATTGACTGACAATTAACTGGAAAAGATAGATATTAAAAGTGTCAAAGGTGCAATGTGTTCATTTTCGTTAGAAGTGACATGTTCAGCTAAGAAAAGCTATGTTTTGTGTACATCCCACCAACTCAAAAAAGGGGAGTCCAGGTGTAGTATGGTATGATAAGCATGTTTTATTGCATCACAAGTGGAAAAGAAATGGATAAGGTGAAAAAAGTAGTTTTAAGATAAGTACACTGTGACAAGAACAGAAAACAGAAAAAAAATTTAGCAGATGCAGCAAAAGACATGAAAGAAATTTCTCCAACATGAGTGTGAACTTTCAACAGTTGTTGCCCATGGTACAGGCAACTCTGTGAATTGCATCCAGCCGTCGGACTGGATTGAAATGCCCTTATTAACAAGCTGGCCTTAATATGAAAGATGGGGACCCTAATGCAACAAAGGGACTTCTTTTCGTAACAGAGAAATAGGCTAAGAACCAACAGTGTTGTTTAGCTCTTATCAAATAAACTGTTTCATGGCTCGAACTTTGTTGTGCTTTACCGAGAAAGCTCAGAAATGTGGACACGCAGCACCCACAAGCGTCCACAAGCACCCACGTGGCAATGATGGTAAAAAACGTGCTTGACGCTTGTGGGTGCTGCTTGTCTACGAAGAAAGTGTCAAGGAAGTGGAATCCAAAAATTTGTAATAAAAAATGATAACAATAATAAACTATCACCTTCATTATTCGCAGCATGCTTGAATTGCGGTGTAAATGTCACTTGTGAAGTGCCTTTAAATGTCCCTAGACAAAAAAATATGTAATTACAGTATCGTATATTCACTATGCGCCTTATAGAAATAATAAAACTAGATGAAGCTATGACTATTGGGTAACTGTGGCTATCCAAACGAGTTGTCTCTTTATATATAGTATATTTCGTACAGCCTGCAACAAACCCAAATCCAATGACGTGTCTTTTCTGTATTCTGCTTGGTCACGTGAGCGGACAGGGATCTAGAGATTACATAATTCATGTCTTGACTTACTTGACATTTTTGCTCGGTTTTTTGTACCCGAATTTGTCATGTGAAAGACCGGCAGAAGAATTTAGAGAACCTTTGAATATCAAAGTTTACAATTCTCAACTAGAGTATTTTTGTTTACACATTTTGCTTTCACTCATCGAATTTAGATGGCAGGAAGTCAAATTCTAAGATTACCGGGATAATAGTATTTTAAATCAATGAATGTGCAGGCCTACCTCATTGTTTTTAAAGTGTATCCCACAATTCCTCCACAGCAAAAAAGGGGCCTGTAGGCCTATTAAGCTGGAGAAATGAAGCTAAGTCGACTTTTAACTCTCTCAGCCTATCCTTCCGGATTCCATTTCCGTCTTATAGACAATTTCTGGATTTTTGTTAAGCTAATACATATTGATCTCGCTAGTTGCTAACCATAAATCAATCCCTCCGCAATTATTTTACAATTAAACATTTTTCCGTCCACGATCTTCTTACAATTAAAAATTTGTCTTTGAACAATTTTCTTAAATACTTTTAATGACGTCATCGTCATAAGAAACATGACGACAACTAACTTCACGACGACATGATGACATGACGTCACTCGACAGAGCCACAGACAAACAATAATTTTTATATATATAGATATGTTTCACAACAATATTTTTCTAAATATAATGCATTTAAGACTTTTTCCTCAAGTAAATAGGTGAATCTAGTTGATGGCAAAATTGCAAATATGTTCAATGCTTTCTGTTTTGCCACATTTGCAATGGTCAAATTTGTTTCCCTGATATTTATGGTGTTAAAATCAGTCAGTCTAACATTAGATTTTCTTATTTTAAAACTTCACATCCTTTATATCTACAAATAAGATAGAAATAGAATCATTGAAGAATAAGAAGGGAAATATACAGAGAATGTAATTAAATTTCCTGAATGGAAAAAAATCATTGAAAAAGAAAATAAGACTTAGCGTTTTATAATAATATTCGTACTATAACTACATAGGTAGAATTATTGTAGTTTGGCTGTAGTAGAGGGGGATCTGCTACACGAATCAATTAATGGTTCTAATTTTTATTTCTAGTATTTAATTGAAGTTCCAATATAGCTTCAATTTTATTTTATATGCAATTTAAATGCCAAATAAGCGTTCATAACGTCCTATTCCTTATGTTTCAGATTCAAACGCTAGCCCATGAATTTAGAACTGCCTCCATCTATAACACCAAGCTGGCTTCTTGCTGTTCTTACTTTTCAAATATTTCTTTTAACCGGCTCCAAAGAGAGAATTGACATAAATGCACTGAATATTATTACTGTTAATAGTCGCTTTTCACGCAACGCCAGTACAATCTGTGCAACATTTATCTCTGCATCAGCATACGTATGAAATGTCTGCTGCAAGAAGTATAATGTTAATTTAACCAAAATATGTATATTTTTCTCACAATTTAGATATTTTGTTTGCACGTGTGATGGGTTTCAACCCATTTTTTTGCAAAGAGGCTCATACATTTCATCTACTCTACAAAAACTCTCTCCAAAGTTGGTTGAAATGTAAATTCTTCCAAATCATTTCTCTAAATCCTTAACAACTAGAACCTTTGTTTATCCTTCAAAAAGATCCTCATATTTAGCGAACAACTAAAACGGTTATCAATAAAGCAATTTGTTCACGTTGATTTGCCTGCTTCTTCTTGCAAATAACAACTGTTGACCAATGGTTTTCTCCTTTATGTTATATATCATAAAAAATCTTATAAATCTTATATAATCACAAATACTTCTAAGATTATATGTATTTGAACAAGAATCGATTGAGCTTTCGCTCGTTTATTGTTCCAAACTAGTGTGTAGTTTGTATGGCATTATCAATGGACAATTATCTCGAGGCGCAAAAACCCATTGTTTTAAACAAGATGACTTTGTTATGCCAGCAGGTGTCTTTCAAGTTAAATAAGAATCCAGCAAAATAATTTATGGATCTGGAACTCAGATTACCTCCAAAAATTTTATCAATTAAAATTATTGATGAGCAACGGATCTGAGGTCATTCATTAATGATGGTAGGAATTGGCGTATTTTCATATTTTTTTTAAGTTAACTAATTTTAGTACAAAATAACGTGATTGATATTTTTTTTCAATTCCAGTAAACCGTCATCTTAATACTTTGTTTAAATAGCTTTGAGAAAACATAATAAGTGATTCACAATATACCATAAGAACTGTCCTATTATGTCTTATGGTCCTATTATTGCTGGCTCTGTATCAGGTTTTTTGTTTAATAATGTAACTTGTTAATACTGTTGGATCCGCATCACAAGGACATAATTAGAATTCTGTGCATGTGATTATATCTTACTTTTGATTACTAAGCTCCTCGTTGTTAAATTGGTGGGCCTATTTGGCGTGGACATTTGTTTGTTTTCGTAGGCTATTTCGAAACATTTATTTCGGTATTTTCCGCATACCTATGTAGTGGTATATGTAGTCAGATGTAGTGGTATATAGGTTAATGAAATTTCAGTCAATCACGTTAGTCCTATAAAGTTGAAAATTAGCCATAGCAGTGACATAATTGCTGAAACCAATAAAATTGTATGAACGTAAGTAAATTTCCCTCCTTCTACAATCTATATTTAGTACTGAAAAGGAAATATGTTCGTCATTCTCATAAAAGCAAGTTCTCATAAAAGCAAGAAAACCTTTGCTATGCAGACAAAAAGAATCCGTTTTCTTGCTAGGCCTATTCAGTTGATAAATACTGATACCTCTATCAATGACTTTGGTTGGAGTAACAAAGAAGTATTTTCATTTTACATGACATCAGAACGAGATCGACTTTATTATGTAGAATTACTCTTGTTTGAAAACATCACTCGACAATATCATCGCCTGATCAAGTTCTTATCACCACTCCTTCTGTCACAACGAAATACTGCATATGCTAAACATATTTGCAAGTTTTCCTGGATGATCACATCACGTTATGTTAAGAACATGAATATCAGGGTACGCGTCTGCCTGAGAAAGAAAAAGCCATACTCAAGCTTACGATCTATGTTCTTTTTGAGTGATTCCTGACACAAATATCCACCAATAGTCACTCTACATGAAAAAAAAAATTATACTATGGTGATCAACGCATTGGCGAACAGCCAAAGTGTCTGAGGGAGCTGCATCCCTCCTCGGGTTTGTTAAAATGTTATATTTTTTGGGGGAAAAATTTTTTCGGTCCCTTTTCTTCCTTAATTAGAAATAAGAATGAAATAATTTTAAGTCTCAATTCCTGCCGAACTGAAGTGCTTTTAGGATGGAAAATGATGTCAACCCGAAACAGGATTCCTTTCGCTAATATTTTCACCAACTTCTCCCATGAAGACCTTCAGACCTTTAGAAACTAGGTAATAAAAAGGGATATGTGGTGCTTAACGGGACTCTTCGATCCAGACAGGGCACAAAGGAATGATGAATTCTTTGTGGCCGCATTATCACCTTATCATAATGGTAAACAAAGAAAAGGCAGGACACTGTAAAATGTTGAATTCTCCGTTTACTTAGACAGATACCAGACGAAAAGGGAAATTATGGGAAGACATTGTCGTGTGAGTGTTTTGGTACCTATGAAAAGAAAAGCAACGGAGAATGTATCTATAAAGCAGCCAAGTCCAAGAAAGTAGAGGGATCAAGTATGTAAAAAATGCTTTAGTTTTTTGTAATTTGTGTTTTAACATTTTGCTATTATTTAAGATAAATAAATTTAGCTTTGCTGTACAGCATAGTTTTAGAAGTTCACTAATGCAGGACTATTAAAGAAATTAATGAATAAATTTAGCCATTATCAAACGCAATACTTAGGTTAATGGTCTCATTAGGGGGCACGCATTAGGCTTTGTACGCACACCTGAACTGCAATGCCGAGGGTTGTGATGTTGCCTTATAGAAACAAAAGATTGAAACACTGAAAAATTTTAGTATTTAAGATAGACTGAAGGTTTTTTAATGATTATTTTACAGGGGTAGCCTTGAAGAAGTTACTCGCATATTGTCTTCATTGTCATGACTATTATCTTTATATTGCAATTAGAATTGTCGTCATCATCATTACAGGGAGAACGCCAAGAAGGAAGCTATAATTATGACAACGTTTCGTCTTTTCTTAAAGACTTCGCCAGGGCCTTGTACACTGGAGGTTATAACCTCTAGTGTACAAGGACCTGACAAAGTCTTAAAGAAAAGACGAAACGTTGTCATAATTGTAGTTACCTTCTTGGCGTTTACCGTATTTACAGTAATCATCATTGCCACCATCATCATCTTCATCATCACCTTCGTCATCATAGTTACTTTTTTTGCCATTATTATGACTATAATTGTGATCCTCGTCACAGTAATGGTCATGACATTTATTTTATTGTCTTCCTTAACACCATTCTTATCATCATCATCATCATCATCATCATCGTTTTCATTATTAATTGTTTTATTGTCGGCATGATGGTGGTTATCATGGTCATCAGTTTCATTGTCTTACATTTTTATTGTTATTGCCATCAAAATGATCTTCCTTTGTCAACATTACCCTTGTCACGCGTTTCATGGACTTATTATCAACATTATGGCCATCATCATCACGGATGGATGGATGGATGGATGGATGGATGGATGGATGGATGGATGGATGGATGGATGGACGGACGGACGGACGGACGAACGAACGGATGGATGGACAGACGGACAGATGGATGCATGGATAGATGCATGGATAAATGCATGGATAAATGCAGTGGTATACCGAGGGGGGAGGCGCAGCATGCTGCCATGTGCACGCTTAGCAACCTTGATATAAAAGTCAACTTTTGGATTGTTTGCAAGCGGGAATAACTGTAATATGGACAACCCGGTTGGTTTAACCGCACCTCAAGAACGACTAGGCCCTTTTCATTAGCACATCACATTAAAGGGAGGGGCCGGAACAGGCATTCAACCTTTTGGATTTGACATTCCCCACCCTTTGCAAAGCATCGGTACGTCGCTGCATAAATGGATGCCCTCGCTTTAAAAAATTCCCGTCTCCCTACCTAAAACTTGTTCACTTCATTTTTTGATTATAGCACTTTGCAACAATAGCTTCTCAGGCTAATCAATGTGTCATACGGGCACACAATCGCTGGCTACTGTCACGTTCTCTGACACAGTAAGGAATAATGGCGCTGCTCCTGCCTCGCACGAATTCTTCATTCACAAAATAAAGAATACCGGGTAAATGTTATGACACATGTCATGTCCAGATCCTCTCGTCCAGATCATGTCAGATACTGAATTCGTTGTACCACGGCTACAGTTTTTTAAACAATCTATATTAATGATACGACATAATAACGGTTTTCCTATTGTCTGAATGGACCATTTTGTCAGTCGATGTAGAGTGATCCACACATCTTTAGCAACTAACGTTCGGTTCCATTTCAATGCTCGTCTCTCTTATGCGTATATGATCTTTTACTAACCAAATTCTTATAATCAGACAAATGTAATTTATCCAATATCCTGGTTATTAACTAATCCACCGCAACAATTCGACCACACACCTCTTAATGGAAACCCACTTTTTTCAAATGCACTTTTCTTAAGAAAAAAATCCAGACAATTATTCTGTTATACCGACAAATTTGCAATAAGATCGCACATTCATATCACTGAGAATATAGAGTAGATCTCATTTAGCTTAGTTAGTCTTAAAGGAATAAGTGTCAAGCTGTTGCAAATGCATAACAAGGAATCTCTGTGGCTTGATCAGTTAGCACGTTTGGCTGTTAACCGAAAGGTTTCTGGTTCCAGTCCAGCCAGGGAGAAGTCAAATCTTTCCTTTTCGTCTGTTGAACTACAATTGACTTCTTTTTAGCATCGCACATTCTTACCACAGAGAGTATAGAGCAGATCTCATTTAGTTATTCTTAAGGAATAAGTGCCAAGCTACTGCAAGGGCATAAAAGTTAGTCTCTGTTGCGCACTCGGTTAGCGCGTTCAGCTCTTAACGGAAACTTTTGTAGTTGAAGCCCACCAAGGACGACTCAAGCTTTTTGTTTCATAATGTTGAACTGCAGTTGACTTTTTTTAGCATCGCACATTCTTATCCAATAGCATAAAGAGAAGTACCCATTTAGTTATACTTAAGGAATAAAGCTATAGCCGGTGCAAATGCATAAGAAGGAGTGTCCGTTGCGCAATCAGTTAGCGCGTACGGCTGTTAGCCAAACGGTTGATGCTTCAAGCCCTCCCATGGACGACTCAAACTTTTTGTTTCTTACTGTTGAACTGCACTTGACTTCTTTTTAGCATCGCACACTCTTATCACAGAGAGTAAAGAGTAGATCTCATTTAGCTTAGTAAGTCTTAAAGGAATAAGTGTCAAGCTGGTGCAAATGCATAACAAGGAGTCTCTGTGGCGCAATCGGTTCGTGCGTTTGGCTGTTAACCGAAAGGTTCGTGGTTCAAGCCCACCATGGACGACTCAATCTTTTTCTTACATACTGTTGAACCGCACTTGTATTCTTTTTAGCATCACACATTTTTATCACAGAGAATAATGAGTAGATCTCATTCAGCTTAGTTAGTCTTAAAAGAATAAGTGTCAAGCTGGTGCAAATGCATAAAAACAAGTCTCTGTGGCGCAGTCGGTTAGTACATTCAGCTGTTAACTGAAAGGTTGATGTTTCACCCCCCTTCATGAAACTGACAATAACGAGCTTTTTTGAGTTTGCTCTTGACTGTTGTTCTAACGAACAGATATGGACTGTTCAAACAGTTTCGACTTTATTACTTTCTTTGTCAAGAAAGAGGAATGTTATATTGGCACTTGCAGCCATATTGCTGTGCTGCCATTATATGTAGCTATTATGTAAAACCTCGGTTCCGTTACGTTGTAAGTTCATGTCAATGACTTACCTGGGAGTCTAGCGATATGAGCTAAGAGATAAGACACAAAAGTTAGCATCTTGTTTGATATGATTTTTCATCTCCGCGCAGAACGCACTCAGGAAAATAACACCCTCCAAGAACCGGCTTAAACTCTTGTCAAACCCAACGTAGCTACACAATTTTCCAAACGTTACAATCCAAAGACGCGTGTGTAACCTACGAGATTGATACACCCAAGTTTTATTATATGAAAACAAAAGAGTAATTAGATGAGTTCAAAGCAAATCCTAAGCAATGGAAGGTTCGAATCTACGTCGGCGCTTCTTTTTGGAGTAGACGATTTACATAAATTTTAAAAAATACTGTTTACAGCACAGGTTTATCGATTCAGTAAAGAGTCAGTTATTACTATTTGACACAAAAAGTGGTGAATAGAATCATAAAAACATCAAAGGAAATAAATGGGATAGTCGATGGTATCTTCAGAGAGTTCAGAACACTAACATTCTACTACATATTAAGTTGGTGGCTGATATCTATTTGCTGCTTCAGTCTGAACCCGGCAATAAACAGAAATCGTATTAATATAAGGCAACCTAAACATGCATATACGATGTCAACACACTTTGCGATAAGAAGAGCAATGAACGTTATACCAACTCTCTGTGTTACGTTGATTGCATATTAGTGAGGTTAAAAGATATACCAATTCCGTTTGCAAAGCTATGATAAATTTAGTTTATCTGTCCGCGAGAAAACTCAATCACCTTCACGTGATTTCCTCGATTCTGTAAAGTCATCAGTGTTCTAAACGCAATGACTATGGTTTAATCTTGTGCCAAAAGTACCAGAATTACAGTGTTATATTTGTTATATTGCAACAGTTTGTAATCAATTCTTAATGAAAAACGTTACTTGATTTGTTTTTCAGGAGTTTTAAAAACTCTCCCTCCTGAATTTAAGGCCTCGATTTGCTTAGCTGGTTGCTTAGATTTTGGACCAAATCGAGGCCTCACACCTAAGCAACTGAGTTGCTTATAAAAAAACGTGTACAGAGTGAACATGTTAGGACTCTTTATTGACTGTTCAATTCATACTGTACTTGTTAAATATCGGTGAAAAGAGAGAATACCAAATTCCCAAGGAACCAGGGGGTACTTAGGATTTTGGTAGCTTGAGGGGGTATGTTTTGATCGCGCTCACACAAGCAATGCTGATTCACGAATGATGAGACTAAATACTCCGAAAGAGCACACGTTTCTTTAGGCGTAACAGGCAGCGTCTATTTCTTCACTCACATTCAAACATCGTAACTCTTCTCGCTTGACAACTGAACTTCTACGCCTTATTTTACATGTATTTATATGGTTTTATCAACAGTCTAAAAATATCTTAACAAAACGAAGTCCACGTATGATATCCAAAGTTCAATCCAAGGTACGTAATTTAACAAGCTAAAATTATCCTCAAGTAATCAATAACTTGTACTAGTTAATGCTGGTTGCCATATCCTGGTACGTTCTGCCCTGCATATCAATTCTAATACCGTTGGGCAGAACGGACGCCAGCACGGTAGCAGCAACCTTGGGGGAACTCCCGACTCTGGGACAAACAAACTAAAGGGGAACTCCCAATACGGTAATGTACTTTAAAGGAAGAAATTGTCACGGGAAGAAACTGTCGCGAAAAGTCACGAATGCTCTGATTTTGTTGTGTGTTAACTGTCGTGGGAATTAATTGTCGGAAACGCTGGAAAATTTAATTGTCGCGGGAATTAGCTGTCGCGAATTGCTGGGCGAGTAACTTTTTTGATCTCTTCTCTCCGCAAATGCCGAACCTTAAACAAGACCAAATAATAATTTTTCGAAAATTAAAAGTATGTTATGTCACTGATACTTCAAAGGAAGTAAGAAATTACTCACCATAGTATTGCTTTTAAAATTTGTTAGGTTTTCCTCCTCGTTAGTGACGAGTTGTCACAAGACACGTGACTCACACGCACCAGGGCCTCTACGAATCGGGAGCCCCGCAAAACACTGAAAGGAACCATTTCTGTATCGTAAGAATTTTGCGTGACTTTGTTTTGCTTCTTTCATGTTTGACATTATCGTTCAATGTGGTATAACTGAGATATGTTTTGATGTCATCTGCATGCCAACTTACGCTTACTCGTATGATAGCGCAACCAGCTTATTTTGCAATTCTGCAGATTTTAATCTCACTTTCCATTTCTGTTGCTGTACAGTTGCTGCCATTCGTGAAGCTCTTAATTCTAGTTGGAATATATTTGCCTAGTTTGAGAATCAGTTCTGAGCCAAACGACCAGATAAACTTAAAATATTTGGTAAAAACAACTTTTGTGGCGGTTATTATTGGTCTACAACCTGTGAGGCTGAGGCGCCCTAATTCATTTGAATTCCAGAAGAGTCCTTAATCGCTGGAGATCTTCCTTTTACTACTTTTCTCGTTAAAAGTTAGCTTCCGGCTTCTGTTCCACCGAACGCTGAGGCTTTATAGAATACTAGTAATCCACGTGTTAGTAGTTGCGTTTTATGCCAACGTGATACATAGTCAGGGACGGTGGAAGGTAAGGCAGATTAGGGGGGGGGGGGGCAAGTAAGCTGGGTTCAAAATTTATTTTTCACATTTCACTAAGGTGCCTTCGGTCATTGTGTGGAAATATGTGTTTTATGTCGATATGCTTGTCTTGCTGTGTATGTGACACAATGTATGTCGCAATTAATTTCAATTTTGATAAAAATGAATGGTGAGCACGGGAAAAAAGTGAGATTTGGCAAACTTTTGGGGGGGGCATGGCCCTCTCTGCCCCCCTGTTACCCCATCCCTGATAGTGGACTAGTAATGGACCCTGTGAAAAGTCTTACCTATGCATTAATGGAATAAATCAGAAAGCCAAGTAGCACTACGTTTATAAAGATTCTACTATGTGGTCTCTTGATAGAGCATAATCATTGCTCAGTCAAAGGACAGTGAACACCTTGTCATCAATGGCAACGTTTATCAGTTTTGCGAGGGAAATGGATATGAGCCACGCTTGCATATTTTCTAAGGGAGTTTGGTGATTCACCCACATTGTTGCTATGAGTACAGTTGTTAGTCGATTATCCGGTCTACTTGATTCAAGTTATTTTGAAATGTGTCCGGGTATTTGGGGAAAGAAGAAGCAGTCGATAATTTCTTCATTTAAAACAAGAAAGTTTCTAGACTTTACTTTTTTGTTTAAAAAACATGACTGGACACCCTTCAAAGGCATGAATCTTCGGTTGCACTCGGCAAGCCTGCCGTTTTCGGGCGCAATTTACCGCACTTTCACCAGATGTCAAGTGTTGACCAGCGTTGCCTCTTTCTGCCAGTGCAGCCACAAAAGACAATTGTCAAACAGTTTCATAGCTTCAGCGTTTGAGATCGGCCATTTATGGTCATCTGAATTGACGTTGACCTTTGCGTTGTTTTTACGTAGTGGATTATTTCTCTGGAATACGGATAACCGAAGTCCGGATAAACGACGGTTCATTTAATCGAATGACCGCTTATAAACAGGCTTCTGCGAACAGTAGATACTAGGTATCGCCAATGAAATATCTTGTGACCGATAATTAGTGTTGCAAATTTCAAAATAGAGTTGTTGGATACCATTAACTTGTAACCTTCTAGATGTCAAAGGAAGGTCACTAACTTTAATCTGGTCACACAAGTACTACTCAGCCTTAAGACAATTCTGACTCCTCTTGCGCTCCCTGATCTGTAGTGCGCACAATTCAGATCCCCCCCATGAAGCAGCGTATCTTTTCGGCATTTATGAAACTTTATTAAACAAAATTGTAACAATTCAAAAGAAGCACAAAATCATTCGTCTAAGTCATTGGGCTGTTTTTATCGTTACTTACAAATGGCATTGCCTAAACTGTTTTGGTAGACTTCATTGAAGTACAAAATCAACAATCAATCAACCAAAGACTGTCTGTTTGATAACAAAATTGGAAGCTGTTAATAATAGCAAACCTTGGCATTGAAATAGCAAGTGACATTGGCGGCAATTGCAGCAAAGTCAAAGAAAAAAAAAATTTTCTGAAGAAGCTGAATTAAGATTGTCGGTTCTTAAAAGGGGACAAAATTTAGGGTAGTTTCAATGTCGGACCCACTGCTCATCAGGGGTCTTTGATTGAGAGACTGCAAAATCCAAGGGCGGTGCCCCATTTGTAAACTATTTGACGGTTTATTGAACCTAACGGATTCGTTTTGTCATTAACTATAGAGGTTGGGTAATCTGCAATCAAATGTAGCGAGGTCAGCCCATTAAAATGGAAGGTATAGAAGTAGCAAGTTTCCAACTTCTGTACTGTTGTAGTGCGTCAGGTGCTTTCAAACAGTATAATCTTTGCTGCACTGCCAGAAATTATCATCAGTTAGGGTATTCACATGCATAATTTCATGTATCTACAGTCATTCCATGTCACCAATGTTGCAGACGTTATACTATTTGTAAAATATGAAGTTGCAGGGGTTTAATTTTAAATCACTTCCATATTTCGTATTGTCGGTATAAAATATCAATCTCAAACTCTGGTATCACTATGGGCCACTGCAGATGAGCATTATGGCTTTTATTTATTTCTATACAAATTAACAGTACCAGCTCAGAAGTCACGTCTCCCTTATTTTCCCATTTGTCTAGAGTAGCATGTTCAAAAATGTTGGTGACTATGGTCCTCCATCTTTCTCTATCCTTTGTCAAGTGTAAGACATCTTCCGTTCTAAAACCAACTAAAATCTCTTTCATACTGTCTACAAAGGTACAACGTTGCCTTCCTCTGGATCTTGTTCCTTCCTACAACACGATTTATAAGCTGCACAATTCTTAATCTATTTTTGAAAGGAAAAACGAAATGGACTAAAATGATTTGTCATAAAAACTTTGTAGTATCAATGGTACCATCCTTCATTCCGTACCTACCGTCATTAAATCATAAGTTTGTATGGAATTGCCACTGGAGTACGAGGGCAACTTTTAGTAGGGGTGGGGTTGAAGAAGAGAGATGCACCTTGAAGAGAGAGGTGACACGTTACACTAAAATCAAGGCGCATGATAACCGAAGGCAACGTGATGGGAGTAGAACAACTGGTATCGTGTGCTCTATCAATATTCACCACTGTTCACTCACAGGGAAGGTCTGTTCATATAATTACGTTTTGTAATACTATCATAATTAAATCGAGACCTGAGAGAAGTTTAAAGTGTATCTAATCGAACCTTTTGAAACGTAGTTACTTATGGCTAGCTCATTACAGATCAATGGAAAAGCATTAAAAATAATTGTGTGGTTATATGATTAGTGGTCAAAAACTTGTCTTCGGATAGGAGTGACGCCCATCCCTACCACTGTAGTGGTAGGAACTAAGGAAAGAGGAACATTTGTGTTGCCTCCGACTGTGGTCGACCATCTTCTTCTTCTATATGATTAGCTGGTGAGAGGCAACAGGTGATGTTTTGATCTTGTAAAATATGAAGTAAACCTGCATTGACTTTTAAGGAACAGTCAAGTCAATTACAAACCTCTATTTTTACCTGATAAACCTTTTGAAGAACAGTTTTCTAGAAGCGACTACTCTACTAAAAGCCCTTTTAGAGCGTTCTATTTTGAGGGCTAATAACATCACCGAATACAGTAGCATGACTAGTAGGGTCTGATGTGGTTTTTGGCAAGCTGGCCATCAGGCAGACAGTCTGAATGCTTAAAAATTGTCAACTGTCTCATTTAGATACTCTGTAACATAATTTTCGACCACTGTAAGGAAATATCTTACCTCTCGTCTTGAGAACTTCAATTTTTGGAACATTTCTTCCATTGAACCTGGTGGTGACTGGGATGGGGGAGGGCATGATGCCCTCCACCGACACCGTAAAACAGACGTCCCATGGAATAAAGTTCCCTGTTGAGCATTGGCATTGGAATATCTAGGGGGAAATCTTGTCTTAAACCCCCTAAACCCTGGATGCTGAATAGGACCAGTAAAAATGGTAGATACAATTCTATTGGTTTTCTTTAATCTTCTGCATCGTAGCAGACAAAGCTATCTTGAATTTGTGGGGTTCTTTGATAGAGTGATAAAAACAATTTTGAGGAAGGCACTACATGCGCATTTTTCATTTGAGGAAATGTGAAGCTGTTATCTTATACAGGAATAGCAACAAGTGACAAGGAAGAAAATGAAAATATATTAGTACACTAACAGGGTTAGCTTAATGTTAGCAAGGCCCTCACCAATCCACTGATTCGACGACTGCGCATACTCACGCTAAAAGCCGAGATTTCAAAAATGTTTAATCCAAATAATCAGATTTGAAAGTCACACAATTTTGGATTGCCTTATAACTCGATGTGTCGACACTGCGACTTTGTAAAATCCGAGCATTGGAAATGTCAACTGCAAGCATTGGAAATACGAAGATTTGTCATCTTTCAATATTATTATACTTCGAATCGATTCTAAACCACTTTGCACCAGCTCGTCATTGTAAGAGAAATGTGAGATGGAAAAATTTGGAAATCTTTTAGTATTATATTTATATATATATATTATATTCTTGCTAAAATGTTTTACTTCTTTCTGGATAAAATTTTACGATTCGGTCACTGTTCTATTTCAATCAAGAATTTTTTTTATAGTTTTTAGTATGTTAACACTTTCCGACTCAGCCATTGCCATAAATGGTAGAGTTTATCAAGTCTTGAGCCTCTGTCTTTTTACGAACAAAATTTTTTATATTATGAAACCTCAGGGATTCAAAACTGTTACGAGAGCGTTTCTATGTGTCGTTATTCAAAACTTGGAAGGACTAAGATCCACATTGGGTAGTCTTACACAAACTGTGAAAAAAGTACTCTTATGCTCATAATGTTTGCATCTATTCTCCTACTCATACTCTGTTATTCCTTAATCTGAACATCTCTGGCCATTTCTCCATAACTGTAAGCGAAAAACATCCCATGATGAATCGTAAGAATAGCAGACACGGGGGGGGGGGGGGAATAAAAATAATTTTATTCAGTAAAAAGGGGATATTGTAGGAATTTTTAGGGTTTTGTTGACATACCCGTACACCGCTTTTTTTTTTTCCTTGTCTAGTCTACTTACCCTAACAGTTCCATGCTGATCAGAGAAGACAGTGTTTGGCTTATTTGGGCTGTCAAGAGTCGGTATGAACCTTTTTTTTCGTCAAGTTTTGCTCTTCTTAGGTTTGTTTTACCCAGCTAATTAAGTTACAAGCCGATAAGAGGCAACGTAAATATTAGACTTATTTGGACCGCCACCAATCAATTATAACACGATTTTTTCAGATTTCTTGGCCTTCGTTGAGGTCCTTCTGTCCTTCCACATGACTTACTCGACTTGACTGAATTTTTTTACAGGCTTGGTGCCAGCGTTGAGAGAACAGGCACCATTCGTTTCCAGTGCCACCGGTTTTGAGACGCCTCAGGTGCATCTTCAAATCTTATTCCTCGCGTGATAAGGACCTACGTAGACCATCAGATCCTCATTCTTGGACGACCACGTGGTTATTTCTACTAAAAGACCATGCGTTTGAAATCATAGGTGATGCGTAATTGGGTTTCTTTTGGCATTTGGACGAGATGGCCGTACTCTACGCTGTGCTACTTGCAGGGAAAATGGAATGTGTGTTGTACGGACCAGAATGTTGGTGTTGCTGGATAAGATCATACCAGTGGAGTCCCTCTATCTTTCAGAGTCCTTTGATTTGGGTCGTATCCAGCTTTTTCAAAGTCGTGGTGGTTGTTGGCCAAGTTTCTGTGCCCTTTATTAGGACTGAGTCTGCTGATACATTAAATATCTGCGTCTTTGTGAGCTGCTGATAATAGGGTTGCGCCAAATTTTCTTGATTCTCACTAGGATGGAAGCTGCCTTGGTGATTCGTATGTCTGTTTCACTCTCGACTAATCCATCTCTTGACAGAATGGAGCCGAGGTACGTGAATCCTTTATGACTGCTACTTGGCTTAGGCATACTTCGACTATAGGAGGGGGTGGCTGAACTTTACTTGCTTCATCTCTCATGACTTCCAGGGCTGCGCAAAGTTCTTGCTTGTCATGAGTGTCAAGTCATTAGCGAAGTCAGTGTTGCTCGCAGAACTTCACATTCATGATGAGTCTCGTTTTTAAACCAAGCTACGAAATGCATGGCTGTATATTAAGTGATGACTGTGCCATTAATCGTTAGAATGCTTGTGAAATGAAATTCAGCCAAGAAGATGGATTGGGGGATACGGTATGTAGTTTACACAGCGGCTTGGCAATATTTAAAGCCTTAAAGGGGTTTCTTGTTTTGCTATTGCTTCTTTTAACGGGGATATAGGAACCCAATGCTTCTAACATTTTATATTTTTAGAGGAGGAGAGAGAGAAGGGGTAAAATGTTTTTGGAAAAATAATTTAAAAGAGAAAGGATGGGACAACGCTAATGTGATTGTTGGACTATGCTACAACAAAAAATCAAATCAAAGTGCACAAATTAAAGAATTAGACAAAGAATGAGTGAATTTTGAAGTAATGTACAAAGTATTAGGAGTTACAGGCCTCGGAAGTTACAGCCATTGGATTTGACATGTCTTTAAAAATCAGCGCTGTTGTTTCGTAAAGCAAGAGATTATCGCACTTGAAGTAGAACTTTTGTATTTTTTTCTTGTTTCGCTGATCTGTAACACTTTGAGTTTGAAGAAGCTTGCCATGCATTCAAGAAAAGCATTTGCTACGAGGCAGAATGGGCTGAAGCCTAAGTTTTATGAGGAAGGTTTTCTAAAGTTTGGATGAAACTCCTAGCTAAAAATCTGAAATTCTACAACAAGGCAATAGTGATGAAGATGCTCTGGCATTGTATCATTCAATTGTTATTGAATGCAGTGGATTAATACCCAAATTATAATCCATAAAGAAACGATTTGTGATTGACTACAGGATCAAATATGGAACCGTGAAAATGTAAAGGTTGAAAAACAAAATAGCCGCAGTTAACTCTCTGCTGAGGACATATGTACCCCAAGAAACTGGCATCAGTGAAAAAACAGAATAGGTATCTTCAAGGGAAAGCAATTTATAAAAATCATTCAAACCGCTTAAGGAAAAAGAGCAATGAATAACCTCAAAATATTGATTTTATTTGCTTCAAGTAGTAAGCTTAATTTCAGCTATGTCGACTAGGAGAGGTCGCTGGCTTGGCAGGGCCGAGCCGGTCTTGCCCGTAGGGTCGTCCTGGGGCACTCCGAACAGGGCGGCGACATGGGCGCGGTACAGTCCGGCCAGCAGTGGATAGGCATCCCGCAAGGTCTGCCTTTCGCTTTTGGTAAAGCGTTTGGCCGAACGCTCCACGAAGAGGGCGACCGATGCGCGGCCCACGGCGGGGAGAAAGATGCCCAGTTCGTCGGTGATGCCGCATTGAACCAGGAACTCGCGAATGTAGCGGCCGCGCCTGACGTCCAGCGAGGACAGGTCGCTCAAGGCAACCACGCCGGGGGTCTCCCGTTCGCGCCAGAAGCGGAAGAAGGGGTCGAAGCGGTAGTAGTCCTCCAGATAGCGGTCGGCCATGGCCGCGGAATAGGTTTCGGAGTGGATGACGTAGTCCGGTTTCGAGAAGCGGGAGTAGCGGGTCATGGTCGTGGAATCGTTGGCGACCAGGGTGCCGGCAAAGGCCAGCAGCAGCTCGGCGAAATCCGGGCGGCTGATCGCTTGTGCCAGCTCGCCGAGGGCGCGGGCCAGTCCGGGGTCGATCCGGGTCATTGGTCGAAAGTCACCGTTCTTCAGAGCTCTGGCGAGCCTGAGATGATAGTCGGGTCTCACGACGGATCACAAAGAAATCGACCCTGCCGAGTAGAACTTCAGGGTCAAGTTTCGTGCCTTGCGATGGCTGGATGGCGCCCAAACTGTGGCTCGCATCTTCTCTTCGCAGACCTATAATGGCCCCAACCGAAAGTCGCGCGGCCAACAGACCTGGTCGCCGGTCGGGCAGAAAGAGATCGATCCGGAACTAGGGTTCTGCCAAGGGTCGGCGAAAGTTCGGCTTTTCGGAACGAAGTTTTGGAATCAACAGGGAGACAGCAATGAAGAATTCCATGAAATACCTGCCGGCGGCCGCGGCCTTCGCCGCGGCAGTCGGGCTTGGCGGCAGCCTGCAGGCGGCCGACATGGGGGCGAAGGACGAGGCGATCAAGCTGGCGATCAACGAGTGGACCGGTCAGCACGTCACCGGGCGAAGAGAGTATGGAAGATTTTGCCATGGAGTTGGCCTGGAAGGTTCATTGATGTTATAGTGGCCGCTGCGTTCACTAAGAACTCATTAAGGAATCAATGCAAGCTGATCATTCCTTTAAGTTGATATTCAGCGAAGTGCAGTAATTTCACAATATTCAAAATATTTATTACAAATTCATTACGCATAAATTATCATCAATTATACAAACAATAGAATTGCAGATACAACAACTGGCAGCGGTTACTGCTCCAGATCAAGCCCGTACCCACGGGGGACTTTGGTGGGGCTAAGCCCTCTATATTTACTATCAGCCCACAAATTCTCATGTCAAGATTTGAAACTTTTCTTAAGCAGTTGTTCCCCCCTCAATATTCAGAATAGCCCCAAACATTTAGAAAACCCCTCCAAATTTCAAACCTTGGGTACTCTCATGCACCAGGAGCATCAAAGGTAACGGGGATAGAGTTGTATATACTCATTCTTGAGGTATGATGAAATAAACAAGGAATAATTATGTCACAACATAGAACTTCGACGTCAAAGATCCCTGGTCATAATTACCCACAATATTTTAAAAGTACATTTGCAAATCAAGGTTGCTAGGAGACACGACACGTCGTTTCGCCACTGTTCATATCATATTGCCTGGGTTAGAATCTGCGACGGCCTCTGGCTTGATCTTCTTTAAACATATAGCGTTTCTGCATTAATTCGTTGTTACCTAAGGTAACTTAGCTTACATGAATGTTAAGTTGGGGTTTAGGGACCTCTTTTGGTGTGACAAACCTAAAGCGGCCCGCAGACGCTCAATAATATTGTCAATGGTATTGAGAAGCTTTTATTGACAAAATTCAGAGACGGGGGAACAAAGTGGGGAGGAAGGCCATGCCCCCTAGGATTTGCCAAATCTCGATTTTTCCCCTGAACACTATTCATCTTTATCAGTATTGAAATTGATTGCGACAGACATTGTGTCACATTCACAGCGAGATATATACACCAACACGAAACTACCCCTTCCACACAATGACCGAAGGCACCTACGTTGACGAAGTCAAATGCACCAGTGACTTCTTTGTGACAATTTAGTATTAGCAGGGCATTAAACCTTTTCTAGGTATGAAAACACGCAACAACGTCTTCACTCGTCGAGCCAATTAAAGTTATTATTTTCAGATTTTGATGATGTTTGGGGTGAGATATTTCTCTTCATTTGTGTTTCTTAATCTGTCATGAATATCATCAGAACAACGAGCTGGCTGGTTTATAAAGAGCTGCTTGAAGATGACAGATTCGACTTGCAGAAATTTAATGAAAAATTATTACCATCGATTGTCGGTAGATGTTGTAATTTGTCTTGAAATTGCCTGATCCTGGATCGTGATTATCTCTTAAGAGCATCGTTTCCAGAGCTGCAAATGTTTTATAGCTTGGTCTGATTAAAATGATAAATATTTAAACCTAACATATAGGCCGCAAAAGAATCATGATGCTAACGCAATATAATACACACAATCATTTAGACCCTGAGCTTTCGATTTTTGTTCACATCATTTTCAAAGGTGGATTAAAAAATGTGGAAAAATAAGTCATGGTTGTAATGAAAATTGTATTTCGGTCTAACGATCCGTCAATTTCATAAACGCCTCTCGGATCATCTGGGTGTTTAATTCATGTCTGGATAAAAACTCTGTAATCCTCTTTTCTCTAGTATTCGCTCTCACATTGACTGTAACAAACACTACATTTTCCACCTTGCTTCTCCCCTTATCACTTATTGTGCTTCTTAGGCGCAATTAGTACTTTACTATTGTTTGTATTATTTGGTACTGTCTTAGTCTTACTTTATTAACTCGTTTTTTATGTTTTGTAATCCTCCTTTAACCCTACCTAGCACGGGCTTGTGATGACGCGACTGTTTTAACATGTATAACTTCTATAAAACGTGGTTTCATGCTTTGATATTCAGGTTGTAAATACTTTGATACCTTTGACGTTGAATTAAAGCATTTTTATTGCGAAACTATTGGTAAAATATGTGTTTTTATTAGTATCATAAGGTAAGGTAGTTATGTCAAAAAATGTTTACCCCAAGTACGTTGTTTAAAAGTCGTTTAAAATTTCAGGACTTTTTGGGGCGGTTGTTTATTTTTTGGGTTGTTTATTTAAAAAAGGGTGTAAGCTAAGAGTTTTGTGACATATTCTTCGTCATCTATTACGTCCAACGCTATTTAAACACAAAATCAACAAAAGTGTCGATTAGAATAGCTAATAGTTACTATAAATCACATTTGATACAATAAAATCGATTAATTCAGATTTGAACTGCAAATGTCGACCACTGTCCAAGAATGGCGTCATAGCTAAATAGATGAAATTTTTGAAAACAATATTTCCACGAAAGCATTCACAGAAAATTTAAGGAAGGTTTAGGACGTTTCACCATAGTAACTTGTCGTACTGGCTACTTATCTAACTTCAAAAACAACCACGGGCAAAAAAAGCACCGCCTTGGATGGGGTTACAAGGCAACTACTGTCTTCACATCCTATTTTTTTACATTATGTTATTGCAATCTCTGGCATGAGAAGGGAATTCTACCATCCATTCTCAAAAGGTAGATGGTAATCGTTAATAAATTTAAAGCTTACGTTATACAAATATAAGCACGACATATCGATGACATTTTTTCATCACATGCAAAATTATACAGAAACGCAAATAATGCATATGAAAAGTCGAGTTGAAGAGAAAATAAAATTACCAAACGGAACAAAAAATACTCTATCAAAATAGGAGATAAAAAATGAACTTCTAACGATACACAGATACGAAGTCAGAAAGGTAGAAAGTTTACAGTTGCTAAAATTCATGACCAGTGCTCAATTAGAGTTGAAATCTTAATTACAACTATTCCTTCACAGCTTCAAGTTTCTCCTGGAATTCTCTATATAAACATTATTGCTGATTTACATTTTATTCAGGTTTCAATATGACTTCTAAAAATTTCAGATTTTCACAGGTTCGCCTTAAATATGCTAGAAAGATTTACTGGTGTATCGTGCTCACAATAGATTTAAAAACAAAATTTGCAAATTCTTAAAAATGCAACTGTACGTCATAAAGTCAAATTTATTCGATGCACGACCATTTTTTGGTGTGCGTGTTGGATGGCATCACAGACCTGAAGAAAAAGAACAAGCCGTTCTCTGGGCCTTAACTGGTTGGCATCGCAATAAGTCGTGATGGATTCGCCTTGGACAAATTCCATCGCCAAATAAGGTTGCCCATCATCTGTTTCACCTGCATCGTAAACCGCTGCAATATTAGGGTGACTCATGAGGGCTAAGGCCTGACGCTCCAACTGAAAGCGTGATTGAAGATCACCTTGGCCAGGCTTAATATTGACAACCTTTAAGGCGACTTTTCGCCTGACAGGTTCCTGTTGGTCGGCCAAGTAGACCGTGCCCATGCCGCCACGCCCCAGCACATTGAGAATGCGGTAGGGACCGATCTTTTCCGGAATTGGCTCTGATTCCGCACCAGATTTGACTTCCCGATTTGGTGTCATTTTCAAAGGGTCAGTTTCTTTCACGCCCACACCATCAGCACAAGTAATTGATCAAAATCATAAAGAAAAAATAATTAAGATTCATTATACACGACAAAGCGAATAATAGGTTTTTTAGGAAAATACATACACCCCAAACAATGCGGTTAACTTGCTTGTATGTTGAAAAACCTTTGGGCTACCAACCGATCCCGCACTGTTGAGTAGAAACAAAAAAAATCGATAAATTTGTTCAACAACCGCCCGATTCTTTACAATCTACAAAAAAACCTGCTCTCTAAGTTTTTCTTCTGTAAAATAGTTTTCATCTGTCAATAGCAATACAAATAAGGCTTGGCGCTCTGCTGCTTAGGTGGAAACGACGGGGCGCCTACAAACGCTTTTGGATGCTTCATCTGACAAAATCCGACTCGCAGAATTCCTCAATCCTCGGGCATCCCAGCCGAAGGAACTATTTAATATGAGTGCTTTTCGGAATTCATTTCGCCGCGTTTCATTTGCGGCGTTCAGCGCAGGCTGCCTAATTGCATTGTTGCTCCTGCTCACTTGCAGCAGCCTTTTCGGGCAATCCCAAACCTTTTCGTTTTCTAGAATTACGGTTACCGATGGACTCAATCCATGATCGAACGCGACCCGGAGGCCTATTCCCAGTATGCAGACGGGCAGGAACCAGGCCCCAAGAACGCGCTAGGTTCCCGCGCTCTCTATTTGTTTGTTGGAAACCGCGATACCTACCTGCGTATTCATGGAACGCCTTGGCCGCGTTCGATCGGTGGCAGGGCGAGTTCAGGATGCGTCCGCATGGTTATGGCGCATATCAACGATCTCTACCCAAACGTGGAAACCGGCTCGACGGCCTATCTGTATGAGGCCGAAGACGG
>JAAAKM020073195.1:142075313-142089286 GCA_010016025.2 Alatinidae sp. Z8VKAUB7J3
CTATAGGAGAAATCCTATTATTTGACAGAG
Source organism: Alatinidae sp. Z8VKAUB7J3 (assembly GCA_010016025.2). Taxonomy (NCBI): domain Eukaryota; kingdom Metazoa; phylum Cnidaria; class Cubozoa; order Carybdeida; family Alatinidae; species Alatinidae sp. Z8VKAUB7J3. Next base: position 142,075,344 of record JAAAKM020073195.1, read on the forward strand.
AAACACATAAAACATTCTCTGTTTATTTCGGTCATATACACAGTGGCTGTCTCAACAGATAATCTGGAACTACTGAAGACGGTCATTGCGTATGTGACCGAAATATCCAGAAGTTTTTTGTGCGTGTTTCAACGTCAAATAAAACAATTTTTCCTATTGAACTGCTATTCATTAGATAGTGTTGTCTTGTTCATGGGAAATCAAACTTAGAGGGCTTTCCGAGTTTAATATCTCCCATATTTTGAGTCGCCTTTCCCCAATCCAACGTCCCTGAACTGATGTGAAATTCATAGGTAATTTCTACAATGAAAAAATAAGAGTGGTCTAACTTTAGAAAAGTTGGTATTAGGGCCTATTCACAATAAGATCTAACGAATACCAACAGTTGACTAGAACTAATTTGGGCCAATCAAATCTTTCCTGGAATTTTCTGATTGCCAGAAAAATTCTGATTGGTGTGTAGCGCTATCTAAGGCTCGGTATCAGTAAAATGCTATTGTAAATGCGGTATCGCTTGTTTTTCCCCAGCCTGTTCGAGGAACATGAACTTTTCTTTAGTTCATTCAGGGGTTTTTTCAAGGACGCCCATAAGGAAAGACAAAGAGGGTGTTACCAGCACATTTAATGGTTCAAAACTTAACAGTTCCCCGCTAGAAGAATATATACAAAAGTACAAAAATGTCACAAAATGCTTCCCATAGATTTAATAATAGCGTCGCTAGATTGAGAACTAGGCCAGATTCCAGTTTTATGATATGATTTAACTACAGTTATTAACTGTAGTTAAATCATATCATAAAACTATTATAATAGAAAACGGTGTCTACTTGCTCTTCGCAAAAACATCGAGCATAAAACTTTTAAGTATTTATATATCCTTTAAGTGTATAACATTATTATATATCATTCAGTTATGATATCATATCACTTATATATAATTTAAGTATTATATGAATCCTTTTGGACCATCCACTGGCATTTTCTACTCATTTGTTTTACTTTTTTACTTGTTACTCTTTTTTGTTTTACTATTGTGATTTGAATTATCTGTTTGATCATGACTGATAACTTCATTATTGTCATTTTATGTTGAGTCAGTCAATTAAAAAGCGAGTGTCACGAGTACTAGATTTATTTAGTAATACTTAGGCGAGATAAGTGACTTGAGTCATTCTAATTTCTATCCCTGAATAATTGCGTTCTCTCGGATTACACTGCCTTTAATGGTAAACAATTCTAGCCAGAATATTCAGAAGTAGAAATTATATGAATTTTTTCTAAGCTGATTTTATCTAATTTCTTACCCAGTATGACACGACAGGGTTTACAGATAAAATTGCTTTATAGTTATTAAAAGAATGTTTTAACTTCTGCCTGATATAGCGTTTTAGCCGAGGGGGCCCTTTTATCTCTTTTACTTCCTCCGGTAAACTTTTAATTCAGCAGATACTGCCTTTTGATTAACACCATCTATATTGCTTAGTTTTTCAACTGTATATGGTTTGATCTTGTATGATAGAGTTCTTTTGAAGCTTAGTCAATCTAATACATAGCAAGCCCAATTGATCTGCTTGGTTGGTATTCCTGGTTCCTTAGATCACCCAGATGTAATTTTTCACCTTCTTTTGAGAGCATTGATTCTAGAATTTCTTATGAAAAGGAATGAAACATGAGAACCTCCTAACTAATGCTTAAAATTGATGAAAAGATAGCTCGGTGAACCGGAAAATCAAAGGAATTCCTACTATTCTTATATATTCAAAATTAGGACAATTATAAAATGATCGTTGTGTACGATGTGACTTTCCGCTACGAGAACGGGGTCACGATGACGTGCACCTCTGGGAATCCGAGCCTCAAGTTCATCGGGACTGAGGGTTGGGTGGGCAATGAGGGTTGGCGAGCGGAATTGCAAGCGAGTTCGCCGAAGATCCTGAACTCCGTGATCGAGCCGGGTGAAGTCCGCTTGTTCACCAATCCCAAGGGTGAGCATCGCAACTTTCTCGACTGTGTGAAGTCCCGGAAGGATCCCTATTTTCCCGTGGATATAGGGCATCGCGTTTCCACCGTTTGTCACCTCGCCAATCTGTCCATTCGGCTCGGTCGGAAACTCGCCTGGGATCCCGAGAAGGAGGTCTTTGTCAACGACGCCGAGGCAAACGGATTGCGGAAACGGGCCATGCGCCGCCCTTGGTCTCTCATCTGATCGGGGTCCAGATGACCACTCCTCGCTCCGATTTGTATACGCCTTTATAATGGTGCTCCGGTAGGACTACGGAACACAATCTCGTCTCCAGAACGATAGTTTGTCAGCGACTCGAACCGAACGGAGCCGTTCGCGAACACAAAGCGATAGCCCATGAATCAACCCACCAGACCTCCGCTCTTCTTTTTGTTCTTTTTCTCGATCTTCGGTTTCATCGGGATCGCAACCATCGTGCACCTTTGGACAGCGACGGGCTTTGGAGCCCCGCCGACGTTCTTCAAGATCATGGGATCGTTGATTGCGCTCGCGTTCATCGCCATGGGTTTTGGCGTGCCGATTTCGGCGCTGATGAATAAGGGGAAACTCGGCCAAGGGCTCGGAACGGCGCAGCCGGGAAGCGGCGAGTCGCAGGCACCGAAGCAGCCGGGTACCTATGATTGTCCGCACTGCGGGGCGAATGTGGGTGATGGCGACGTCTCGCCCAGTGGCGACCTTCGTTGCACCTATTGCAACGAGTGGTGGAACGTCCACGGAGGATGAGACTCGTCGTCCTGAGTGTGCCCGCGATGCTCGCCTTGGCGGGGGTCTTGTGGTGCGCCTGGATCATCCAACGAATTCCGGATGACTGGCTGGATTTATTCTAGGATTTGTTTTTAATAGGAATTTAGAAAATTCTGAATCAGGAGAAACGTTGCAGAATGTTACTGGGGATGGCCACATGTGAGATCTGTTCAGTGTCCACATTTCAGCCATTTGTTCTGCAAGATTCATAATCTCAGATTTTTGCATATATTGATCATAGCTCATATCAAACACGATTGGATTGCTAAACATCATTTCTTGTACCACTTTGGAATGATACCATTTATGCATCGTTGAATCTAATATTTTCAAAAATATGGTATTAAAAGAGAAACCATAATTAGCTATTCCACTTGGGTTTTGAGCAACAAACTTTTCCCGATTCTCAATATTCTTTGCTCGCTTTTTCTCACCAAGTCTCTTCTTTTTTTCTTTGCCACTCTCATGTTTAAATTCTTTTACCGCCAAATATCTTAAATATTTTTTTCTTTTCATATATCCCTGTTCTAAAAGCTCTTTCCAATTTTCCAAATTAAGTTTCGTTGGTATTTGTTCACCTTCTTCATATAGAACATTGCAATCGAATTCTATCACTTTTAGTGCCTTGATTGTGGCTTCATCCCTTCCAAGTGCATTCAGCACTTCTTCTGTTAGTACTATATGCCTTGGAGATCCTGATGCAGTGTTGTCAGTTGTGTAAAATACTGCTTGGTTAGAAAAGATTCCCATACATTTTTTGTTTAGTTTATTGCTCAAGTTTAGCACGTTTTTAGATGTAAATAGGGATAACAATCTTCTCTGGATTTTCATTATACTTCTCGATTTCCTAAAACAATTTTAAAAGCAAATTAGGATGTGACTAATAAGTCTTGAAAAACAAGAATGACACTAAAAGGGGAAAAACAGAAAAAAAATCAATAGTTAAATAAAAAAATTAAATATTTTTTTAATGGAAAACATAGCAATAAAAATCTTCCTTGGATTTTCATCATACTTCACTGTTTTCTAAAATAAATTTTAAAAGAATATTCTGACGCTATTATTAAAATTTGAAAAAAAAATCAAAATAATCTAAACATCCTTTTTTCAATGGAAAACGTCGCTGACGGTCGGATTGAGCTGCGCCAAGGCGATGGTCAGGCGGTCGGTCATGGCCGCCTAACTACTCCGCGCACCCCGGGACCGCAAGATGACGCGCACGCATGCCCCTGATGCGGCCCAGCCATGTCCCGCGGACATCGGGCAGGGCTTGCCGGAAGCGCATTGGCCGATCATGATTGGCGATCCGAGTCGCATCTTCGAGACCTCGAATCGATGCGCCGGCTCCCCGACTAGCATAACGCCAGACCGCTCGCCCCAGAGCCCCCACCTACCCTTCGAGAACAGACAGCAGGCCTCCACAGCTCCCATGCCCGCCTCCGACCTGACCCAGAACATTCTCCAAGCCGTCGACGACGGCCTGGCCGACGAGCTCGACTTCATCGCCGCGATCACGCGCTTTCCCTCCCTGCGCGGACAGGAGGCGACCGCCCAGGACTTCATGGCCGAGGCCTTCCGCCAGCGGGGCTATGGGGTCGACCGCTGGCGCGTGGACATCGACGACATCAAGCACCTGCCGGGCTTCTCGCCGGTCACCATCTCCTACGACGACGCCTGGAACGTGGTCGGTGCCCTGCGCGCCGCGGAGCCCAAGGGCAAGTCGCTCATCCTCAACGGCCATATCGACGTGGTCCCGACGGGTCCGCTCGACCTGTGGAGCCACCCGCCGTTCGAGCCCTACGTAGCCGACGGCTGGATGTACGGGCGTGGCGCCGGCGACATGAAGGCCGGCCTGGGGGCCGCGGTCTTCGCGCTCGACGCGCTCGCCCGCCTGGGTGCGATCAGCCCTGTCACTTAGTCCAGCGGGCCAACGCAGCGGCGTCGTCGATATCTATGAGTGTCTCCAACAGGGCGTAGTCGAAGCGGTCGCCGAGATTGGCGGCCGTATCGGCGAGCGCGTGGCTGGTGGACCAGCGCACCGGGTGGAATAGATCCGGTTGCACCGGGCGGCGGCGCAACCCGACCAGCCAGTAGCCGCCATCGTCGGCGGGCCCGAACACCGCATCGTGCCTGCCAAGCGCCTTGAAGGCGTCGGCTATGTGGTACCATCGTTGGGCCCTTGCCCCAAGGGACAAGTTCAGGTGACATAATCAGTAAAGTTCGAGGGGAAGGACCCTAAATTAAGCAAAAAGTCGATTTGAAACAGAGGCTTCACCGATTTTAGGTATAAAATTGTAGCCACACACTTTCACATTCATTATTCTCAAAATTTCAATAAATATTTTAATAAAGCTTGTTAAGATACCCTTCTACTATTAATTAAACAAAAATATTGTTTCATTTGAAAAGCAGATAACAAATAACTATTAAAAAATACGATTAATCAATGAGGAAAGTAAGAAACTCAAGAGTACTTCTTAACAAAAACCCTTTGAAAAAGAAATCATTGACGCTCCATCACTGAACAAAACTCAGGACCTTAAAAATTTTAAGTCTTGAGTTGTTCAAACCAATAAAAACCAAGACAAACTAAAAAACAGAATGCTAATTATTATGAGAAAGTTAACGATATGTGTCATATACAAAAACATATCGTTTAACTTCAGACAGTATGTTTAACGAAAAGAGTGTCGTAGCCCGAACAAGGAAAAAACATACCTCCTTTGACATATGAAAAGACCCAAAAGCCGAATTTAGAAAGCCTAAGATTGTTTCGCTCAAAACTTCATTACACTTCAATTTTATTTCGTGACAAACTTTTCTCTCTTTTTTATCTCGCAATTTTTTTTTTTTTTTACTCCGCCAGTAGCGGACACAGCATCATATTTTTCAGTTTTAGTTCTCATTAAGTGAACATCCAAAAAGCGGATTATATCAAGTAGTTCGTGGTAAAGAACTATAGTAAGGAGCGACCCGGCTCAATAGTAATCGAAACTCTAAAAAGTGAAATTTTGATATCAATAGTCACATCAAAAGAATTCCATTTTTATGCTGATTTTAAATATATAAGTTTCATCAAGTTTAGTATTACCCATCGAAAGTTACGAGCCTGAGAAAAATTGCCTTATTTTAGAATAGAGGGGGAAACAACATAAGAGCTCTACGACACGATATCCTTCTAAACATTAAATTTCATTGAGATCCGATCAACCGACCTTTGATTCGGATGAAGAAAAAAGCTCAGATAGGAGCTCAAATAAAGTTAGCGGAAGCATAATTGTAACTCTATGTTTAAGCACGAAAACCCTTGGAATACAGAAAAATAGTGCACAGAAGTACAACAGGGAGAAAAAACCTTACCGCCACAAAATAAACTCTTGCAATTAAAGCGTACTTTCTTGTAAGGAAGAGCAGCTGTATGTTCTCTTTGCTTGTATCCAAAACAAACGAAATATCTTTCATTTTTATTATCCGCTGGAAAACGAAAGAGTTTGTAATTTGTATGATATTGGTTTGTTTTTGCTTAAAAATCTCTGACGACTAATGGCACAAAAACAAACTGATGCAATTGAAGCACAGTTTTTAGAAAGGAAAAATTAAACTGTTCATTTTTTCTCTGTGGCTGTTTCCAAAACGAAGAGGGTGTCTAATGTTTTCACTTTTAAGTAGGAAGACGAAAATTAATTTATTATATTTGTGGCGACCGTTTTATACTGAAAAACCTATGACGGTTAGTGACAAAAAAAACTATGCAATTAAAGCATATTGTTTAAAAAGGAAAATAGTATAAGAATTTGCATTCTTTTTTTCTCTTTCATTGTATCACAACCGACGAGGGCTTCTGACATTTCCATTTTTCAATAGGAAAAAGGATTTCTACATGTGTGTGGAAGCCTTTTTTCGCAACTAAAACTCATAACGGCTAACGGCACAAATATAAACCACTGCAATTGAAGCACACTTTTTAGCAAGGAAAAACAAAAAAGTACATTATCTTTCTCTCTTAGATTGCATCCGAAACAAAGGGTGCATCTAACATTTTCCTGCAGGATAAAGAAAAACGATTTTTAATTGTATGCAGAAACCATTTTTGGCTATAACTATCAAGGTTAATAACACGAAAATAAACTATTCTAGTTAAAAGACACTTTTTAGGAAGGAAAAACAAAAAAGTATATTATCATTCTCTCTTAGATTGCATCCGAAACAAAGGGTGCATCTAACATTTTCCTGCAGGATAAAGAAAAACGATTTTTAATTATATAAGGTGGTCACAATAATAAGGATATAAGGTGGTTCATTTCAATAAGGGGTAATTTTATGCCTGTCGGTAAAAGAAGGAAATATGTGGGGAGGGTTAGGTCACAGAGGGGCCGCATTTTTGCCTGATGTGCGGAGAAAAGGAGGACTTGAGCACTTTAAGTGCAATTGTAAGGAATTATAGGCTTTGAGGGTAGAAACTTTTGGGATTGGGGTAGATGGGTAGGACTGGATGGTATGAATTTTAAAAAGTAAGTGTAAAGTGGATATCAAGAATGTGGAGAGGTACGCGCATGTAGCCATGCAGCACAAAGACATTTTTAGAGGGTGGACAAGAGAAGAATGTCAACACTTATTTTATATAGTGTGGTTGAAGCACGTTCTTTTTTCTGTTTTTGTATCCATGATCGATGTAGCTCTAAAGTATTTAAAATATATTAACCCTTTTTAGCAACATTTTGTGTAATTACGTTAATTTTACGGTAATAAATACCTTATTATGTTTTTTTTCTTTTTGCAATTGTTATGCTGTTTTATTATATACCCTGTCATGTGTGTTGGTATCATGTGGTATTATTTTGTGTGATCTGTTCCTTTTTTTGCCATGCCCCAAAATGGATTCTGTTAAAATAAATATCTATCTATAGAAAAAGTTACAAAACTAGTGTATTTGATCTAAAATTGAACTGCGAAGAAATAAAACTGCAAATGTCGACCATATTTATTGTGCCCACGAGGAGCTGAGACACGCTAAATCTAGCAAAAACGTCTCAGAGGAAGTGGTTCAGTGAGCTTAACCATTACAATCATATCAGTCCTCACTGACTAAAGTTTAAAACATGACTTTGGACGAAGATAGTATCGAGAGGAGAATGTAGCTCTAAATTCAGAACCAACTCTCCTCCCTCTCCCTCCCCCTGGAAAATGCAAAAATGTCATAAAAATATGATTTTTTTTGTTATTTTTGTTTACTATGAAAAACCTGATTGTCAATATCTAGTCCCGCTCCCATCCTCCTTGCCAAGGTCCAGCTCAGCGGATTTATAGGCTGATCCTCTCATAGTTCATCCATGGCTTTTGACAGACAGACCGATTGGACGATGGACAGTATTTCACTGTCTAAACTGTCGTACTGATGTATATGCATGTAGTGTTCTTGACGGCCAAAAGACTTTGGTTACAGCTAGCAGTGGTATTGTAAGTTATTTTTTTAAGTTTAGTCTATAGTGTAATTGCCAAGAAGGTAAACTCTATCGGCTTTAATTTCAAATGATACAGCCTTTAAATTCATTTATGAAACAAAATTGATTGGTTGGGGATGAAAATCAAAACTGGTCGATTGGACGTGTCACTAGATTATTAATAAACTGCCATCTGAATCAGTTAGCAATTCTTGCAATCAGAATCGAACAAAATATTAGCTTGTTATTTGCATGAGAATTTGAGCTGCCCAAAATCGGGAACAAGTGCTAAAAGAAAGTTTCCCTTTTTTACTTTGACAAAATAAACTAGAAAGTGTAAGCTTGACATGTTTCTATGGATAAGGAGCCAAATTGTTAGGGTTTCGGGTGAAATCATTTCCTAATTCCTTAAATTCTGGATGCCAGCTTTGTTCAATATTTCGTGCATGTATCTTGTTTTTGTGAGGTAACTCACAAAAATAATTTTACATTGATCTGATATTGGCTCAAACCCTAGGGAAACCATCTTGAATCTGCTGATCCTGGTAAGGTGCAAAATCAAACTTATCTATTCTGCTAAGTTTTACTACTGTGTACATTTTGGACCATATCCTTGTACTTCCAGGATTGCTGTCAAGAATAGCTTTGATCTCAAGAATAGCTTTGCCAAGCGCCTATCATGCTCCAGAGTCCTCTAGGACAACCCACTTCAGGGCCAGCAAATTTTGCAAGAGGTTACAGACAACGTCAGCAAAGATTTATTGGGTATCCTGCAAACCCGAAGATTGTAATAATCTATGAAATGCAAACATACCGGGAGAAATCATTCGAGATTCAGATGATTTAAGTTCCGAATTCGACACGACTGAAGCATTAGAATTCGATCGTGAGTCTGAAATGGATGTTGATGAGTTACGACGATGTTCTTATCAATGTGGATATGCAACACTGCTGCAACAGCAATGATGCTGCCAATTGTGGAAGCAGTTGTTGATGAACTATATAGTGATGACAAAGTTGAAAATGAATTGTATAGCAGTCAGTCCAAAATTGACAGTATTTCTGGCTCAATAGCATCAAGCCAGGAAGCTATAATTGAACGAAAACGTCCGACTAAAAATCTATCGAAAGATAAAGTTCTTCGAGCTTGTTTGCTATCGATAGCCTACTCGGCTAATGTTGGCGGAACCGGAACTATAATTGGTTCGTCTCCTCAACTTGCGTTCAAAGGAATTTTAGCAACGTTGTACCCGAATCAAGATACCTTAAACTTTGCTACTTGGATGGCTTTTAATGTGCCAGTTATGTTGGTAAACCTAGTAATATTATGGTTATGGGTGCAAATTCTGTATATTGGCTTCAAGTGCGACAATGTTGATAGAAAAGCTCAAGCTAAAGCTCAAAAAGCAATTCGGAAAAGCTATGATGACCTTGGCTCTATGTCATTCCATGAAAGTATGGTTCTTGTTTTGTTCCTTCTTCTTGTCATACTTTGGTGTTTCAGGGATCCACAGTTTATGCCCGGTTGGGCTGAACCGTGGAGAAATAGTGGTATTAGAATAGGTGACGGAACCGCAGCCATTATCGTTGTGGCTTTGTTATTTGTTGTGCCAGCAGAGCCTTATTTCTTGTTTTGCCGCCGTGAAAGCAGTGACAAACATACAGGCGCAGCCCTTCTCACTTGGAAGGCATGCCAAGAAAGAATACCATGGGGCATAGTTCTCCTCCTTGGTGGTGGTTTTGCTTTATCGGATGCCACTAAAGTCTCAGGTCTGTCGGAATTTCTTGGATCTCAACTGGAGGGTCTAAAAGTTTTGCCAGATTTCGCAATACTTTTTCTAGTTTGCATTATGGTTGCAACGGTAACAGAGATAGCATCAAATACCGCAACTGCAAATATTTTGCTTCCTGTATTAGCAAGAGTGTGTGAATTAATTAAAGTCAATCCTTTATATTTAATTACAAACTGATTCTAATACTGAAAATTATATTTAAGAACGTTGTCGATATGCTGAGTAACAGCCCCCTTTTTTAAATAAGAAGCCAGACCACACAAACTAATTCGGAGAATTAAATTCCATTTCAGATTGTTGTGAATATGCCGAAAACGTCAAGTAACGAATAATTTTCGCACCGTACAAGAAAGCAATTGAGTGAATGAATCAGTATTTTTATTACAATAAGATATAAGGGATAATACAAAAAGATATTTTGGGCACTTCGCGAAATTCATCGTAATTAGCAAAAAAAGGCACTTCAAATCACTTGAAAACAAAGCATCACTTCGATTGGAATTTGACAGGAAACAATATCTTTTGAATAATCATAAAAAAAATAATAGCCTTTTTAACCATGAGCACATTTTTCGCTACAATTACATCTGGCAGTGCATGGTAGATCTGCTAGTAAACATTTGCACTTTTGAACACAACCTTTTTTACAATTGCACTTGCAGCTCCTTACGGGCAGAAGACGCCTCTAGTAAAAGACTCCAATGCGGAACCCAGTTTCCACCTTTGTCTCGTTTCCATCCCCATTCTGAAGGATCAAGTTTAAGTGAAAACGTCTAAGTGACTAGTTCCAGAATTTGGCCTGGGAAACAGCGCGTCGGATACGCTGAAGTGTGGCTGCTTTCAATAGACGAATTTGATCCATTGATTTACCTTGAATAAACAGGTTTTTGCGAGCCTCATTGATATCAGCATCGTAACTCGTGCAGCCATATAGGAGGATGACAAATCGTTCGATTCCAACAACAACCTCCTTGTCAATGTGTTTGTCACATTCGACTGTACTAATCATCGATGATAACATCTCATGATAGACATATCATAGATTCCAGCCTGTAGCACGGCCAACGTTCACAAATGAAGAAGTGGAGTCACAGCCATGGAAGGCATGGACCATTGGAACATTGGTAGTGTTTTGGAAGCCTTACATTTGGGAGTGTATCGGAATAAACTTGCGGTTCGCACCAATTCCAAAGGACATCCTCAGTTCTTCGATAGTCCGATGCGAGAAACGCCACTAGCGATGCGACGTCGTCAGGTGTCCCGGTTCGACCCGATGGGTGAATTGAACCGATCCGGTCCCTGAAGGTCTCCGGTTCGGGCAGCGAAGCGATGAACGCCTCGTTCAGTTCGGTATCGATCCATCCGGGAGCCACCGCATTGCATCGAATGCCGTCGCGACCGTGGTCGACGGCCAATGCCCTCGTCAGCGCATGCAGGCCGGCTTTGGACGCGCAATAGGCCGCATGACGTGGATTGGAACCCAGTCCTTCGATCGAACCGACATTGACGATGGCTCCGCCGCCTTTGAGGTGTGTAATGGCATGTTTGATCAGCAGAAACGGTGCCGTGAGATTGACGGACAGGGTGGCCTGCCAATCCCCGAGCGGCATTTCCTCAACCGTGCCCTCGCGCATCAGACCGGCATTGTTGACAAGGATATCCAGACGGCCAGATGCGGAGATGACTTCCGATATGACGCGTTCAGGGCTTTCGGGGTCAGCGAGGTCGGCTTCGATCCCTTCGAACCGGTCGTCCTTGCCCCGCTGTGCCGTGAACACGCGGACACCTGCTTTGGCCAGCTTTTCGGCGATCGCCTTGCCAATGCCGCTGCGTCCACCGGTTACGAGGGCGGTTTTTCCAGCAAGATCGTTCATGACACCGGCTTGCCTCCGTTCACTTCAACGAGGGTGCCACAAATGTAACGCGCGTCGTCGGATGCGAGGAAGGCAACGACGTCGGCAATGTCTTCAGGTTGCGCGATCCGCCCCAGCGGAACGCTCGCGTTAAGCTCGGCAACCGCCGACTCAGGATCCAGTCCGCGGGCGGCAAATCCGCTGCGCAGCATGGGTGTGTCGACTTCATTGGGGCAGACCGCGTTGATGCGGATGTTCTGGTGCGCATGGTCCATCCCCATGCACTGGGTCAGCGCCGCAATCGCGGCCTTGCTCATGCAATAGATCGCATGATCGGGGCCGGGCCGCAGACCCCAGCATGAGGCGGTGTTGACGATGACGCCGCCACCGCCAGCTGCCATGACCGGGGGGTTCCGGACGGTTGCGATCAACTTTCTGCATCTGCGACTGGCGCTGAAGGCGGCCGCTGACCGGCTTGCCATTGATGCTGACCCGCGCGTCCGCCGGAGCAAGTTCCAGCTTCAGGAAACCGGGCAGGGGTACAAAACTGAAGCTCATCGACTGATTGCGCTGGCTGCCAACCTGAAAGCTCTGCTCCATTGGATGGTGCAATGCGGTTGTTGCCTCGATGGTGTAGTCTCCTTCACGCAGCAGGTACACACCCCCCTACTCGAAAGAAAAGCCACCGCTTAACTGCATGCTGTCGGCAGCCGGGGAGAATTTGATCTGTACGCTCTTCGAAGTGAACAGGAACCAGAATATCAGCACCACCAGCACAATTGCAGCGGCGCCGACATAGTGCAGCGGGGTGAGTTTTGAAGCTCTGCCGGAGGCGTCGCTGGGCGTAAACTTGACTGGTTCAATGGTCGCTGAATGGTGCTCTGGATCCTGCATGCTACAGACTTTCCTGGCACGAAACGTCTACTTCGGCAATACCGGGCAGTACTTCAATGGACATGTAGATGTCCCGGCAGCCGTCCTGACTGCCGCGAATAGTGTACTGTCCGGGCCGCAGGCTCAGGGTCTTGCGATCGAAGCGTCCAAGCTGGCCGACATTGGACATGATAATTTCGGTTGCGTTGTCGGATACAAGCACAACGTCCACCGGGTCGCGATACAGCACAATAAGCTGGTCGACGTTGTCTATAGAGGCTTGCAGGGCCGGCCCGATGTGGTCCAGCTTTTTTGCGTTTGCCAGTATGTCGATTGCGTCGAGATATAATTGTTGGCGCGACAACTTATGCGGTTCGCTGGATATTTTCTGTAGCAGGTTGCTGGCGCGTCGGTGTACACGCTGTCCGACCGGGGCGCCACCAGCGAAACAGCGGCCTGGCTTGCCGAGCGGGAAAATCGATCGGATCTGCTTGGGGGTGTGGGCGATGTCAGCTTGGGCGACAAAGATCCAATCCTGGCTCAGGTGCTGCTGGATCTGTCTATGGATGCCAACCGCTCGCAGATTGATTTGCGCCGAATTGCATTCGCAAATCTCGGTGAAGAACGACCAACCGTGTCCGTAGCGGCTCGGCAAACAAAACCAATTGGGAGGGAATAGCGTGAATTTCATCAAACCCATCGCCGCGGCCGCAATCGCGGCATTTGGCATGACCGCCACCGTCGCTTCGGCCGAGAACATTCAGATTCGGATGTCCACGCCGGCGACGGAAACCGACTGGCGTTCGCAAGGCCTGCAGGACATCTTTGCCGAAAAGGTCAGCGATTTTGCGACCTACGAGCCGCATTACAACGACACGTTGTTCAAGAAGGGTACCGAGTTGGTAGCCCTCGCCCGCGGCAACTTGGAGATGTCCATTACATCGGCCCAAGAGCTTGCAAAGCTGATCCCTGAATGGTCGATCTTCACGGCCGGGTATCTAATGCGCGGACCTGAGCACCAGAAGGCGGTATTCGAGAGCGATATCGGCGCTGAAATGTACCAACTGGTCGAAGACAAGTTGGGTGTGAAGCTGTTGACCGTCACGTATTTTGGCACGCGCCAGCTCAACCTTCGGATCGACAAGAAAATCAACACGCCCGAGGATTTGGAAGGGGTGAACTTGCGGATGCCCGGTACCGATGCCTGGCAATTCCT
>JAAAKM020073195.1:142090453-142113529 GCA_010016025.2 Alatinidae sp. Z8VKAUB7J3
GGAGCTGATATTTTAATAGGTATGACGTAATAGCCAAGAGCCATTTGCTAAGTTGCACTCAAAGAGAGAATCAGCAGGAAAACCTAAAGCAGAAGAATCGAAGTGTGATTGAACATACATTGCCCTGAGGATCCTCCCTATGAATGTACCTCAGCAAATAGTTTCTGGAAATTATTTCAGAAGTTTCAAATATCAGATATGACCTTTAAAAGTAAAATTGTAGATACATTGTCGAAGGTACATTTCAAAAGGCTACATATGAAATGATTCTTAATTCATTTTTATGATGCGTGCTAGCTTACCTGGAAGGGCCTAAAGTAGCAAAACCGGGACAGACCGACAGATTTTTCGATCGCTATATGTCATTTGGTTAATTTCAAGTGCCATAAAAACAGGGAAAGAAGGTACCAGAAAAGACCTTGGAGGGGGGCCAAGGCCCCCCAGGCCTTCTGGATCCGCCAGTGAACCTGAGTTAGTTTATTTTTTTTTCTATTTACCGTGTGGAATTACAAAAATAGAAGTTCTCCCTTTTCAATTTAAAGAAAGGTTCTGCACATATCTGGTACATCTTTTTCCACTTCACTAATTAAACAAATACTTTCTTGCTCAAATAAAGGATACCATAAGAGTATTGCAAAGATCCCAATCTTATCTTCCTCACAATATACCTCTGAAGAGATCTTTGAACAAGAAAACGAGCAGACTATTTAAATATTTTTTTTTTGTCGTATAAATGATAGGGGCAAATAAGCAATTTTCCTTTCCTAGACTTTGTGTTGCTTCGTCATTTCTTGGAATCTCATTGGTAATCAGGAAGGATCTTAGGCTTAATTAGGCGCGAAAGGAGTTTTTCCCGTATCTCATTGAGGTAGAACCAAAGAGATGATAAAAAACAAAAAATAAATAAATTACGATTCACGCAGAATCCATTCTCTTTTTACCCAATTATTCTATTAGCCAATTCCAAACCTCCTAGCCTTTTCTGCTTGTTTACTACTAATATACAAAGCCCATATCCATGACTTTGTCCGGGGGAGAGGTTTTTTTTCGGGGGAGGGGGGATTACAAAAGCTTAAAAAAGTGTCGCAAATTTGTTATATTCATTTTTGTTACATTTTTACAAGTGTGACAAACATTTCATGGGGTTCAAACCACCTAACCCTCCCCCTGGATACGGCCTTGCATAATAATATAATTCTAATCCCCCCCCCAAAAAAAAGTACAAATGAATTTCAAATGTTACGCAAGAAATTGGGGAAGGAGTTTCTAACATGCTGCATTATCGCTGAGCACTGTATTTCAATGGTTTAAACAAACTCAAAAATCTTTAAATAATTTCAATGGCTGTGACTCGGTCTCCGTTGTTTGTGTTAGACTTTCTGCGTGTCTTGCCATTCAACTAGGTTATCATCCTTGGTTAATGCTTCTTCAAATCTTATTAGCTGTTACGATATTTTACGGTGCCCACTGGGAAGCATATGCTACAGGGACACTAATATTTGGAAACTTTGGCCCCACGGAAGCTCAGTTCACGGTCATGGCAGTATCATTAACATCAGCTATACTCGGTCAACCCGTCTGGTCTCTCACATTTTTCAGTGATGTTTTATCATTACGTCTGATGGGTAGTGTACTTACCCATATAATACATGCCATCATTTTTTTTTTCACAACTTTATTCAATCCTATTCAAAGGGTCTGGTAAAAACAGATCTACTATGGCTAAAACCAATGTTTTATCTCCCGCTTTACCCATTTGCATGGCCAGTTTTTTTGCTTATGTAATTGCTGCTAAGTCTCCAGAACTATATGAAAGCCAATGTGCTTTATATTTGCTAGCTTTTGGAATGGTCACAGCTAAATTCACTATTAAGCTTGTGATTGCAAATATGTCCAAAAGTGAATTCAATTGCTTGGATTCATTGATGATTGGGCCACTTTTTATCCTACTTAATCAGTATTTTGACAAGCTCATCCCGGAGTACTTTTTTCTTCCGTGCTGTATGATTTGGATTATTTTTGATTTTATATTATACTCCATAAGGATCTGTCACGAGCTGTGCACATACTTAAATATTGATATATTTAAAATCAAATCGACAGACGTTCCAAAGAAATGAAGCCTTCTAAAGACAACCCCTGATTGTAAGATTATCAAGGGGGAACGACTGTAATTCACAATCCAACTCCCGGCAATCAGAAAAAATGGTGTTTCAAAAAAATTGTAGAATGGTGAAAAAGCGAAATGAAACCATCAGTTACTTCCATATACAATAAGAACTAAATATTAACTACTATTAGTTGCTCTCAGTTTTTTGTTCCATTACAAAAGAAAAAAGAAAAAAAGAGGACTAGACTTCAGAAAAGTATACATTAGCAAAAAAAGGACATCAATACCAAGGTGATGCCCGCCACAATTAAATTCGTCGAAAGTGCACCTTGCCATGCGGTTTTCCCGCCAATCCCAAAGAGCTTCTTGATTTGGTCCACCCAAATGAGCACGGCGATTCCGTTCATGAAACCCGAAATCACAACTTTGGGTACGAGTTTAATGAAACGGCCCAATTTCAAGACAGCCATTAAGATCAGTAAAGCACCGGTCACGATGAAGGTCAGGTTTATAAAATGGTCAGAGCTACCTGCTAACCCCAGGGTGCCCCACTGTTCATTCGCAAAAACAATGAGCGTAACCGTGATCGCGGTCATCGGTGCGGTAGGTCCGGAACACTGAATCCGGGTTCCACCGAAAAGAGAGGTGATCAGGGCAATTATGCCTGCCGAAATAATCCCGGCAAATGCGCCTCGGCCACTCAAAACGCCAAAGGCGGCGCCAAGACTGATTGCGACGAAACTGACCGTCAGGCCAGCCACTAAGTTCGCAAAAATATCGTGTTTTTCAAAGTCCTTGGGTCGTGTATTGTCCATATCCAACAACATCCTTTGAATTCGTATTCAAGAAATCCTAACGAGCTGAAATTAAAAAAAGACCCCCCTTCTCTAGCGCTGCCAAGTCACGAAAACCTGACAAGAGAGCTTCGAGCTGAAACATTGGTTTTAAATAACCCAACAATTGCCGGTTATGGTGATGATGTTAAAAATCATCTCGAAATGGCCTAAATTTTGAGGCGTTTCGAGGCTAACCAGGCAATTGCCTTCCGTTTTTTATTCAAAATAGTACAGTTTTCTGGCCTGCTCAAGAAAAATCGGAACAGTTTCCCTAGCTCTGAGGATCTCCTCGGCCAAAACAATAATTCTTTTTCAGGAGAAACGAGGAAAGGCGGGGGTAAATCGAGGTAGTTCGGTCCGCAAACCAGGGTTTCAATTCCATTCTCCTTCAGCTCATCAATGGTCAACCTAAATTATTCTGTTCATTAAACCATTATACGATGGATTTGGCGATCAGAGCTCGATATCAACAGCAGTCACACCTGCACTTTTTAAGCTGTTCGTTCTCCCCCACCCTCCGAAAAAAATCATGGATACACCCTTGAACAGAATCACTGAATCAGCAGATAGGGCTAGTCTGATAAATCGATTTTCCTACTGTACTTCGCTATTCGTCGAGCCAATGTTTACGAAAAGTGTTTTGTTGATGATTATAATCTCGCTAATACATAAATTATCATAGGTGCTTCGGCCATGTAGCAATATATCGAGTTTATGCATTTGGAACTACTATTTTGAAGAGAATCTATCCCACTGGCCGTCCTATGATATTGAAGTGGCATCAGAAGATCGTCGAGCAATGGAAGAATTGGCTATGGAAGACTATGCCACGTCGTCGCAAAGACGTATTGTAACTGTTGGGTAAGATTGTCAATAATATTAATATTAATATTTATTAATATAATAATATTAATAATAATATTAATAATATTATTCATTATTAATAATATTAATATTTCTCATACAACTGGAAAAAGGATGAGAAAAATGGTCAGCCCGCACCAGCCTCCATTTTCTTTTATGATTCAAACTCAAAAGATGTTACTTGAGAGTTATGTCCCCTCTTAAGAAAGCATGTTAATAACAAAAAATAAGTAGTACCAAACTTACATAGTGCTCCTGCTAAATATCATAGTTCCTTTTCAGACAAAACGCCCCCCACCCCGATTGTCTTAGATACATACTTAAATAACGGGTTTCTCCGGTGCTTTTGTATCTCGTGATGTCTTCTTTATTAACCGGTCTCTTCAATTCTTTACCCGGTGAAAACCATCTCACTAAGGTATAAACCATCTCACAACAGAATTTTTCGGTAAAAATATTCTCCAAAAATGACCTGAAAATGCGGATAGGTACGAAAGAAAACGTGATAGTATGATCAATCGAAATATGCTGCATAATATAAAGTTATAATTCGATTGTTTTAGCGTTTTCTTTTAGTTTTGTGTATTTGCTAGGACTATATTTGGGAACATCAGGGGGGATGCATTTTCAAAAAAATGACTACGATATTTTTCTGAAAATGATTTTTTCAGTAAAAAGAATAAAAAAAAAATTAGAATATAAGGTACATTATTTATTGAGACAACATTGTAAATATGCAACTATAAAATAAAATCAAGCTACCTTTTCGTTGTGGGCTAGTTTATATAATAAGTCTTCTATATCGACTGGAACATCTCTGCGTATGGACAAGACCAATCCATTAGGCCGTTCCTGACCTGAAGCATTCCTGGTATAAGATTTCATTCTTCTAATTGTAGACAGAGAACGCTTGCATGTAGCTGTAGTGACTGGAATCATTGTACCAGTCTTTAAAAATCAATTTAGAATGGGGAAAACATTCTTATCACATTCTTTTAAGCACGTTATGAAATATTTTGGTGCCACATTTCCTGACTGTATCCACAATCTCCTCCATAAAGCTAACTCAGCTTGCAGGCTTCCCCTATGGCTGTCTACAGCAAGATACAAAAAATTGGTTAGATTATCCAATATCTCTTTTGTTTTTTCTTCGTCGAGGGAAATACAGTGGTGAGGAAATATGTATCTCAGTGACTCCAGCAATTTTCTGTGACTAAGGAATGTCTTATGCAGCTACTACAGAAAGTAGTCCATAAATGGGATAAACACCGAAAGTCGGTGATACTTTTCAGGATCCTCTTGCTCTCTTCCATAATTATTCCTCTACGTCCGTTTTGGAACTCATCTGGGCACTCTAACTCTGACTTCAGCATCTTGATACAGCTCAGTCACTTTAGTAAAAAGTGGATGAATTATAGCTTCACTCCATTCTTTCATGTCTCTAACTTGGCTCTTAAGATTGTCAGCGCGTTTGAGAAAGTATACGAGATCTATAGTTTCTGATTGCAAATATGTTAGCAAATTTTGAGAGACTAAAATCTTTACTGACATAACCATAGCTGCAAGTAGCTTGCAACAAAACTGCATCTCTAAATAGCAGATAACAAACAATAAACTTTGCTTGAAGATTCAAAATCTGAATTAGGAAGTTCCTGAATTTTCCCCATAGCCTTACGATTAATAATGAACATCTCTTTACACAATATGAATACTTTTAAAGGGGCATAAATTTGAATTCCTAAATTGTAACGTTTCCTTGACAATTCGCCACTTTAAGGATGATTAGGTTGTAAAGTTGTAAACTAGGTTGTAAACTCATGCCTTGCCTGGAGTTTTATCTTAACGATGAAATTTTGTCAGTGAAATTTTTGTGAGATTGTAACATTTTCCAAGGTTATCTGCAACCTTAAGAACGGTCAGTTTGCAAACCTACTCATGCCTTACCAGAATATTTGCCTTACCTATGGAACTTTTGTAATGGGAATCCTATGTCCTTATACGAAATATTTTTCTAAGCTATTTGCCACTTTAAGAATGATCAGTTTGCGAACTAAAAACAAATAAATCAAAGAAGACGCAATTCAAAGTAAATGTTGAAGTGTCTTTCGTATCTTTTTGATAATTCACTCATTATTTCATAATTTCTGGGAAAGAAGGTAAATATTGAAATATTTGAATTGTTTACTCACAGGAGCACAGTCTAATCAATCATATTTCAAAATTTTTTGACGATATCAAAAATCTAAAACAAATAGTTTCTGGTAGAAGTAAAGAACTAAAACTAAGAAGTGGATTATTCTAATAGTAACCAAAACGCTAAAAAAGCAGCTTTGACAACAATACATACATTAAAGGAATGGATTTCCATGGTAACTCTAAATCTGTGAAGTTGATTGAATTTAATGTTACCTTCCAAAGTTTTCGCCTATGAAGATTTGCTTGATTTTCAATAAAGAAGGAAAACATCTCCAAACAGGCAAGTAATTTTGACAAAAAAAGGAAAAATACCATCAAATATATCATATCACAGAATAATTCTAGAAAGGGGTTAAGCCCCTATTGATAAAATTGCCAAAATATTCCACATTCCCACCCCTCCCCGACAAAGATAATCACAAATGCGTATATGTTTTTTACTACCCCAGGAGGAATCATGTCGAATGACTGGTCCTAAGATGATTCAAACGGAAATTAAACTTTTAGTCTCCTGATTAGGCAACAAAAAAGATTTGATTAAAATTATTGAAAAACTCTGTATCAAAAGTAGAAAAACCGGTTTACTCAGATCAAACAAAGCAAACTTCTTGAGTTTGTTGTAGATAATACGTAAATACCCTCGCGTTGTATATACTACTTTCCAAAAATCTTTCATCTGTTTAATTTACTTCTTTACTACCCTAATCATAATTTGTTTCTTCTCTTTTTGTTTCCAGGAAAGTGTTGTGCGATCTCTTCTACCAAAAGATAAGAAATCAAAGGCTATTTCAAAGGAAAAAATTCATCCATTTGGACCACTGGAATAGGAAAATGAAAAGGCTTCCCGGAAAACTCCAATTAAAATGAATAAATATGAAAAAAAAGTATACGGCTCGGAAACTACGGGCAGTGAATTTGAAGAATTTAGCTTTTCAATTTGCTGGCTGCGAAATTTTGACTTAAACTTAAATCCTGGAAGCTTTTCTCGGAGATTGATTTATATTACCCTTTTTCTGTTATTTGTATATTGCAAAATAAACAAGTAGCACATTTATTTAGAATATGTGAAAAATACTTTTTGTACTTGATTAAATTTCATGAATAGTGGTTGTCTTTTTTCATTGTTTTATCGTCCCAACTGTTAGCAGTTTTGTCATGCAAGGTAGGCTTAATAGTTCATAATGACGAAGAACACACTGCCTTTCCATAATACAAATGCAGAAGAGAGAATAATGAGGACTTTTCTCCCAAGACAGTGAACGAACAAAACCTATTTGAATATTTTGGCCCTATATTTTAGAAAATGGGTTTTTAACCGAGAACTTTTATTGTAAGTGTGTTATTGTTTATTATTTTCTTTGCTGAAGACGGCCTGGTCTGAAATATTCAAATAGGTTTTGTTCGTTCACTGTCTTGGGAAAAAAGTCCTCATTATTCTCTCTTCTGCATTTGTCTTAATAGTTCTACTACATTATTTATTAATATTGCTTTAATTATTCAAATTACTTCTGACTATTAAAATAGGAACTAGAACTTACTATTTACAATTGGATGAGCCCTTTTCTATGTTTTTACGACCACGCCTTCTATGCGTAGCGGCCAGGTGAAAAAAAAATAGATCTTTCAGACAAGTAAGTTTCAAACCAATGATAACTGTTTCCCCGTATCCCTAGGTGTTCCATCTCAGAGACTAGGATAGTATGTGATATGCTGTCAAACACTTTTCTGAAATCAAGGAAAATTGCAGCTGGAATTCTACCCTAATCAACTGCCTTGTGAATGAAATTCAGTAAGGCCATGCAAGCATGTTTTTTGAGTTGTTAGGGCAAAAACCAAAGTGTTGTAATGGAAAAATTGTTTTTTATCAAGAAAAAAAACAAGTCTAGAGCACATTCATATTTCAAAAACTTTACTTAAGCCAGATAAAAGAGAAATTGGTAATGTGAAATTTTTTTCCTGCATACTGTCTCTAGATTAGCAAGTGAAAAAGGAAGGTGATTAGATGATTGGATTAATTGTAGGCTACCTACTATCTACCTCCTGTTAGTTTAGCTGCTTTTATGCTGCAACAAAATATCTTTATATGTTCAATTGAATATTTTCTTTTAGAAATAAAAAAATGGCGTCTGTTGCGACAGCGAGGAGGCCCCAAGAAATTACACAGCCATATGGGTATCCTTGCAGACGGGTTTATGTTTATTTTTGGTGGTATGAAAGAAGGAAAGTATCGCGGGAAATCATGGAAGCTAAAAATTGGTAAGTGCAGACTAAAGTGAGGATCAATTAAACTAGGCTAAGAGTACAAACAATCTTAATAATACTTTCTTGTTCTTTGCAGGAATTTTTTTCTCATTCAGATGTTTGAATCAAAGTCTTATGGTGGACTTATTCATCTCTTCTTAGACTTTTGTACTTAATACGAGATGCTATTCAGCCTCTTAATAAGTCCCTTCTCATTTCATCGTTTTCAAACAGTTCATGGTAACGAACTGTAAATAAAGAGCTACTCAGGGCAATAGTAACCAATACTCTAAAAAAGGGAGCTTAGATAAGAATTAATAGGTCAAAAGGATTGGCTTTTTATGCAGATTAAATATAAAAAACAAGTTGTTAACTGTAAACAAGGAGCAACAATAAAACTATAAATAAACAGAAATTATTCCGGAAGCCGCGGCGGGATGGTTCGAGATCCAGTTGCGCGGCGCGGCCGGAGGCGAGGCCCGGGACTACCTGGCGCAGCGCGGCATTGCGCCGGCGACGATCGAGCAGTTCCGCCTCGGCTTCGCGCCGGACCGACGTGGTGCCCTGTTGCAGGCCATGGCCGGCCGCGACATCGATAAGGATCTGCTGGCCGAGGCCGGCTTGATCAAACTCCCGGAATCGGCAAATGGGGCGGAAAGTGGGGCGTCGAGCGGGATGGGGAACGCGCCGCGGGACTACTTCTTCAACCGCATCATCTTTCCCATCGGTGACCCGCGCGGCCGTATCGTCGCCTTTGGCGGGCGCGCGCTCGGTGAGTCCCGGGCCAAGTATCTTAACTCTCCGGATACACCTTTGTTTCATAAAGGCCGCGTGCTCTACAACCTTTCACGGGCGCGGCAGGCGGGCCGCGACAGCGGCGAGCTCTTGGTCACCGAAGGCTATATGGATGTTATCGCCTTGACCCAGGCCGGCTTTCCGGCGGCCGTGGCGCCGCTCGGCACGGCGATCACCGAGGCTCAGATCGAGCTGCTCTGGCGGGTCGTGCCGGAGCCGACGCTCTGCCTCGACGGCGACAGCGCTGGCCAGCGTGCGGCCTATCGCGCGGTCGACCGTGCCTTGCCGCTGCTCAAGCCGGGCTGCTCCTTGAGATTTGCCGCCCTCCCGGCCGGCGAGGATCCCGATTCCCTGATACGGGCCCGGGGCAGCGCGGCCATGCGCCAGCTGATCGAAGAGGCCCAGCCCATGGCGGAAATCCTCTGGCGGCGCGAGACCGTCGGCCAGAGCCTGGACACGCCGGAGCGCCGGGCCGGGCTGCGCCAGCGCCTTCTGGCCGCGGCCAGGACGGTCCAGGACGAGGGCGTGCGGCGAGCCTATGACGAGCATCTCCGCAGTCTCTACGATCAGAGGTTGGGCTATCGGCCCCCCGGGCAAATTCGCGCCGGGCGCGGCGACAGGGGCCGAAGCTTCGGCCGCTTGGGCGGGATTTCGGGTGGCGGCAGCGGTCGCGCTATACTTTGATGTCCGTAGACGGGGCTACCGAGATCAGTATATTTGAGCATTTTTGTAGGTTTGCCATTAATTTAGTTAGGGCTAACCGCCCCAAGGACCCTCCCCTTATACAAATTGAAGCTATGTGCAAGACCTTGGATTTTCAACGGGGTAAAATATCATTTATCTAGCTACAATAACGACATGTATAGGGCGTTGAATTGACGTTTCGGTTGCTGAAACGTTGATTCGGTCCTATCAATATAACTTCTTTAAACGTTCTTTAAAAGGGACTTCGACTTAATCCAAGTTTTGTTGTTTTTGACCAAATTCTTAGGAATTTTTACTGTTTCCCATCCATTTTTCTACGCGGCCCGCCATTTTTTTTTAAGCCAATTTTAATCAACGGATCAAAGCTAAATTTCGAAGTGCTTTGAAGACCCATATAAGGTGATCGTAATCTTTTATGGTGACGTAACAGCTAAATTGTCGGTTTGATTGAGGCTCGGTGTAGATTGTGTTCCGCTTTTTGTATTTGACTTTATAAATATTGTTGCAAATTTATCTGTATATCTTCTGGGGTTTGTCCTTAGGCGAAATTATGTGTCTTTTTGGTGGGCTCAAACTTGCTGGGAGCATATCTGTGCAACCCTTGTTGAAGGGCTTCTAAGACCTGAACTAAATTATCTTACGTGTTTGTTCTTACTTGCTAGAAGTTTGTTTTAAAATAACATTAAATTCATAGACTTCACCTCTTCCCTCTCACAACTATCCCAGTTTTTGGGATAATCTCAAATATGAAATTGAAACCAAAAAAGGAAATCTAAAAATTCAAGAAAAAATTAATGATGCAGGAAAATATGTGGTGGCAAATCTATGGTAAATGGATGATTGACAAATGAGCAGTCCAGGAAGGGAAACGTTGTCCCTGAAAGGAGTTTGGAAAGTGTCTAAAACCCAATACCGTAATATTCAACCCATTCACCTCCGCCAAGAACTATAAATTAAAACATATCAGTTCCAGTCAAAGCTAAAACTACAGATATGGTATTAATTGTTCCCCATTTCGCAACAAGGTGGTGATCGGGCAGATCCACAGCACGGACGTACCCGGCAGCCAGAACGATCCGCTGCTCAAGCTGCAGTATCACTACCTTCGCGGTGTCGGCCGCATCGAACTGCTGCTGCGCGCCCGGCCGGGCGACAGTGAAGTGAAGAACATCCTGCTGGCCGAGAACGTGCAGAGCGAGGAGGCGGCGGCACACAACGTCGAGACGACCCTGGCGATGGTCGATGCCGCAGCGGACGACGAGCGGTTCGCGCGACCCGAGCAGCGACCCACGGTCTCACTGAAGCTGTCCAGCTACACCACCGACCCGCTCGAGGAGGGCGGCGCGGCGGCGGCATCTCGGGACGCCGTGTTCCGAATCGCGGAACGGGCCAAGGAGCGCGGTGTGCGGCTCACCGTCGACATGGAGGGCCGCCACTGGACCGAGTTCACCCTGGAGACCCTGACCGACCTCCACCGCGCCGGCCACACGGACGTCGGGGCCGTGATCCAAACCCGGCTCCACCGCACCGAAGCCGACCTGGAGCGCCTCCCACCCGACTGTCGGGTGCGGCTGGTGATCGGCATCTACCAGGAGCCGGAGTCCGTCGCGATCACCAACCGCCGCGAGATGAAGGAGCGCCTGCTCAGCTATGGGGCACGGCTGCTCGAGCGCGGCCACTACGTCGAGTTCGCCACCCACGACGAGCCGTGGATCCGCAGGTTCGTCGACGAGGTCGTCCCTGCGGCCGGGGTCGGGCCGGATCGGTTCGAGCTGCAGATGCTCTACGGAGTGCCCCGAAACCGCCTCTTGCGGCAGATGGTGGAGCGCGGGATCACCGCGCGGCTCTACGTGCCGTTCGCCGAGAGCTGGCCGCAGGCGATCCGCTACCTGCGGCGCCGACTCGACGAGTACCCGGCGATGATGCTGCTGGTCGCGAAGAACCTGCTCGCCTACTGGCGCTACGTTGCGGCGTACGTGGAAATGCGCCGCGACAACCCTGCGGATGACTTTACGTCTGAACTACTTGCTGCCCACGCCGAAAACCCCGACGACCTGGCATACACTAGAACTAACTATGGAGACTTTGGGCCCGGGATGGACTGCTCTGACCAGATATTCAGCTTTATACAGATTCTAGAGCATAGATTTTAACATCAACAAGAGACTATCCAGGTGCTCATTGACTTCATTACTGCTTTTGACATGGTGGGACGCCATATGGGCCGCCATGAGAGAAGACGGCGCACCTGACGCGCTAATCTGAGTGATCCAGACATACCATGCAGGTACAAAAGCTCGCGTTAGAACCAATGGAAGTCTCTCTTCACTTTTTGATATTGAGTTGTGGTTAAGTCAAGGATGCATTCTGTCCCCGATCTTGTTTAACTTTGTAATAGACTAAATTCTAAAAGAAATGGAGCGGTATCAATTCATTACAATAAGCCTTTCCCTGTCAGTAACGGATCGAGATTATGCCAGCGATGTTAGTCTACTTGTCGAGTCCATCCAATAAGCCCAATCAATGTTTGACGACCTATATAGTAAGGGCAATTTCGTTGGTCTTCAAATGAATCAGCAGAAAATAAATACGATGAGGACAAGCCGCTTTGGAGACGAACCTGTCCAGCTCGACGGAAATCCCATTGAAGAAGTTGACTTTTTTCAAATACCTTGTTGGACCACTACAGTAGCAGCATAGAGTAAATCCAAGCGCACTTTTGCCTGGGTGGTTTTTCACCGTCTGAGGAAACTCCTATGGAGCAAACACCAGATTACATTAAAGACAAAATTGCAGATATGTGATGTGATGGTGGTGTCGGTACTACTGTATGGCTGCTAGATCTGGCCCCCAAAACTTTAGAAGCCCTGGATCTGAATGCCTTGAATCATAAATGCCTTTGGTATATCCTGAAGATAAGGTGATACACGAAAATTAGCAACGATATCATCTGGGTTGAAACTAGAAACCGGCCTCCCATACTAAATCTCATCAAATGTAAACATCTCCGATGGTTTGACCATGTACTGCGACACCCTGACGACGCGATATCAAAGCAGTGCCTGGAATATCTCTCGCTCCCATTGCAGAGGGGAAATAAGGCGAAACAATATCGCTGCAACCTTAATTGCTATTAATGTGACGGGACTTCGGATAAATATAGAAAAGGATCTGAGGGGGCGGGTGAAGATAGGAATTAATCACTATTCTCTAATCATGAATTGGTGGCACTTTTAAGGTGCCTTGTAGCACGAAATATGACATAAAATATACGAAAATACAAGTGAGTATAAGAAAGCTCAGGAGTCTAAAATGTCTTTGACTGTGTTTATCAATAGATAATTTGAAGCCAAAGGGCCATAATCTAATCCGGAATCTGAAAATAAAAATAGTGCACAGAACTCAAGTATAAAAGCACTCTTTTTCCTCAACTAAGGCTTTATTTTAGAAATTTTCCTATATATTTAATTACACAGAGATTTGTAGAATTAAAGATATCTGTAAGTAGTAAATTTATAATCTCTAAAATATTTTTCCTTAAAGATTATAGCTCTGGACATGTATTTAGAAAACGGTAAATCATCATCATTAATATCACCACAAATCGGACAAGTATACGAATTTCCAGGCTTGTCTTTTTTTACTAAACATATTCTATGGATTGGTAAGCAGTTTGAACGGAATATATATGCGTCTACTGCGTCAATGATAGTCCTCAGAAGTTTCATTGATTCAAAGGGTCTGCTCTTCAAGACTTACTTTTTTCCAGCAAATTTTTCGTCGTATGAATTGGTAAGCAGTTTGAACGGAACTCTATTCAATTTTGTACTATAAATTTTCAGTAGTCTATGGCGTCAATGACTTGATTTAGCCCATATGTATGTGGCTATGGTGTCGCAGAATGTTGTTTACAATTACATCCATTCAAATTATTAGATTTTCTTTTATTATGTTTTTCTTTTATCATGTTTTATTATTCTTTTATTATGTTCTTTTATTATTATTTTATTTATTTTTATTATTCTTTTATTATGTTTTATTATAGTTTTCTTTTTATTATTTTTATTTTATTTTAGTTTTTTTTTTATTTATGTGATGTGTTTCTTAATTCATACATTTTTTTACTTTTCTGTCTTCCTCTTCTTGGTAATTCAAAGCAGCTCTGTAAATAAAAACCCTATCATAGCCTATTCATTATTCAATTCTCTTTCCATAGGCTATATAATAATCCATGCTGTTGGTATTGCACACAAGCATCCCCCAGAGCCATTCAATGGGAAAGGGAACAGCATAAAATGCCCCAGGTGCCATGGTTGGGAGGTGCTGTTTTTGGGTGTTTGCCCACTGTGATCATATTTTTGGCTTTGGCTAAGTTTTTTTTTACATATTTTATCATTTTATCGGTTCTAATTGACTCGAGATTTTGCAAGTTCGTCACAGGGTGCTAACCGTCTTAGGTTTTGATCTCACGCTTTGCAGCTTAAATTTTACCGTATTTCAATCTTTTAGGTTTTTTTTGCTTCAACATTAAATTATATCCGAATATTTCCTGTATGCTTGATATTTGGTCTTTTTTTAAAGAAGAACGCTCTATATCCCACTCTGGGGCCTGGGCTCTTCATACCATCCTATTCTTTTAACTCACACTTTCTAACTTTGAGTTTTCCGTGTACCAGTGTTTAAAGTTTTTCATGTTCCGCGTCATTAAATTCTAACCGACTATTTGCAGTATTTCAAGATTTTGTCCTTTTATTAAATAGAAAATTCCATCCAAACTGAAGGTCTGGGATATTCTAAAATTTCGGCCCATCATACCATTCTTCGCTTTTTATCTTACACTTCCTAGTTCAATTTTTACTGGATTCAAATCTTTAAGATTTTCTGTTTTCTCTTTATTAAATCTAATCGACCATTTCCCAGATTCGAAAATTTGGTCTTTCTTCCAGGAGAAATCTCTATATCCCACTCTGGGGCCCAAGCTTTTCTGAAGCTTGGGCTTATCATAACATCCAATTCTTTTTATCTCAGACTTTCTAACTTTGATTTTACCGTATATCAGTGTCAAAGGTTTTTCAGGCTTTGCTTTATTAAATTCTAACCGATTATTTCTCGTATTTTAAGATTTGGTCTTTTTTTGAAGGAGAACTTTCTATATCCAACACTGGGGCCAATTTGATATTAGGAAATTTGGGCCTGTCATATCAGGCTGGTTGTGTTGGCTACCACCCTCGCGGGGTCCGTGGCCTCCCAGGCTCGCGGCAAGGCTGCCGCAACGTCTCGACCCACCGAGTGGATCGCGTTCCGCGCCGCCACGACCACGCCGAATCCGCACAGCCCGATCGGGCGTGACGCGATCTACGTGATCAGTCCAGCCGGTGGGAAGCCGCGCGAAGTGTTGAGCGGGATCTACGACACCTACGAACCGTTCCGCATCGTCTGGGTGCCGGGGCAACCCTTCCTGGTGACGTCGGCCGACGTGCCGGAAGCGCGGCGCTTCGGCAGCGGGGTGTTTCCGACGATCCGCGTTGCCGATGTTCGAGAGTGTGACGCTGTCGAGTCGTTCGGCAGCGCGACGGCGGACTTCGCCGTGTCACCCAACGGCACGCGCGTGGCGTGTGTGACCTACCTCGAGGGCGGCGGCTCGGAGATCGCCGTTCACCCGATCCGCGGCAAGAGCGTGCCGTTCCGCACCGACGGATCCTGGAAGGTTTGGCAACCGTGTTGGTCTCCCGATGGCCGGTTCGTGGTGTACCGCGCCGGCCTCCGTGCGAACGGCACCGTTGTCGAGAACAGCTGGGGCCTCTGCCGGCTCGACACCAAGACGCGCAAACGCGAGAAGATCGCCGGCACGTTCTCGTTCCCGGTGTTCTTGCCCGGCGGCGACTCGCTGCTGGTCATGGATTACACGTTTCCGCCGGGTGCCAAGAGCATTCGGCGGCTGGACATCGCCAACGGCAAGAGCACCGAGATCGTCAAGGCTGCTGCGCCGCAACGACCTGTTGTCTCGGTCGATGGCTCGAAGTTCGCGTTCGTGCGCGCTGGAGAGCCACTCGAGAAGTCGGACCGCATCGTGGTCTGCAGGATCGACGGCAAGAACCCGACCGAGGTCGCGCGCGGTCGGCGGCCGACCTGGTCGCCCGATGGGGGACGCATCGCCTACGAACGCGACGGCTTTGTCCACGTGATGGATCTCGCCACCCGGACCGAGCGAAAGCTAGTGCGCGGGACGGCGCCGTCTTGGTCGCGCGACTTAAATTTTTTTTTATGTGCAAATTACCCCCCTTGCACTTAGCCCGTCTCCGACGACCATCTCTATGTCCAAAAGGTATGTGAAAAGCAAATGAGCTTGGGGCAAGCTTGCAAAATCAAGCAGAAGCTCAAACAAGTTTGCTTAAAGATTGCTGATTGGAAAACTTTTGTTTGTTGCTAGCTTACATCATGGCTTGACAGAGGCTTTTGAAACCAGCCAATGGCAAGGCAAATTTCTGATTAAAGCATGTTTCAAGCCTTAAGTTTTGAAAACATACTATTAACAGGCTAAAAATGGCAGGGCAAATTCCTGATTCAAACTTGCTTTAAAACCTGCAACTTTGAAAAAAAAATAACTGACAAGATGTAAAAGAAGCCAATGATTAGGCAAATCCTTTGTCCAAGCCTGCAATTTAAATAGTATTTTTGAAATAAGTTTGCAACAAAAGTCAATAGCAAGATCTATCTTTTATTTGCCTTGGTACCTGTCAACGTCCACCTGCAATTATCTGTTACCTCATGGACACTGATTTAATTTCTATTAAATTTACTAAAGAAAATTCTTTAATAATATAGCAAATGATTTTTTGTTAACTTGTCAAAAAAGACACAATTCAAGGCTAACCTAACAGTTTTTGTTAGGATGGCAGAAATAAACTAATATCAGGAATTAAAAAATAAGCATACTGCAAAGAACTAAATCCATGCATTATAAAGCACTATTATGTAGGTTAAAATGCATATTAAAGATTATCAAAATACAAAACAATAATCAGTAGTCTAATTATGCAAAATGTTTCAATGTTTATAACAATTTTTAACCTATTCTTTGTAGAAATGAACAAAGATTCCTGATAAAGAGTAAATGATTCAAGATTTATTGTAACCAAAAAAGTAAGCTAATTTGGACCAAAGACAAAGAATTAAATGCCTTTAAGTCCTCAAGCAAAAAAAGGCATGCTGCTCTTGTGTATATGTTTTTTTTTACCTAGATGTGAATCTTCCTGTATTCTAATCTTGGTTTGCAGACTTATCTTCCTATTCTTCCAATAACGGTCGAACGCACCGCAGACGGCCCGCAGGTGACGATCGAAGGCGGCCCCTTCTCCGGCATTATCTTTGGCACCGAGGACCTGATCGGTCGTGGCGGCAGCCATCCCGGACGGCTGGTGCTGCCATGCGAAACAATCGACGAAACGCCGGGCCTCACCTACCGTACCTTCTGGACATGGGACCACTCGACCAACTGGGAACTGAGCCAGATCGGCCAGCAGGAAATCGGCGTATTCAACCCGTATGGAAAGCCGCCGAACGGTTTTCTCGCCGACTACAAGCGCTGCGTCGATTTCTGTTCGCAACACCGGATTTCGGCAATCGTGATCTATGGTTTCCTGCGCGACTCGCATGGCGGCGTCGCAACCGCGCAGGAGCTCTGCCACTACGCGTACGAGCGCGGAGTGCGCATCCTGCCCGGTATCGCGATCGGTTCCTATGGCGGCGTCTATTGGGAAGGCGACAGCCCTTGGAACCTCGCCAACTGGCTTAAACAAAACCCGCAACATACTGCGACGCTGGAAAAGGGCGTTGGCTTCCAGATCTCCGATCTCGCCTTCCCGCTCAATTTCCCGAAATCCGACTACACGTTGTCGGCCTGCCCCTCGGCGCCTGAGACCATCCAGTGGATGGAGGATGCGGTTGCCTGGCTCACCGAGACTTTCGAAATCGGCGGGATCAACATCGAGGCCGGCGACTACGGCGTGTGCGGCTGCGAAAGGTGCAGCTTGCGGCGCGACAATCCGGGGGAGGCGGCCCGGCGGCGCGATACCTTCGGCGACTACTGGTCGCATACCGACATGGCGGAGAATTTCCCCCGCCTTTACAACCGCGCAAGGTTGATCAAGCCGGACCTGTGGATCTATTCGGAAATCCAGTGGGATAATCTGCTCGACCCGGTGGCGCACGAGGCGCAGCAGAAACTGCCGAAAGGCGGCATCTATCAGCACACGACTAACCGCACCTATTGGAGCCGTATCCGGGACGAATTGACTCGCCCATACGTCGATGGCCTGCCGATGCAACCGAACGTGCTCAGGTGCGCAGTCGCGGGGACGTCACGCCGAAGCGCAACACTTTGATGGCGACCTTGCGGCGCGGGTGCTCTTGCTCGGCCTCGTACACGGCCCCCATGCCGCCCTGCCCCAGCTTCTCGACGGCAATCGACCACAGCGATTGTCCGGCCTGCACTTTGTGAGTCGGCAGGGTGCCTGAAGCCTGACCTGCGGCATTTGCAACCGTACGTGTCGCGCCGGCGCCGTCGGACGCGCCGGCATCCGTCACCGTTGCACCCGTTTGTGGCGTGACCGCCGCAACATCGGTCGTTTCGTCAGGCATGCCTTCCGCCAGCTTCTTCAGGATCGTCGCAAGCAGGTCAGGCTCCGGTTCCATGTCGCGTGCGTGACTCCACTGAAACGTTGCTTCCAGTCGGCGGCCAGCACGCCAGTAGGCGTCACCCAGGTGGTCGTTGATCACCGGGTCTTCCGGCCTGATGGAAATGGCGCGCTCAAGCTCGGCAACCGCCTCTTCGAAACGACGCAGGCGGTAGTAGGCCCAGCCAAGCGAATCGACGATGTATCCGTCGCGCGGGCGCAGTTCGACCGCTTTCTTGATCATCTCGAGCCCCTCCTCGAGATTGATGTTCATGTCGATCCAGGAATAGCCGAGATAGTTCAGAACCTGCGGCTGATCGGGAAACAGCTCGAGCGCTTGCCGGAATGCCGGTTCGGCCTTTGGCCACTGCTTTAACCGCTCATAGGCAATGCCGCGCTGGTAGTGGATGTTCCAATGCTCGCGTTGCGGTGGACCGAGTTCAGCCACCGCCCTATCATAGAGCGCTGCCGCATCCGCATATTCCTCTTTCGTCGAGAACACACCGCCCAACGCGAGATAAGCCCGGATATCCTTCGGATTCTGGACAATGAGCGCGCGCAGATGGGCTTTCGCCTCGTCACGCCGGTCCAGATCGGCAAGGTTGAGGCCGAGCTGCAGCTCAGCCAGGCGCTTCTGCGGCGACCTGATCGGCACCTTCTCATAAAGGGCGATGGCCTCGGCCGGCTTTTCCTGTCGCTCGGCAATCGCCGCAAGGTCTGCCAAAGGGGCCTGAAAACGTCCCGGTATATCTAACACTTAACTTTCTATATTCAGGTACTGGAATGTCCTCAGGATAACCTTCAGACTCGTAACGAACCCAATCCTCTAATGGCGCACTGCCCAGGCGAGATGCCCGTCGAAAACTCGCGGATCCCGTATTCATCCAAACATCGATACCTCCAGAACTTTCCAAAACCCCCTTACTGGCTACAAGTCCGTCCAAATCCCCATCCCCGTCGAGATCCCCCAAGGCCACGGATCGACCGCCAAAATTTGAAGCCAACCGAAGACGATTTTCAGCTAGCGTGAAAAGCCCATCTCCAGAGTTTAAGTAGAGGCTGCTGGCCCCAAGTGAATTCACGACCCACGCGTCCAAATCCCCATCGCCGTCGAGGTCTCCAAGCGCTACATCGGTAGAGTCGGACGGCCCAAAGGATTGCTCACTGAGCTGGAAGACGCCCTTACCGTCATTGAGCCACACTTCATCCTCTTCACCAAATATCGTGCTCACCCAGGCATCCAAATCACCGTCCCTATCAACGTCTCCCAGAGCAACGCTCACACTGGATGCGTTCCCAATCGGTCGACGGGTCCGCTCCAGGATTCCCTTCCCATCATTGATCAACACGGAGTCACCAATACCGGCCTCCCTGACGGTAACCTGTGCCACCCAAAGATCATTCAATCCATCGCTATTGAGATCCCCAAATGCAAGTCCGGGCGCCGTATATCCTCGATACCTGAATTCTCGTTGAATCATCTCAAATCGCCCGGAGCCATCGTTTGTCAAAACGCCCGCTGTCGTCGCTGCATCGAGATCCCCGTCTCGGTCTATGTCACCCAAGACACCAGCCAACGCCGGCCTGAGTTCTTGGTCGCTTCTCTCAAATACAAAGGGCGCCCCCCGGAGCTCAAATACCGAGCAAACAAGACAAAGAACAACGGGAAAACACGATTTCATGCTGGTGCACATTGAGCTGCATCGTTCAATGAGCATTTCTCGTTCCGATGTTCATCCACGAACATGGGGAAGAATCCAGCTCGCCGGATTTGCGGATCGCTGTTGGCCTGGTAAAGCTCACCCAGTTCAGCCAGTGCACTTGCGCTGCCCGCAGCCGTTAAGGTGTGGATGGCCATGATCTGCAGTTCCGGATCATCGCTGCCACGGGCGAGATCGACGACAATTTGTGCAGCGCTGGGTTGGTCGCTGGCGGCCAGGATAAACAGCAGCTGGCGACGCGTTTCACGCGACGGGTTGCCCTTGAGGAGTTCCGTGACCATCGCGATCGCGCGTTCTGGATCCCTCTCCATCAACTGATACAGCAGGAACAGGCGCAGCTCCTCATCTTTGTGATTCACCTCCTCGACACCCAGTTCGTACAACAAGACCTCGGCATCATCGATCCAATCGCTAGCGGGATGACGGCGCATCAGTTGGCGCAAGGTGCGCTCGGCTTCACGCTCACGACCCGCTCGGCTCAGGGCATAGCCACGCCAATAGAGCGACGCATCAGCTCGGCCTGCCTCATTTTCTGCCGCCTCGAAGAACTCAATGGCGGCACTCCAGTTCTGATCACGAAGGGCTTGCTGTCCGTTCTGATAGGCGTCTTGGGCGAGGGCCGAGCCAAAGCCCAACAACAGAGCCAGTGCAACGTTCGTTGTCCACGTTTTCATGGGTGTGCTTCTTTGCTTATTCATGATGGTTTAAATGCGTTCCTCGTTGACGGGGCGCGACAGCGTCTGACGCATGACGCGAACCCTGAACAGCAGGTCATCGTCGACGTAGTCCTGGAGTGGTTCACCGGCTTGGACATTGTCGCCAGCGTTGGCCAGTTCCAGGAGCAGTGTCTCTACCTCCAGTAGAAGGTTGACCACACGAGCATCACCGCTGCCAACGGCAGCAGTTCGATACAGTCGGTTGGCTTGCAGTAATTGGCCAGCATCGCCCCGCATGCCGCCCGTGAGGCGAGCGCCCGCACCGCCGCTGCCAGCGTTAGCAAATTCGGTCAGCAGAAGTTCCGCGCGATGCAGGTGACCCGCCATTTCCTGCGCCAGCAGGGCGTTGGCGTCGAATTGCGGTGGCTGTGGGGAAGGGAAGTTCCTTACGTCTGATTTCACAATTTAGATACTAAATTGACGACAAAGTTTAACAAGTTTTGATTAATGTTTATTTTATTTTCCAAAATTTCCTAATCCTCTTTTTTCTTCCAAAACCCATCATTTCTATTTTCTAAATCCATTAAATGTTCTTCTTATCTCGATCCCGCTAATTTTTAATTTTGTTATAGCCTAATGGTTCTATGGCAAATTGGTTTACTATTTGGATAAGATTTTTTTCTTTAAGACTGCCTATAGCGATTCTTTTCAAAGTTGGCACAGATTCCCGAGAATGTTGCTGTGCGGACATGATTATTTGAGACGTCCAGCACTATCTACGGTAAATTTTAACCGTTAGTCCTTGTTTATAGGGCGTAACAGGGAGAAGAGCTTTTTTTTACTATGCAAATTTAATCATGCAAAGTCATAGAATGAATTTGTCTAACAGTAATTGATTTTGGTCGTTTGCGTGATCTGTCTAGAGTAGAAAACCCGGACTTTAAAATTAAAAGATGTCATGACACAACTTTATTGGAACCATTGAAAGAGATTTGATAGATTTGGAAGCTATAATTAGGCTCGTACTTTGGGGGGTGTGCGTGATAAAACACAATAAATGTGAATACTAATTTTCTAATGGGAATGACGGAAAAGCGTAAAAATATCGATGCTCAGTGCGAAGGACACGGGCTGAAGGCTTGACCACCGTGTACATACATAAATTTTGCGTCAGAAAAGTCGAAGCACGAAGAGATGGGATAAAACTGACCCGCCATCATGTGGTAGGAAAGTCGTCCCGCGGGTGCGACATGTAACCTAAATTTAACTTTTAATCTTAACTCAAGCATTGTAAAACTATGCCAACGGGAAGAATGATTTTGCTCGTAATTTAAGACTCCAGGGCGTTTATTTTCATGCTAATAGCTGTTTTCTAAGAAAAAATAAATACAGTAAGTACAAATGGTGCCTGATTTTATCTTTAAACCAAACCTAATTCCTTTTTTCAATACAGTAAAAATTTAATTTTTTTTTTCACTGGTGGAAGGGTGTGAATAAGCACAGGATGGATGTCCCCCATCCCCCCATTGCACCTCCTGGTTGAAGGGCCTTGAGACGGAGATCAGCACCGTCGGTCAGGACCTTAAGGTTTAGTGCCGTATCCTTTACCCTTTTTTAAATATCTTTATTTCATGCAGCATTCAGGGTTCTGTACTGCGAGACTGAAGCTGAAGAAGAGGTCAGTATCACAATTTATTGATATAACAGGTCAATTGTAAATGCTTTTGGAGACCATGACTGATTAAATTAGATCAACTATGAATCTTTATGAGTCGAAGAACGCTTGTTTTCCTACTTGACGACTTATTGAAGGTTAGCTATCCTTTGTCAACCCTAGTAACTATAGAAAAAAAAACTCGCTTCTGAGTTAAGAAAGGACGACTTCCAATCTTGAATCAATAAATATAATAGTTAAGTCAGGCTTTTTTAGTCTGATACACTGTCTGACATTCGACTTTGTATCTACAGTAATGTGAATAGTTTCACCAGTTTTTTGAAGCCACCACCTAGACACAAGGTTGCCACCTCTAGTGATTTATCACTATTTCGAGTAATTTCTTACATTGCCTAAACAAATAAATCCCTATATCGGCACATAGATCAGTAAATTAGTGAAAAAAGAAAACACTAAAAATTGCTAAAATCTAGTGTTTTTTTTTATCGGGTGGCAACCCCACCTAGACACACGGATGTACGTACAAACAGTGCATAGGTATCTGTGTCCAGCAGAGACCGAAGCAACAAAAGACTAGAAAAAACAGAGCTCTGAAAGCCTAT
>JAAAKM020073195.1:142115408-142199788 GCA_010016025.2 Alatinidae sp. Z8VKAUB7J3
ATACAGAAGTTTGAGAAGAAGATATTCTAGACGCAGAACTGGTCAAAGGCCTCTGCAAAACCCCCTTTCGACTGCTTTCTCGGATAGTCTGAACGGGTGGATTGCCAATCCTGAAAAAGAAAATGTGGTCAGTGGAGAAAAATATGTATTAAGAAAACAAAGAAATTACACGTGTTGGATTTTTAAAGTTACTCACAATTAGGAATTTTAATAATAAAAAAGATTTTTACAATAAAATAAGGCAGATATTTCAGACCGATAGTCAAGGTCCATACTAATTAAAAAGACGAAAAAAATACCTATAAAAAAACAGCATTGATAAGTCATTACACATAAGCAGTTTACAAATTATGATGAAATACATACATACAAACTATGTAATATAAAATATGTATCTAATAATTCGAACTCGGTTGTCAATATTAAATTTTTTCCGTTTCATTTATATTAATTAGGTAGGCCTACACTATCATACTATGACCTGTACTGGCAGTTTCTTCATCGTCTGATCCCGTGAGGTGTGTTTTTGTCATTCCAAATATATCAATCCCACATCTTAACATCTCAAACCCTAAAATATCTTTGAATCCTGGGTTATTCATGCTTAAAACATGCCAGGTGGCTAATATGAGCCCACCTTTGTCAGAAAGGGTCAGAGGATGTCTGGGACGTGCCGAGGTCGTAGTGAATTAAAATCAAGAAAATCCAAGGCTTGAGTAATATCTCCTTCCGTTGCAATTTTATCTGGAGGAAGGTCGCAAGTCCAACCGTCCCTAGGTGTGGGTTCTGATTAAGAAACCCTGGGGCAGGCTCCATCCGCGCCCAAGAGGTTGGGGCAGCCCTATTTGGAGTGATTAATTAGAAGTGTAAACTCCATATCTAGTGGAATCAAACAAAGTTTGTATTCTTCTTGACAAGCCAGGAGTCCTTCATTAAGAAAATTGGGACAAACAGTCAAAGTTTAGCCTTGGCGGCAAGGCATTGAGAAAGAGGGGCAACCCTTTTATATACTAAATAATTTCGATTTGATTTTTAATGGTGCTCCTTACTTTCAGTTGAAAAAACCTGTTTTTTAGTTAATTTCTGATGGTTTTTCAAATATTGCCATATAATCTGGCTCTTTAATTTCTAATCTTTTTTCCGATAACTCGGGAAGTCCCGTTTTCCAAAGAGTCTTTTGTTGGAGATCCGAGACCCACCGAAGATTTCTTCCGGAAAATTCCAAGGAGCATCTCTAAATGCAAAATTTATTTGGCAAAGTCAAAGTAAGACGAATTAAAAGAATTTCATACAGGAGTTATGTCAAATACTCCCAGCGTAAAATTCCTCCCGATAATTTCACCCCCCAAATTTCCCTCGCTATGGATTTATGCGTATAATTCTACGCATAAAAACCCACCCCGAGCATAAAATCGCTCTCCCCCCAAAAATATCTGTATATTTCCCAATAACAAGTACTATATGTAAACAATAAGCAAAATTCATAACTTATAGGCCTTCCCACACGCTATGGTGGTTCTGGCATCACCCGCGCTCAAGGATGAGCCGCCATGTCCAATTACCGACGCGCCCGCGTTCCCGGTGCCACTTACTTTTTCACCGTCAACCTGCACGATCGTGGCAGCGATCTGCTGATCCGCGAAATCGACCTGCTGCGCGAAACGGTACGCGCCACCAAAGCGCGCCATCCCTTTCATATCGATGCCTGGGTGGTCTACCCGAGCACATGCATTGCCTGTGGACACTCCCGCCAGGCGATGCCGACTTCGCCCGGCGCTGGAAGGTGATCATCGCCTTCAGCAGGCGCTTGCCCAGCACTGAAACACTCAACGCCAGCCAGCAAAATCGTCGCGAACGGGGCATCTGGCAACGACGTTACTGGGAGCATCTGATTCGGGACGAGCGCGACTACCAGCACCACTTCGATTACATCCACTACAACCCGCTCAAGCACGGCCATGTGCAACGGCTGGTGGACTGGCCCTATTCGAGTTTCCATCGGGCAGTGGCGGAAGGTATTTACCCTGCAGATTGGTGCGCTGTGCCGGAGCAGGTCGAGGAGAACTATGGTGAATGAGCTACCCGCTGGTGGATAAGAAGGCCTCGTCGACCCTACTGACTAACGGGCGGCCAAAAGCGAAGATTTTGGACGTCCAGCGAACGCAGTGGTGACCGTTGAGCGCATTTCTAGGCGTGCCTACGCTTTATATTCACTGTCGCCAACCATGGTTACGTACCCGCTAGACCAGTGATCTTTGTCGAGTTCATATAGATCAATGTAAAAGCCTTGTTCTTGGTCGGTGATGTCTGGATCGATTATTTCCGGGTATTTGCAGAAACCAGGCTGCATAGATAAGCGCTTGATCGCAGTCTCTGCCGCGTCGTATGAACTGTAGACACCAATGAATAAAACACTTTCCTCACCAGAGGGGAGAATGTGCATGTGCTGTACAACGTGTACGCTCTTCATAAACGCCTAACGTAGAGGTAAAGGGGTCGGGGCGCGTAGTGCGGAGGGAACCCAAACGCAGCTTTTGTAGTGGTCCACTTGACCGCCATGATTGTGTAACAGTAAATGTTGTTGATGTTTTTATTTTTTATCCTAGCTTTAGTTCAGTCAGCTCCAGTTTCCGAGACCAGCTTTTGTTTGCACTTTATCAGTTTCCTATAATTTTTGAGCGGGCTCTTGACTTCAAGACTGCAAAGTTAAATCTGAACTGATATAGTATATAATATATCAACTAATATGTGCAAATGAGTGTATGAACAACTAATATAATCATTTGCATCAACATGGTGTTCATCCAAGACCCTTGATTGACACTATTTGCTATGAGCTCATGTCATTAGCATGGCTAGTTTAGGGGTTGATTTAAGAAAACGCAATGAATAATTTCTGTTGTCACCGCAATTGGTACCATAAGATTATGTAAATTTACACTTACACTTGAAGGTTGGGGAATGGGGAAACATTCCCCTTTTAAGATTGGCCGGGAGGACCCCTTCGCCCCGAAATGTTATCCCAAATACGGAGTCTCTTAGGCATCTATAGCTCTTGGGAATTCTTCCGATGCCTCTCCTCCTATAAGCCAGATCTCCTTGCGCTTGTATATAAATATGTACTCTTGTTAATAAAACATATTTTTGTTTTAAAACACCATTCCATTAAAAATAAACGATTAGGTAAAATATAAACTTTTCGTAAAACGGCTCAATTTTGTAATACCTTTCTAAGATGTATTACGCCTTTTGACGTTACGGTGAGCATTGCGCCTCCTAGAAGTTTATTTTTCATTTCTTTATTTTGATAGTCTTTTTTTCGTATTAAAACAAATAGTTAAAATTTTGGCATAAATATTACTTTTAACACTGTCAGATTTGTCTACATTTCAGATACCTCGGTAGGTGAAGATGTATTTTCAGAAAAAGGAGAAAGTACGTTACAGGATGTTGTGCTGCCTGTTCTGTTGTTTTCCTGTAACCGTCCGTCTGTTCAAAGAGCTATTGATTTGCTGGTGAAATATCGACCAGATAAGGAAAAACATCCCATAATTGTTAGTCAAGATTGTGGGCATGCTGAAACTGCCGAAGTTTTACAGCGGTATAATCTTTGAATATAACGGCAGGGTAATTTTATCTTTTTGTACATAAAAATCGCACATAAATTTAGATTTTTGCACCTCTCTTTAACTTCCAGCTTCTTCATTATCTTTGAATATGACGGCAGGTTAATTTTATCTTTTTGTACAAAATAATGGTGATGTGGATCTAAAGTGGAGATTTCACAAGTTGCTGTGCAGTTTCTAAATTATAATTTAACAAAAAAGTTGCAAGGTGGATCGAATGTAGAGATTTCACAAGTTGCTTTGTAGCTTCTCAAGTTAAATTTGTGCCCCTCTCTTTGGCTTCTAGCCTGTTATTGCCTTTAAATAAAACAGTAGGGTAATTTTGTTCTATTTTGTTTTTCTGTATAACAATTGTAAGATACAGCGATGGGTGAGATTTTTAAATTTGCTGTGCGACTTCTAAATTTAAATTTCGGCACCCTCTTTGGCTTCTAGCTTCTTCCATAGCTTCCAGTGAAGCATTATGTTTATTTTAGGTTTTATTTTTTTGTATATAATAGTAAATATTTGTATTAGATGCTAAACAATTATGTTTTACGTAGTGCGCTGTGTGAGCTAAAACATGATTGAATTGTAATAATAAAAGTGCAACATTTTTTTTTACATTTTATGCTGATAAAATCTACGTCCTTTTTTTATCTAAATTAAAACTTTCTTTACTTGAAATCCATTTTTTTTTCTCAGCTTATCATGAACCAGTTTAAATGTATTAAAATCTTATTAAATGTTGGTCTTCGAACCTGCTTAGAGATCCCTGGTAAGAGCAAGACACTTAAAAGAGTTCCTTGGGGCTTTAACTCTTACTATTCTGTCAAAATTATTTTTCCTACTTGTAATCAGTTCTAGTCGTAGGCTTATAAAAGGTAAAGAGATGCAAAATAGATGCTGTGATTTTCAAGCTAAAAACGACTGTGTTAATTCAATACAGTCCCATTTGCTTCCAGCTTTCCAACCAAGAAGTATTCTTATAGTCTGCTTGTATTGTATTGTATCAGATTAACGACGCTTCTTGACTACTAAGGTCCATCCCAGCCGTGACAAAATCAATCCATTGCCGGTCTGAATTCAACACAGTATTTGAACTAGTCTCGCTTCGCAGCTCGCTTCTATGCGAATGGGCTTAACCTAACGGCGCAGTTTTAAAAAAATGTTTAGAAAATTCAAAGAAAGCGAAATTCGTGAGTCGCTAGTTATTTATGGTACTAGGGGCTCAAGTTTTTCCCAGGCCCCAACACTTGACATGCTTGTATAAATTTGAATATCTAATAATTTATTAGTGTAATCTAAGAAATTCTGCTTCTTAGAATTCAATTCCTGCTTCCTGTTAATGCATCAAAGGATCATCCATTTTATAAAAATTGTTTTCTTCTCGGAATCGTCGTTATTCTCACTGTTGCTTCTCTTCTAACTGCTGATTTCAATTATGATTCCATGAGATCATCTCTGTCGATTTTCTCCTAACCTCAGAATCTGTTGTTCAGTATTTTCATTTGAGATCCGTAGTGATGCTTGTTGTCACAAATATCCTTTTCGCTTCATTTTCGTGCATTATTAAAAAAAAAGAAATATTCCCATGCCTTTTGCCTTAGCGCTTTCGGATTCTTTCAAAATTGTTTTCAAGGAAAAATTATATACACATACATCAATAGGTATA
The DNA here is from genome assembly GCA_010016025.2 of Alatinidae sp. Z8VKAUB7J3. Lineage (NCBI taxonomy): Eukaryota > Metazoa > Cnidaria > Cubozoa > Carybdeida > Alatinidae > Alatinidae sp. Z8VKAUB7J3. The sequence continues at coordinate 142,120,689 of JAAAKM020073195.1, forward strand.
TAGTTGTTCGTTTAAAACAACCATATATATTTGTCATTCTTTAGTTTTAAGTCATAATATGTCAAAAAACAATTTTAATTGTGCTATGAAATTCTAGAGTGAATTCAATCCCTCCTTCTTGTTCATGCATCAAATAATCCTCCATTTTATAGGATTTTTCTTCTGGGACTCGTTGTGATTGTCACTGTTTCTTCTCTTGTAACCGCATATTTCACTTACGATTCCATGTATTCGTTTTGACGCTGGCTATCATGTGTCTTCTAGCCACAGGTCGCTCTTCATTTTCAAGCATTACTACCCCTGACTTTGGACTTTCAATGCATATACCCTTTGAAATATCTAAGATACACATAGGTATTGCCATTGTTTTATTCTTTAGTTTTAAGTCATAGAATGGCAACTGAGCAGTTTCAGTTGAATTTATTAATAGTTGCATGATTGATCTCAACTTATTATTTAGTTTTTTATTATTATTAAGTTCTTTTGCAGTTAAATTTTTATTTTTTTAATTTTTTTTCATGATTTTTTGTTAAATTTTATATTCTTTAGTTTTTAAATTATGAAGATTTTTTATTACTAAATATGTAATTATTGTATTGTATTGTATCAGATTAACGACGCTTCTTTACTACTAAGGTCCCTGCGTCGGCCCTATATGTAATTATTATTATTTAATCACTTTTTTGAATGATCACTACGAAATTCGGCAGCGTTAAATTTTTATTTTTTTAAATTTTTTTTAAATGTCGATAACGACAACTCAGTCGTTATCGGAAACTTTAAAAAAAAACTTAGTTATGAAGCTGCTGTGTGCAAAAATACAGTTAACTCTTGAATATATTAATAGTCCAAACAATAGTTTTCAAACATCAATTTGAATAGCTATGTAAATTCCCTTAGCTAGAAGAAAATCACATTTGAAATTTTTTTTGAACAAGGTTACATTTAGAAAACTGATTAAGACGAAATTACCCGATGAAAACTCTTGATCACCAACCTAAAAACTGAGGAGATATGAAATATATAGATTATGCAAGATATCACAACCTAATTAATTGTCCAGTGACTCCCAGCAAAAACTTCCCATTCCGGGAATCGAACCCGGGCCTGCTGGGTGAAAACCAACTATCCTAGACACTAGACCAAATGGGAGTGATTGTATTAGTTAACTTATGAGAATATCATTTATTAGCCTGTTTATTCATCTTAGGGCCCAACACATGTAGTTTTTTTCGGGAACCGATTTCAGCAGTTCAGTGGGCAAACAATAGCGGTAAAAAAGCTATTTGCGTGAGATTTTCAAAAGCAACATACCGGTTATTAATAGTTGCATGATTGATCTCAACTTATTATTTAGTTTTTTATTATTATTAAGTTCTTTTGCAGTTAAATTTTATATTCTTTAGTTTTAAAATTATGACGGTTTTTATTACTAAATATGTAATTATTATCATTCAATCACTTTTTTAGAGAACCTCGGTGATGGTGAGCTGTCCCTGGACGGGTAGCGGGGTGATGAGGCCGATGAACAAGGCTGTCGCCATGCGGTATCGCCAGAGCCAGATCCACGCCGGGAGATAGGGTCGGCTGTCGGAGCGCTGCTGGCTGTGGGGACGGAAAGACATTTTGGGGTCTACCGACGCTTGGAGCGTGGCTTTGGTTCTCGTTGTGGCAGGAGTCCGCGAGTGAGGCAAGAACGGATTTCGGACTTGGATTTCGTTCGTTAGTTCGGGCGTAATCGCGAGCCGTTGCTATCCGGATTCGCCTATGGTGTTTTCGATCGCTGCTTTTGCCCAACGGCTCGCGGGTACGCTCGCCCTACCAGGGACGTCATGTGTGCACGGATAGTTTGGGGTTGCTTGGGGGATGCGATGAACTAGGGTGATTGGAGTGGGGCTTTTCAATGGAGTTAGCCGACTTGGAAGAACTTAGGAGAGAGTGAGGGACAACGATGGCGGAAGGTCGAGCGAATCGTCGAAGGTTGGGGTTGCCACGGGTGGCTTGGGTCATTCTAGGTGGCGTGGTGTTGGTGCTATTGGTCGTGCTTTTGAGTAGTGGTTCGGAGAATGATCCGGTCTTTGAAGGAAAGCGTCTATCGCTTTGGTTGAGCCAGCTCCGGCCGAACTCTGGCGGGATTTCGCACCGCCCTTTGGCAGAGTTTGCTGCGGATGATGAGGCGGTTCGAGCGGGTCGTCGAGCGGTGCAGGCGCTGGGGCCGGAACTGATTCCGAGGTATGTGGAGATGCTCCGGTGGGAGCCGAGCGCGTTTGACTTAAAATGGACGCGTTGGGCGGACAAGTGGGGCTTGCCAAGCACCTTGTTCGCAACTGATGACGAGGCCGTCCGGATGCAGGGCGCCATGGCGATTCATGCCTTGGGAACCAACGCATTGAGGGCCAAACCCGAGTTGCTGACGCTCTTGACCAATCACATGACCGCCAGCTCCGCCGCCCACGCGCTTGCGGGGCTCGCACCGAGTGTGCTTCCGGACGTTGTGCCGCACCTGCAGCATCCACCGCTTTTTGACCTGGGTGCCTCTATCCAAGTGGTCAAGAGTTCCAAACCTGGATCACCTGTTGCTGATTCGGCCGTCTCTGCTTGCGTTCGGCCACCTGACAATAAAAACAGAAAAGTGGCCAGGGGAATATTATAACTTATATTTTGGGTATAAAATCAAGAAACAATATGGTCAGTTAAAAATCTACAAAATGAATTTCAGTAAGGTTTAAAACAAACTATTAATTTCGAATTATAAATAGACTGGTCAACACCAAAAGTAAGTTGTTCCGCTAATATTGGTGTTCCACCTGTCAGTGGTTGCAGTTTCATGTCAACTTCTGTCTTCAAGACACTATCCGGCTCGTTAGTTAGTGCAGTCTCTTGCTCTAGTCTCCTTCAGAAAAGGGAAAAAGTTGTTCAGTTGCTAATTTTTTATGATGATAATATAGTGAACAGGATTCTCTTTCTTACTTTTCAGCTCAACCAGAATGTGATGAGCAGCCTCGACTTTCTCAGTGTCAAATTGGAGGTTGCTGGTAAGGGCCTCGTCTTCAACGTCCATACTGGGGTCTGAACAGTTGTTGTATACAGGTTTATCTACGTCAGAGTCGTCACTGCAACTGCAACTCTTGCTACGAGAAATATGCCTTGTGCCATTTAGCCTTTTTGCTTCTCTGAGTTTCTTTCTTTCTAGGACTAGGGCCTTCTTGGTAGATACAGCTTTTATCCCAGCAATAATAAGTTCTCACGGGGATGTCGATAAGCACTTCTGACTTTTTCCTATTTCCTATTTTTTTCGTGGTGCCCTTTTGGAAAGGGGTTTGCATAAATGATCTCTTTTAATGAATCATCTGCTGACCTTTGCTCCTCATTTAGAGAAAGAACCTGTGCTCTGTCTGTTTCGGGGTCTATGTAAAATAGTGAGTATAAATGTCGCACAGGACTTGCGATGAACATAGAAACTTGCCTGCCTGGTAAGTGCTTCACTAGATGTGGTAGCCATTCTGTCTGAGACATACAACAAGAGGAACTCATAATCCCTGAAGACATCTCTGTTGGTGGGAAAAAACTCTCTATATTTCCAAAACAATTTGACGAAATCGTTACGGAAAGCAAGTGAAATCTGACCGAAAATAGTAATCCATTTGGAAATTCTGTCCGTTTCCGTCCATGGAAAGCTAGAGAGCTTTTCAAGCATAAAAACGGACGGAATCTCCGAATGGATTGCTAATTCTGGAAGCATTTCTTTAGCTTTCCGTAACGATTTCGTCAAATTGTTGCGGAAACCTATAGAGTTTTTAAGCAAATAAACGGACGGAATCTCCAATCGAATTGCTAATCCCGGAAAGATTTCTTTAGCATTCCGCAACGGTTTCATCCAATCGTTGTGAAAAGCTAGAGAATTTTTCAAGCACAAAAACGGACGGAATCTCCGAAGGGATTGCTGAATCGGGACGGATTTCTGCAATTCGTAAATGAACCACAAGCCTTTGCTAGTGGGTTGGAAAAAAAAATGTAAGGAGATCGTGAAAACGCATGCTGTCTAAAATGAATTAATATCTTGCATATGTATCTTTAATGTATTACTTCTCATCCTGTGTTATTAATGAATATCATGTAAGACAAATCATTCGCTGTTCCTGCTTCCGTCAAATATCTCTAGACTGCATTAACAGAATAAAAACATTTCTTTATTGATCTTACTTTTGTGTGGGCTTCACAAAAAAACTCTTTGAAGAACAAAAATACAAGAAAGAGTTTTCCCACCTTTGATATGCAAATTCTTTGCAATTTACTGACAAAAGAAATGATTATTTGTCAAATCAAAGGATTGAAAGAAATGTGTGAATGAATAGTGTATCTTAAGCCAGTGCTTTATTTGGCAGTGTAGCATGGAGAATAAAATTAGATTCTGGCCAATCCTACAGAACGAGCTGAGCGTAAGCAGTTTCGGTTCAATTCAATTCAATTTATTCAAATAAAAAAAACACATAACACCAATAATAATAAAGATCCTAGAAGCGAACTTGTTAAAGATATATTTTCAAAATATAGTTGTCAAAATAACTTCAATAAAAAGACTAAAGATCTATGTTTAACAACATATGTCCCCTCTTAAGGGCCCTGAATTTTGATGACCTTTAAAAATATGTCCGTTGTAAAAGTGAAACTTCGCAAAATAGATCTTCTGCTTGAATGAAGTACAACAAAATTGTTTTCAGTATCATAGCTTTGCTCAATTCAATTTATAAGGTTTTAAAGACATGCAAATACATTTGCTAAATTTTGAAAAAAAAAAAAATGATATGGCTCAGAATTATACTCAAATAACAGGAATTGCATTTTTAGAACTAAAGGCAAAGAAAAAGCAACCAGTAACTGAAAATTAAGGTAAAATGTTGTTTTGTCAAAATTTCAATAGGTATAGACTTGTCATGCAGGCACATTTCAGGGCCCTTTAGAGGGAGAAGGAGTGGTGGTGGGTACTTTAAAACACCTTCCCGGGATATAATTAGCCTGTAGACCCATCCCCAAAAGTTTCATTTTCCTAAACTAACCCCTTTCCGAGATAGCAAGAAGTCACTTAACTAGAATTTTACCAGGAGGAGTAATAATGTGGGTGAAGAGGAAATAATTAGCTGCACGGTCAAGATAGCCTAGTGTAGCCTAATTAATTGCTTTTACTCATCAAATAAGTCCATATATTATGGTCTAATGAACGCCGGGTAAATTTTTTACAGTCCATATAATTGTCATACCAATTAAGTGAACGTACCACTCGATGCCTTTTTTTTATGCTCTTTTCGAATATAATAATCGCTTCTAACGAAAATTCCAATTTAAGCACTTATTAACCTAACCTAACCCAACCTAACCTAACCCAAACTAACCTTATTATAAATAATTTTGGTACTAATGAAATGTAGTATTATTTTGTTGAAAACGACCAAGAAAACAGCGCTGAGAAAATATCGTATTATTTTACGGCCGATAACTCATACTTTAATTGAAAATTCGTCATTATTAATAGCTCAAAAAGTGCAAGCTCAAAAATTTGCTTAGCTCAAAAATTGGTAGAAGCGATTATAATATTCGTATAGAACATAAAAAGAGACATAGAGTGGTATTTTCACTTTATTGGTAGGTTAATTATATGGTAGGTTAAAACTAAAATTTTTAAGTACTTCCCAGCATATACCTATTAATTTAATAAAAAGATTTTCTTTTTCCTTCCAAAATAACTGGGTTTCCTACAGTCATGGTTCAAATAAGCAAATATTAGGTGGAGTATGCTTTTAAGATGAACTTAATTCTTTTTTAGTATTATTGCAGAATCTGTAAGATCATATGAGACCAATTCACACAAGTATCTTCCTTTTCGACTACTTAAAAAGGGCATTAGAACTTTTAATATCCTTTCGAATGAGTCCTCCCAATCTTTTTCTCTGGCAGTAAAAATAAAAAATCTAGATCTTTGCAGACAGGACCTTGAAACCTCTAGAATAAAGTTCAATGACATGCTGAACGTGATGGTGTGATTTTCATTGAGATACTTTGACTTTTTAGGGATATTTCCTCCCTTTTTCGAAAGTTATGGATATTTCCTTAGGTTCTTAGCTTTTGATGAATAACATTAACCTTACTGAAATGTATGTACTTGGAATTAGGATAAAAAACCAATTCTTTAGATTTAACTATTTTTATCAAAGCTCCGTCTATTAGAGTTTCGGTTTCTATTTGGCCGAGTTGCTCTTTACTTACAGTTCTTTACCACATACTGTTTGATAATCTTAACAGATGCATAAAAGTAAAATAGGATATGTAAAGGGGAAGAATCTAAATTGCTGTGAGCCTCTCCAAATAAATTATCAAACTATGCTGCAAGAAATCAAGAAGACTGCTGGTAGTGAGAGAATAAGCTCTTAATTTCTGGGGGATGGGGCGTCCTCTCCTAAAATAAACCCATGTTTTAGCTTACTTAGCGCACCAAAATCAACAGATTATTGCGAACATACAAAGCTAAATATAGACAGACCGGTAATTCACCACCGTTCCGATGGTATTAGTGGCGCGCTGCTGATAAATCGGTGCGGCACTGAAGTCTATAACAAGACATCAAAAGTAAACCAAGAAAGTTTTATTAAAGTAGTTCTGTTTTACAGATAAGTAATTTATACTACTAAAAAACACCAAAGACTTTTGAACCAGTCCCTTCATATCGATCCCCTCGTAGGTGTGGGGCCGTTTTTTGGACTCCCGCCGGCAGATCTGATAGGCTTGGTTGCAGATTCAGCTCTCATCCCCCGATTCTCCGAATTGGGGTCTTTTCTCTCTTCTCTCTCTATGAGGTGCTGTCATGTGCGGACGAACTGCCGGATACACACTGGTTGAGCTTTTGGTGGTCATCACCATCATCGGAATCTTGGTTTCTCTGTCAGTCACAGGAATATCAGTCGCGACTGGCGAGATGCATCGCGTGCAATGTGCCAACAGGCTACGACAGCTGGCGATTGCAACGCACAAGTATGAAGCCGCAAAAGGAAACTTGCCCGGCTATTGTAAGAAGTACGGACAGTTTGCCGGAGGCTTGGACCCGTCGGATCCGGGTAACTATTCAGGCAACGTGCCCGCGCACGTCAAAGTCGGCACCTGGCATGTCGCGCTGCTAGCGGAACTCGACCATGCTCCGATTTACGAACATTGGACCGAAGATCAGTATCCGCTGCTGTCGGATGGAGCCGGACAGCTCAAACGAACCTTTGAAGGTTACAACACCATCGCCGCGGCCAACCTAAAGATCTTTCAGTGTCCGTCGGCCTCGGGCGCCACGTTTCGGCATGGCAAGAACAACTACATTGCCAATACCGGAATGCACGCCGATGCTTTTCCGTTTTCTTACACGCGCCCGTCCGCTGCGCCACGAACGGTCACCTGGGTGGGATCCATGAACGCCCGTAACGGTGCATTCAACAATCATTACGCCGGATTCAACCCCAACGATCCGATGCGACGGGTGACGGTCGGTCGCCGGATATCAACCGACGATTTCAAAGACGGATTGGCTCACACGATGCTGCTGAGCGAAAGCAACCAGGCACAACCTTGGCATTTGACCAGCGTCATGGGCGACGCAACGCATCTGATGGCATTTCAAACCGTGGCCGGTCAGATGGTTTCGGTCTACCCACATCATTCGCGTTACACGCAGGGCGCCGTCTGGCATTTCGAAGATCGCGATCGCGTCGCCGGTAGGGTGATCTTATCACCAATGGTCCTAGAAGATCAGGAGAGGGTGCATTCGAACGGAAATTAAAATTTCTAGTGCACTTTTCAAGTGATCAAAAAGATTGGAGGGACACTAGCCCCTCCCCTTCCACGCCCCATTTTCCCCCAAAGTCGTCCGATCAAAATTTCAAGATAGCCATTTTGTTCAATATAGTTGAATGGTCCAATAACTATGCCTTTGGAGGAGACATGACCCCCCGCAGCCCTAGGTAAAAGGGCTATAAGTCCTGAAATTTACCCATTGTTAACGCATAGTATTTGTTATTGGGAAGTATCCAGACATATTTTTTTTTTTTTGGGGGGGGTCTGCTTGGAGCAGGCTTTCACAGGAGAATTTTCCATGGAGAGGGAGTTTGCTATTGGGGGACTGGGCAAAGGCCAAAGACTATATCCCTTGTCAAATAGAATGGAAAGCCGATATGCTTATAGCTCAAACAAGCTAAAGGAATCTTCCCGTCCTACACGTAATAATAACGAGGTTATAGAGTGGCGGTAAGCGTGGCAGGTGGAGTAACTCACTGAGAAATAGAAAAGTGCAACAAGCCTATCATCTGCTGAGAAATTGGAAGTAGGTGGGTTAGGGGGATGATAAACGGGTTATACTTCCAGTTTCTGCCTTCAATTATATGCATTAAACATCCTGCATAATTCCACTTGAAGTGATATGAGGCATGCCTGCCCTTCCTGGAAAACGTTTAAACTGAGGGAGAAATTGTTGGGGTTGGAAGGGTGGCTAAGTGTCTCCAATTGAAAGTCTTTATGTGAATCTGATTCAAACAGAATGTCAAATGGTTACTTTTCCTAAAAGGTCTATTTCCTGGCTCTAATAGTATATTAAATAAAAAAAAAACAAGTGTTTTTAAATGAAAGTAAGGAGCTACATTAAAACTTAAAACGCAAAGAAATTACTCCGTATATGAAAGGGGCTTTTCCTACTCAACGCCTTGCTCTTTACGCTAAAGTTTGACTCTTTCTCTTAACTCTATTTTTAAAACAGTAAGAAACTTTAGCGCCATTGAAGCTCGCCTGACTCCACGTCCAAACATGCAGTGCCATAATTTCCAAAATGGCAAAAGACGCGTTTGCCGCTTATGACGGGTGTCGGCGACGCGTAACTGTTCATGGCATGAATCCGTTCGGGCGACTCCAGGACAAAGAGTTTTTTCTGATGGATCAACTTTCCAGTTTTAAAATTGACGCACAGCGCGCATAGTTCGACGGGACCAGCCTCTTTTCGAATCGCCGTGGTCATCCAAATCTGGTCACCACTGATCACCGGCGAGGACCAGCCTTTTCCCGGTAGTGGAGTTTTCCACTTTACGTTTTCATCCTCACTCCACTTGCTTGGCAATGATTTCGAGGATGCATGACCATTTCCCATCGGACCGCGAAACTGAGGCCATTGCTGAGAATACGCGACGGACGAAGTTGCCAAACAAATCAAAATAAAATAAACAAGTCTTTGCATGAATGTCCGGTTCATAAAAATGGTGGGTATGGTGCAACAAAACGAAGCGCCTCATGATGACTCACTCGGCTTCAGACGTCAAACTGACGGGATCCGCCAAACTAATTTCGCAGCTTCGCTGCTCCAGATGCGAGAGTCCACATCTCATGGCAAAACTCGTTCGTTTTCAGATTCAAAGGCCTTCATGAAAACAATTCAAGTCGTCAATTGCCATGCGGCAGGTGAGGTCGGAGACGTCATTACAGACGGATTTCCCATTCCTCAAGGAAGTTCATTGCGGGAAATGTCAGCGGCCGTTGCCTTGAATACAAACTCGAGGTGGTTACCAACGACGATGGCAGTCGCGATGTTCATCACAAGTTGCGCTGGGTGATCTATTCAAATTGCCCTGGGTACCTGTTCCCCTCCGACGATTGGAAATCATCACACCAGGATTTCATAGCGATTACTTATATCGAGAGCGAGGGCTACTCAAAGCGACATCCGCAAATCGAAGCGATGCTTAACGCTGCACAAGGTCATGGCGGACGGGTTGTTAACCCTACCTTTCTTTGCTCGCGGTATATGAGTACCGGCACCTGGTTTGATGAGATCGTAGGCGACCGTTTCACATTTTCCGGCAATTTCGGCGGTGAGTTGGAGCCTCGCCCTTGCCCGTGTATAGCCCGTATAGACATTGGTTTTGGTGGCCGGTTTCAATTCGAAAAGCGTGGCGACTGCATCCGAAGCATTGGGCTCTCCTGCCAAAAGAGCGCAGCTGAACAATGACCACAAACAAGCGCGAGAAAAGATTCCGTAGCCAAAGTTGGGGCTCATCGCGCATTCCTTTCAGCCTGTTTGCCGACCCGCGAATGGCAAGTTATAGGGGTGGGCTTGCAAAATCACCTCTTTTTACCACAAAAGTATGGGCAAACCGGGAAATATTAAGCATTGTGTGGCAAGTGTTTTTTTGCCTTTCAGTGCGCCAGTTTTGGTTTAGAATTGGAACTATCAAATTAATGATCGACCTGAAGGATTGGATGCATGGGGATCGTTTACCTAAACGGAATTCGTCTGAAAAATGCGGTTGTCGCCGCTGCACAAAGAGTTTTGGAGAGTCAGGAACGTCTTAACCAAATCAATGTATTCCCGGTACCGGACGGTGATACGGGTACAAATATGGCCCTCACCTTGAGAACCGTTGCCGAAGGTGCGATGAATGCAGGTCGCCTTGGCCTGCCCGAAATGAGTTCCCGACTGGCTGACTCGGCGCTGATGGGCGCGCGGGGGAATTCAGGTGCGGTGCTCGCCCAATTTTTTCAAGGTATGGCGGATAGTTTTAGCGGGTTGCGCCGTGTAGGCATTGATGATTTCGCACGTTCCATGGAACAAGCAGTGTTGGCCGCTGAAAGTGCATTTATTCAACCCAAGGAAGGCACGATCATTACCGTGATGCGCGATTGGGCTGCTTCCTTAAAAGCTGATTTGAAACCTGCCGGCGGCTTTCTCGGTCTTTTGAAGAATTCACTGAAAGCAGCGGGCACTTCGCTGGAAGACACGCCCAAAAAATTAAGTATTTTGGCGAAGGCCGGGGTTGTCGATGCCGGCGCTCAAGGCTTTGTCCATATGTTGGAAGGCATCGTTGAATATATGGAATCCAGCTTGGGGCAACGTGTTAGCCATGCGCGCTTTGGAGAAGGCACGGTCTTGAACATGGAAGGCGAAGGCAGTCATACTCGTATACAAGTTAACTTTGAACTGGCCGGTACAAAATGGCTGGTTTTGTCCTACGCTAATTTAACGGCAGCTTGATTCATTAACCTATAAATTAATCACGATGAAACAGATATTAATATTTTTTATTCTTCTCTTATTACTTTCAGCCTGTGGTGGTTCCGGTTCTGGTACTTCTAGTGGCTCAGGTGTTGATACCTCAAAAACTTATCGATGGAAGATGGTCACCACTTGGCCAGCTAATTTTCCTATCTTTCAGGAAGGTGCAGAAAAATTTGCCGAAGATGTAAAGATCATGAGTAATGGTCGTTTGACCATTCAGGTTTTTGCTGGTGGTGAGTTAGTGCCGCCCCTACAGGTGTTTGATGCGGTATCACAGGGTTCGGTGGAGATGGGCCATGGCTCGCCTTATTACTGGGCCGGTAAGATTCCGGCTGCTCAGTTTTTTTCTTCCGTACCTTTCGGTATGACTGCACGTGGAATGAATGCCTGGCTTTATGGGGGCGGTGGTCTCGAATTATGGCAGGAGCTGTATCAGCCGTTTAACTTAATCGCTTTTCCTATGGGCAACACCGGCGTACAAATGGGTGGCTGGTTTAATAAGAAGATCGAAAGTGTGGAGGATCTAAAAGGCTTACGCATGCGTATCCCAGGTTTAGGTGGCAAAGTTTTCAAACAGGCCGGCGGCAATCCCGTGTTAATGGCGGGAAGTGAAATCTACACCGCTTTGGAACGGGGTACCATTGATGCCACAGAATGGGTAGCGCCTTTTCATGATTTGCGTTTGGGCTTGAACCGTGCTGCAGAGTACTATTATTTTCCCGGATGGCATGAACCGGGCACGGAGTTTGAGTTGATGATCAACTTATCTGCCTGGAAGAACTTGCCACCGGATTTGCAACGAATTGTTGAAGTCGCTGCCAGGGCCAACAGTGAATGGATCTATGGCGAGATGGAATTTCATAATCAAGATTCAGAGACTGAGGGACTCATCAAAGCAATGTATGATGCTCATCGCAACTGCATGGCAAACAAACAGTCACCAGCTGCCTCTAACTGATTCACTGCTGCTGTAAATATGCCTCTGATAGCCTTCGTTGCATTTGCAAAAAAAGTAACTTTCACTGCACGATTTCTTGTAGCCAGTACCATGAAACAAGCTGCCTGAACGTTTTTCTGAACCATTATGATCTCGATAACTAACGTGATAAGTGTTTTATTCAACAACTTTTAATCAAAACGAAGTTGTAACTCTTTCAGAGTCATAGTAATGGAAAAAAGGTGGTGATTGAAGTGTTATCGTTCTGCTTTAGTGTTTACTTTTCTTGCTTTTTTTTACAGTAATAACCAATTTGTCAAAACCAGGAACAAAGCTAAAAGTGACAATATTCTAATGTTCTCATTGAATCTCCTACTGCTAAAGGGTGAGGATTGGAATGAAAATGAGAGTCAAGAAAGATCTTAGAGAGAATTTTAAGAAAATTTTCTGTTCAGATTTGTACGCTTTAGCACTTTAAAAAGAAGAAACTACCAGCAAATAATATCGTTATAAGTAAAATTACCTCCTCATCAGATCTCTTAAGTCAGGTTGATATTAATAGAGAGGTAAAGCTGGCATGACTTTGTTGTACAAAAATAATTAATTTTACTGCCCCGACAGGTAATCAGATAGTGAGATTAAAATTACCAGACTTCAATTTTTTTTTGTTTTTAGACAAAAAAAAAAAAAAAAAAAATGAAGAAAACGTCTGTACAGGATAAATCTTGCATTTTTTAAAGTCAATACTTTGTGAGTCCACTACAGCAGACTCCAGAGGGTTTCATTGTAATTCAAATCCAGGCAACTCAGCTCTATTCAACTCAAGGTTATTCAACTCAACTCAGCTCAACCCTTTTGCGTCTCAATCCCTATTCAATCCCTGGCCTATTTAATATAGCCAGTGGGGTAAAGCTACACGTATTTGAGTTGAATGAGGTTGAGCTAAATGGGGCTGAGCTGTATTATTTTCATGTTGAATACCTCCGCAAAAGGCGTGGAAGGCACCAAGGTCAGCGTTCTGGGCCGCGACTGGCTGGTAGTGCCGGTCGAGGGCTCCGCAGGCCGTTACAGCGCCACGCGGATGAACCTGGAGCACCTGGCCTTCCGCCCGCCCGCGGTGCTGACCGCCCGCCAGGCGGTGCGGGCCATGCGGGCGGCCACCGGCTGCAGCGTCAACCTCGACACGATGGTGCGCAGCATCACCGGAACCTACTATGCCCAGGTGATCTGCCGCAAATAAGGACGCCGCTGACGGTTGCGGGGTTTTGCCGTCTTTTTCTGAAACATCCTCTTGGGAAATGTGATCATTTTCCCGGGGCATACGGATTGAGCGGTCCCAGCGCGCCTGCCATAGATTGCGCATGAAACTTGCTATCAACGGATTCGGCCGCATCGGCCGCGCCATCCTGCGCCAGATTCTGACCACGCCGCGCGGCGACGGCATCGAGGTGGTGCGGATCAACGATATCGCGCCCTTGGACATGTGCGCCTATCTGTTCCAGTACGACAGCACCTTCGGCCCCTTCGCCCATCCGGTGGAGCACGGCGGCGGCGCGCTGCAGGTGATGGGCCGCAGCATCCCGGTCAGCCACGAACCCGACCTGACATCGGTCGACCTGAGCGGCGTCGATCTGGTGCTGGAATGCACCGGCATCGCCCGGACCTCCGACGTGGCAGAGCGCGGGCTGAAGGCGGGGGCTGGCAAGGTGCTGATCTCCGGCCCCTCCCCGGCGGCTGAGCTGACCATGGTGCTGGGCGCCAACGAGGAGGCACTGGGGGATACAAGGATCGTCTCCAACGCCTCCTGCACCACCAATGCGCTTACGCCGCTGGTCAAGCTGCTGGACCAGATCGCAGGCATCGACACCGCGCATATGACCACGATCCATTGCTACACCAACTCGCAGCCGATGGTGGACGCGCCGCGCGGCGATTTTGCCCGCTCGCGCGGCGGCGCGCAGTCGATGGTGCCGACGACGACCTCAGCCATGCATCTGATCGACGAGGTGCTGCCGCACCTGAAGGGCGCATCATTATTCCTATAGCTATTTACGGTTGTGAAACATGGACAGTCAGAGTAGATGACTCCAGGTGACTCGCCGCGTTTGAGACAAAGCTGCTGCAGCGAATTGCTGGCATAACATTCCTAGATCGAGTCTCAAATACCGACCCGCTCAAAAGACAGCAGTATAACAGTACCATCCTGAACGGGGCTCGTGTCCAACAGGTGGATTGGCCACGTACAACGCATGTGCAACTGCCGACTACCGAAAATTGCCATCGAAGGTTGTATAACGGTTCTCGCCCTCGCGGTCGCCCTTCGAAATGCTGGAAGGAGAACCTCTCCAACTGCAACCTCCCTGGTATTCTCAAATTGGCACAAAACAGAGATCAGTATGGGCGACAAATGCATTCGCTCGTGAGGAGAGAGGCACCGAGACGACCACCAAGGCCGGATGGGACTTAAGTAAGTCAAAAAAATGCTTTCGGAATAAAAATATTTTATACAGTGTATGACGTCCTTTCAATATTATCATGTATCTTTTTTGCTCTTTAAATTCATGTAAATATGACTTCATGCACATTCCACATGTATGTTCTCATGCATGTTTTCCACAATTAAGGCACTAAAGCATAGTTAGCCGAAGGGTGCACGTAATCCCCATAACCCACCAAAATATTGCCATAGCCCATCAGTGGAGCCTTTGCCCCACGTGGGGAATCACGGATGTAGATGTATATAATATCTTATGATTTAGTCCAGCAATACCTCGACATTTCCCAAAGTTTCTATTAATGCCATTCGAATATTAGGATGCATGTGGCGTCTTTTCATTAAGTTTAACATCCTCTCCACATTACCAACTATCAACGAAAGTTTCAACCTAATACCCTTGACTGTTCCTGAGACATTGCAGACATGCCCTTTTTGTCACCCTGAATACATGTGGTGTCTTTTGATTCTGTTCAGTATCCCAATGGACATTTCCTGAAAGTTATCTTTGCTGATCCTGAGATAATGCAACTACGTCCATTCATAAGCGGGATGCGCATAATGTCTAAGCTCAACACTCCTTAAAAAATGTCTATCTCATGCCATATCTCATGGTTTGTCTGTTATTTTGTAATTTACGCCTTGTAAATATCCGCCACATTATAACAATATAATGTCTGTAACCGATCTACAATGTTGGTGCACTACCAATTGTCAACCTGACAAGGAAAAGATGCTGGACCAAATTTTTTTCTGGTTATCTGCATGGTGTCATCATACTTTCATTCAACTTGGAGGAGAGGGGGAGTAATCAAACAAATTTATATTTTTACATCTTGTTTTAGTTTTAATCAGTTGAAAAACATTTTGAACTTATTGCTGATGTATTTTAGAGCAGCCAAATACAACCAATTTGTAATAGAAATATCTTTGAAAGAGTTCTTTTCTTTTTCGAAAATTTAAAATTTTCAAACCATTTCAAGAAAATTCTTCCCAAAACATAGAGCGGACAAAGATAATGAGAAAGGAACAAAGATAGATTAGAAACACTCCAGGAGCATAACTTTTTTTCTACGCTCTTATAGGAGAGGTTCTGTTCAAACTGTAAAATATTGAAAGTTACACGAAAATTATAGACAATAACGGTGAACACAAAGCTCAACTACCTTCAACTCAATCACCGTAACTTGCCCACCAAAAAACAAAACCACCTTCAGCACAACTATCACTTATTTCAACCACCAAACAACTCAACCACCTTAAACCCAGCCACTGTATAACTCAGCCCCTACATAGCTCGAACCACCTTAAACCCACCCATTGCATAGCTCAACCACTACATAACTCAACTACCAAATATTCCAACTACTACTTACTCAATAATGAATAGTTGAGTATAAAGAAGATAGATGAGCATGTGTGTATCTGTGATAGTAAAATCTAATGGTTTCGGATTTTGGTTAGTTAGTCTATAGGAGCATCTACAGTATAATTCGTCGATCTATGTGTGATTGTATAAGTATTTGTGGTGCGAGAGCAACACTTTGGTTTGGTCCCGTTTTTTTTTTTTTTTTTTTTTTTTGTCCTATGCCGCCAATGTCGGCTTATTCCTACAAACTAGTAAGGGAATCGGGGTGCGAGTTGGAGGTAACGCGTGGAGAGAAGCGGAATCACAAAACCTAACCCCAGTACGGTGTGGGCGACCACAATGGTGTTCATACCTAGCTCAATTTTGAAAAAAGTGAAATAGCTAAGCAGGCTTAAAGCTAGCATGGTTTCGGGAATGATCAGATTTCCATAAAAAAGTGGGATGGCCTTTCGAATTTCTCCTCCTGTAGCACGGAAAAAAATCAAAAATGCTCCCATGCTGAGGCTGAGAAATGTCGAGAGGGTTGCTACGATCAGAGAGTTGGTAAAGGAGACCCAAATTTCTTTAGTACTAAAGAGCTCATGGTACCAGCTGAATGTGAATTGATCCCATGGAGAGGGAAAACTTTTGGAATTGAATGAGAAAATGATCAGAATCAAGATGGGAACATAGAGAAAGAGATAGGCAAAAGAGGCCATCGAAACGCTGCTGAAAGACATCCAAAACTTCTTGGTCATTTCATTCCTCTCATGAGCCATTTTGAAACCTGTTTAAAGAAGAAATAGATCGCGACTGTGGCAACGAGGAGAGAGAGGCAGCTCACAACCATAAAAGCCGCGCCTAGGCCCTCTGTTTCATCTCCTAAGATGTATTGAGAGACAACGTTTCCCACGAAATAACGCTTATCACCACCCATCAGCTCTGGAATGATGAATTCTCCAAAAGCAGGGATGAAGACGAGGAAAAAGCCAGCTCTAACCGCGGGGAGCGTCAAAGGGAGCATCACTTTGAAAAAGGTTTGCCTCCATGAAGCCCCTAAGTCATCAGAAACTTCCAGTAAGTACCGGTCAAACCGTTCAAGAGAAGAAAAGATTGGAAGGACCATAAAGGGGAGGTAGCAGTAGACCATCATCAAGGTGACAGAAAAAATGGAGTTGAGAAAATGGATTGGTGTTTGAATGAGGTTCAAAGAGAGGAGGAGGTTGTTTAAGAAGCCTTCGCGCTCTAGGACAAAAAACCAGGCATAGACGTGAAGCAAGAAATTTGTCCAAAAGGGAACAATTAAAAAGAAGAGTAGGAGTGTTTAAAGAGCGAGGCGTTGAGGAGGAAAACAAGTTAAAAAACTCGTTTTTTTATTTAATTTCAAAATAAAAGCGCCCAATCTGCTGTTTTTATAGTCTTGAGTTTAAAATTTCCTGGTACCAAGAATATTTCATTTTTTGGCATAGTTAAAAAAAAAACCCTCTTCTAATTCTTTAACAAAAATTTTATTTTTGGCTTGGGTTTGTTTAATTTCGTATCTTTCCATTACAGATTGTATTTGCCCTATTTATCATGTTGGCTTTGGTCAGGTCAGCTCCTCTCGAAAATGAAGCTATGGCTGACAGTATTGTTTACGACACAACGTCGTCGAGTTTGGAAACCAGCCAACCAAAATTTGGATTCAACCGCCAGGAGAGGCAAGTGTTCAGAATGCATCATTGGCACCATTATGGAGGGAATAATGATGACAACGAGGAAAGAGAGAAAGACAGAGAAAATATCTTGTTGTTGCTAGAATCATAGACGACGAGACGTGCAATTTTAAAATAAGTGTTCTTAAGGATTCGACAGTGTTACAAATTCAGTATTTTCCGCTTAGTCCATTTTTATGCTGTTTTTCTATCTAAAATATATAGGCTACTACTACTAAAAAAAACTTATAGCAGCACCAAGCCGCCTGAGGCCAAGAACGCTACATACGCTCCTCCTCCATCCCAATCTATTCAAAGCCTCCCTCTTTAGACCTTCCCAGGAAGTTCCCATTTCCTTTAAACCTTTCTTTATGACATCCACCCAACCCAGACGAGAACAACCTGCTTTCTGTTTAGCCCAAGACGGTTGGTGGAAAAGGACAATCTTCGGTAACCTGTTCATCCGCAGAAAATGCTCTAGCCATTTTAACCTTTCCTTCATTATAGCCCTAGAAAGGAGGATTGAGCCACAACTTTCGTATAGCCTACTGTTTGAAATACGATCATTCAACCGGGTACCCAGAACAGTCCGTAGGAAATTTCTCTGGAAAACATCTAGCAAATCTTCATCCGCTTTCCGGAGCACTCATGCTTCAGAGCCATATTTGACCATTGTCATTACAGCTACTTTTACTTACAGTGACTTTTGGGAAACTTTAAAGAAATATATCAAACAAAACAAAACTATGGTCTAGCTAGTTGTTAAAATGGAATACCACTAGTACACCAAAGACAGCTAAAAGTACAATTTTGGAACTTTAAGGGCATGTTAAAGGGACTGTTCAAAAGGATCATATGGCACCATGCTCCTCCCTCATTTACCTTATTTAGATGACATTTCCCCAAAACTGATTTAAATTTTAAACAATCATTATTTTTAAAACTGTCCAAATGTAAAATAACTATACCTACACAGACACTAAGCACCCTACAACACCTGAGCACCCTACAACACCTGAGAAAGGATTGCAAATAGTTTTGCCTATAGTAGAGAGCCACAATGCTTCAAAGTATTATCTTTTTCCCTGGAGCACTTCATATGAAAGAGTTGGCTGTATAAACTTTGGAGAGGGTTCATTTGATTAGACATCAGAGGGCCTAGGGCCCTTCTTGAGAATCTAAAGTAATTGAAGGGCAATCAAACCCCTTTCTTCCAAAATGCATCCGATCAAAATTTTGAGACAGCCATTTCATTTGAAATTGTCAAAAGTTATACAGCTGAGTCACTAGTGTTGACAGCTCTGCCCCCACTGTTAATTTGCACAAAATAGTGCAAATACCATGTCTCCCCCAGTCCTAAGGCAGGGATAGTAAAGAATGAAACTTCCCAATTGTTTACATAATTATGAAAAATATAAATATTTGATTTTGAGTGTATCCAGAAAAGCTAAGGGTATTAAGGACAGATGTCAGGACAATTGGGGGGAGGGAGCATTGCATCCCTAGAGGCATAGTTACTAGACCTTTTGACCCAGGACCTAACCTAATTTATTAATGACAAACAATTTAGCAGAGGAAGTCAAAAATATAGAACTGCCTTTATCTAACTGATATATTAAAGAGAGTTGTGATTACAAAGAATACACAAAGACCTCTATATAGTTTTATTATCAAAGCTGGTAAACAACTTTTTGAGTTTAGATTTGAAAAAACTCATATCTCTAACGGCGGCGCCGACCTGCGCGCCGACGGCCTGCTGTTCGTCGCCGACCTCGACGACCACCGGGTCCGCGTGATCAACACCTCGACCGCGCCGGTCTCGTTTGGCGGCCAGACCCTGCCCGTCGGCCGCATCGACACGATCCTCGGCACGGGCGTCCCGGGGTTCGCCGGCGACACGATCAGCGTCGCCGCGCCCTACTTCAGCTCGACCGCCGGCGGGCCCATCTTCGGCCCGGCCGGGCTGCGCCTCCTGCCCGACGGGCGCCTGATGCTCGTCGAGGCGTCCAACGGCTCCATGCGCCTCGTCAACGTCACGGGCGGCACCCAGTCCTTCGCCGGCGTCAACGTCGCCGCGGGCGCAGCGAGCATCGTCGCCGGCTCCCGCTCCGGTCTGGTCCGCGCGCGCACGCCGGTCCAGATCGCCGTCGAGCCGGGGACCAACGGGCGCGTGATCTTCACCGACGAGGGCTCGGTCGGTAACACACCGGCCGTCAAGCAGCTCGACGTGCAGACGCGCATCGTCACCATCCTCGCCGGGAACCTGAGCGAGACCCAGTACGGACCGGGCGGGCCCATCAACCTCGGCGACGGCGACCAGGCCCAGCTCGGGACCCTGCGCCGTCCCGCCGGGCTGCACCTCGACGGCGCGGGCTCCCTCTACATCGCCGACGCCGGCAACAACCGCATCCGCTACGTCAACCGCACGATCTCGACGACCAACCCCGTCACCGGGCTGCCCGTCGATCCCGGCCACATCCAGACCGTGGTCAACGGGGGCAACGCCACGGGCTTCCTCGGCGACGACGACGGCGCGCTGCTCGACGGCAGCGACAACCGGCTGGACCTGTTCTTCCCGGGCGACGTCGACCGCACCGCGACCATCATCTGGGTCGTGGACAGCGGCCGCGCCCTGCGCGCCGACACGGCCGGCGTCCCCTTCCCGGACATCGACGGGGTCTACGATCCGTTCCCCAACCAGGTCCAGTCCATCGCCGCCATCGACGACGACCGCGCCTACGTGGCCGTCACCCGCCAGGGAATGGGCGGCGTGGGGCAAGTGCCTGTTGGTCTCGGGTGACGCCGCGGCGGCCGCGGCCATGTTGCGGCGTGGTGTCGACAAGCTCTCGGCCGCGCGCGGTGCAGACGACGCCGATGTGCAGCGCTTTGCGCGGCTCCTCGCAGAGGCCGAAGATCGAGCGGCCAAACCGGACAAATCGTGACATGGTTGCGAGCCCGAGGGCGCATGGCGAGTGCGCGGCCACAGACAAGGGCGCGTTCTCGCAGAAGCCCAGGAGCTGATCTCAATGCAGGCTGATCCACGCGATCTCACTCGTCGTTCCCGTCTTGTCCGGTCCGTTCGCAGATCCGTTCCGGCGGTGCTCGCTGTGCTCGTCGCGATGGTCGGAGGCGCCCGTCCAGCGGCGCAGACTCCCGTTTGGCAGCAGCAGGCGCCACACCCGACGGGCCTGCACGTGTACGACGTGTGTTTCTTGTCCTCCCGCGACGTTTGGGCGGTCGCGGAGGGTGGATTGGCGCTGCACAGCGTGGACGGGGGACTGAGCTGGAGTCGCCAACCGATCAGTCCGTCGAGCCTGCGGCGCGTGTTCTTCCTCGACTCCACGCACGGTTGGATCGTCGGGAGTGAAGGCGCGTGGCGCACGACCGACGGCGGCACGAGCTGGGTCAAGGCGTCGATCGTGACCAGTATGGAGAACGTGCAGTTCGTCGATCGTTCGACCGGCTTTGCCTGTGGCAATGGCGGCACCGTCTACCTGAGTACGGATGGCGGCGCGACGTGGCGGTGGCGCAACGTGCCGACGCGCATGACGTTGACGGGGCTGTTCTTCCACGACGCCAGCGACGGATGGGTGACCACGATCGCCGGCCATGTCTACCGCACGGTGGATGGTGGCCAGTCCTGGTCGCTCGCGCGGCAGCTGCCGACGACGATCAACGAGATCTGGTTCGCCGACCGCAACGAGGGCTTCGCCACCGGCGGCAACGTCTTCTATCACACGGCCGACGGCGGCCAGTCGTGGTCGCCGAGGCCGGTCCCGACTTGGTCGTACGGCACCTGGTTCCTCGACCGCCAGCGCGCTTTGCCTGACTACTTCTCTGTGAAAAGATTTGAAGTTTTACTTGGGCTTATAGTTTGAATTCTTTTAGCTGGATTAGAGACATACATTATTTTGTTCCATCATCTCTTTTCTCTAAACACAAAACACGAAAGCCCATTCCCTCGTCCCCCTTCGCTCTGACGGTCTCAGCTTAATCCCGACCCGTCGCTGCCAAGATTTCACAAATACGCTACTTTGATAACCTGGATATAGATTTTATTTCTATTTACCTCCCCCTCCCTTGAGTTAAAGCCTAGGTCCACTTCCTACCCCAAGAAACCTTGAAAATTTTAATAATCCCCTGAAATGCAGTATGCTATTCTGATACGCGGGTGCGGAAAGTTTCTTTTTACTTCTACATCGCTACTTCGCCATGAATAGTTTATAGTCCAGTATGGGCTCACAGTGCCGAAAATTGGAAACTGATCGGGTATCCTAATGTCCTAAGTCAACAGATCGGATATCCTGCCACATCCTAAGTCAAGATTTGAGGTCCACATGGCCCCTCCGACACTCTCTCAAAGTTTCAGCTTGACCTCCAAAGCTGTTTCCAGAATATTGAAAATACGCTGCTATGATCACAGGGCAATATTTTTGCTTTATGTTTGCTTTATGTTTGCTTCTTTTTGCTTTATGTTGCCACTTAGCCACGAACAGATTATAGTTGCCGCAGATCATAGTGCAAAAGCGCTTCGGTGAATTAGAGAAAATATGTCAATCCTCTCCCCTTTCCCATTCCCCAAGTCAAAACTTGAATTCCACTTGGTCCTCCTAAAATTCCCTGAAACTTAAACTTATACCCCAAGCCACATCAGAGATGTTGCAGGTACACAGTTTTGATAGCTTTGTATCATACAGCATCTTTGGATTTACCTCGCTACTTACACGTCCAAAATCTAACAAGCCCTACTTAAACGTCCAAAATCTAACAAGCCCCCCCCCTTTTCCATTATAAAACCTTATTTAAACAATTGGTAACTTGGATTATATGCGCCCCTTGCCCTAAGGGTCGCGGGGCCATATCATCCAGGGTTTCTAATCCTTTTTTATACAGTGTTTTCGTGGATACAACATGAGATACAAAACTTAAATTTTGCTTTGAGTTTTAAAGGGGAATTTTCCCTGGGGGAATACACCTAACTTATACAAAGCCTTAGTGATTTAAACACAGCTAAGGCAACAAATAGAGAATCAGGTCGACTCATTCTTATTTGCAAGCATTTAGGTTAATAATAAAAAAAATATATAGAACGACTTCATGTGGCAGACACAATCCAAATAATATATTTAGCTACACAATTGCCACGGACCTAATTTTAGAACCAGGAAGTTAGGACCTAATTTGCTACGGACCCAATTGCTACAGAGCTAATTTTAGAACGCTTACTTTTGGTAGATTTCGTCCTGCCAAGTTTCGACTTCTTTCCATCGTCAACAGTTAGACCGAAAAATCCACCGGTCGGTCTTTCCAAATATTCACAACTCGATGAGCAGTTCGAATCTGTTTTTGACACTTCAAGTCCACAGGGCTAAAAAATCAGAAAATTCAATTTGATAAATATCCAAAATAAAACACAAACGTATGACATTCAATCAAATTAGTCAAGAAGGGAACGTATTTTGTTTAAAGGTGAAGATTGAAAACAGCAACAGGGTTCTTGGTTCTTGGCAACAGAGTCTTTGGTGCTAGTGACCCATTTTGTTATTTTTCTATTGTCGAGTGGAACACACTGCCTTTCCATTTACAAAATTTAATACATGAAAAAGTAGAGAAAACGGGTCTACTATTTCAAAACAAAGCTGTGAAAAAAAAGAAAAGCAACAAGCTTTAAAAAATTCGAATATTTCGACTTCACGTTTGGAAGCCGTTATCAACATAATAAAAAAGAATTAAGCTAAATTAACCAAAACATAAAGAAAAGGAAAGCAAGAACAACAAACAAAATTAAATTTTAATAATTCCAATATCACCATTCAAATAGCACGAATATGCACAACGGAATGACAAGTTAGGCTGTCTCTGGTACAATTTGAGTTTGGTTATAAAATCTAGCAAAAATTAAATAATATATTTTCAAGTGGATTACATCGTCGTCGATTGTCCCGGGACCGATACCTTCCTTGGCCGGTTGGTCACCTCCTACGCGGATAAGCTGGTCACGCCGGTAAACGACAGCTTCATCGATCTTGATCTTCTGGCGAATGTCGATGGCCGCTCGGTTTCGGTGCAGCGGCCGAGCGTCTATGCCGAGATGGTCTGGGAACAGCGCAAGGTCCGGGCCAAGCGGGATGGCGGCAATATCGATTGGGTCGTTCTCAGAAACCGGCTTTCGAGTATCAACGCGCGCAATAAAATCGACATGGGCCGCGTGCTGGAGGAGCTGTCGAAGCGGGTCGGCTTCAGGATCGCGCCCGGTTTCGCCGAGCGGGTCATCTTTAGGGAGCTGTTTCTGCGCGGGCTTACCATGCTCGACACTTTCGAGATCGGCGAGTCGGGCAAACCACGGCTCAGCCATATCGCGGCCCGCCAAGAAGTAAGAGGGCTGATCAATGCCCTGCAGCTTCCGAACCGCGCGCCGGAAGAGCCACCCGCCAAGGAACAAACAAAGGCCTCCTGATACCGGCGGTTAGATCTACTCCGCGAGCCGGGCCAAGTTCGCCCCCGCGAGTTCGAAACTCGCGGCGTCGAAACGACGTCCCCCAATGTCTTGGTAAAAAGCCATTGCCTCGGCATTGCTCGGCAGGCATTGCCAGGTAATCCATGTCGCCTCGCGCTCGCGGCATATTCGAGCCAGGGCCCCCAACATGCGCCGCCCAAGACCATGTCGACGAAATCTCGGCTCGACGAAGAGGTCGATCATATGCAAGCCCGGCGCGCCGAGGCCGACATGAAACAGATTGCTGAACAGCACATATCCAACCAGTTCATCGCCTGCTATCTCCGCGACGAGCGATTCAAACCGGCGTTCCGCGCCGAACCCGAACCGGCGAAAGGTCTCCGCGTCGAACGGCGGTGGCGGCTCGCCCTCATGCGCGGAAAGCGCCGCCGCCATCTCGGCCACGCGTTCGCCGTCCGACGGATCGCCCGGACGAATATTGACGTTTTTCATCCCCTGCTCCCGAAGCTTCAAGCTCCTTCAAGCTATACAGCTTGAAGGATAGAAGCTATAGAAAGCTTCAAAGAAGCTATAGAAAGCTTCAAAGAAGCTGTAGAAAGCTTTCTATAGCTATAGAAAGCTATAGAAAGATTCAAGCTATAGAAGCTTCAAGCTATACAGAAATTTGGAATTTTGCATTTTTCACCAGAAGAAATATCATGGATGTGTGTTTGTTTACTGTTTTTTTTTATTATTATTATTTCCAGGGGCGATTGAATCAAAATAATGGCCCCAGAAGATTGGGAGTGGGTAAATTCAAACTGAATAAAAGGCTCTACCGCCCTTTTTAAATGATCAAAAAGATTATGGGGCAACTAGCCCCTTTTCCCCCTAAAGCTATCCAATAAGAACTCTGAGATGGCCAGTTTGTTCAGTATGGTTGAAAGATCCAATAACTATGTGTTTAGGGGTAAAATGACCCCCCACAGTCTGTAGGGAGAGGCCTGTAAGCTATGGAATTTGCCCATTGTTTACGTATAGTATTTGCTATTGGGAACTTTACAAACATATTTTGAGGGGAGGAGGATTTTGTGGTTGGGGTGGGTTTCCATAGGGAGAATCTCCTTAAGGAGCAAAATTTCTGGGGGATGAATTTTCCTGGGGGAATTTTACACTGGGCGGAGGGAGGGAAACTTGAAAGAATTACTATATAGATATTTTACAATAGGGGGATTTCACAGAATTTTTATACGAAATTATTTCTAATTGTCTTACATTTTCTTTGCCAACTCGATTTTGCACGTGAAGATGTTCCAGAGAGATTATCCAGGGGCTATTTTTCACGTTGTTTGGATTCCCGGGAAAATTTTCACGGAAGGGGGGATATACCAACATAAACTATCCTTTTGCATACAAGTCCCATCGATATTCCTCGTCATGAGTCAACCAAATCTCGATTATCCCCAAGGTTCTATGACTATCAACCTTACCCTAAGATAGACAAGCGAAAATGTCAATCTCAGGCTCGTAACTTTTGATGGGTAAAACTAAATTTGATTAAACTTATATTTTCACCAAAGTAGTACTGAAACTATTTATCTAGTACTAAACCTACTTAAACAATCGCTTTGTGCTTATTTTTCGCATTTTATACTGTATTTCTCAGAGTTGCTTGCTCTTTCCCGAAAACAAATATCAGCAAATACTCTTGAAATTCATTTAAGGGACGGTCGTGTAAACTTTAGAGGGGACTCATCTCATTTGAAATTGAAAGCTGTAGTTATTTTTTAAGTGTCTAAAGTGACAGGATGGAAACTAGCCCCCTCCCCTCTCCGGAGCCCTTTTTTCCCATCAAATCTGATCGAAATTGCGAGATGGCCATTTTTATCAAAATAGTACGAAGACCGAATAACAATTCAATAACAAATTCAGCAGACATAATTCTTTTTAATAGTTGAAACATAAAACAACCAGAAATTCTAGGCATTTCAATAGCTCTGCTAAATTAAAGGGCAATGTGGGCACATTGTATTATTTATTCAAGTTTCGTGTTTTTTCTGACCAAGCCACTTCGTATAGAAGGAGTTGTCGTAGAAACTTCGAACGTAGCTCATTCAACTGGAAAATCATGGTTTTAGTGCTCTTTTTACGAGCCAAAGTGATTGGAGGACAACTCAGCTTATCTGGCATTTTGGAGCGTCACCTCATTCCTTGATTGTGCCTTATGACATATGCAAGACGTTCTCTGATTGGAAAAAAAAACTATAAAAGGAAGTGAAAATGCTGACCCTCTTGGCCATACTTGTTAAAGGAATTCTTGCTGGAAGATGAGCTTTAGGCCCACACAGGTAGTAGTTTTTCACTATTTATATCTTTTCTTGAATTTTTTGCTTTCACACTAAGTCAATCTCTATGGATGCATTAATTAAATTCTTTTCGTGTTCATTATATATGATCTACGCTTTCGTACATACATTACCCCTTTTTGGAACGTTTAGGCCCTTGGGCCCTTTTTAATATAATTTCTCTTTTCATTTTGTGCTTAGATTTAGGTATAGTGTAATCATAACTATGAATCTAAATTCACGTTTTCAAGGCAATCATTTCGCAAATTAAAATCCTTGATCACCTCGGCGCCCAAAAGCGCCAGTTGGTACGTCGCGTAGGGACCGGCCAAGACCTGGGTAAGGTCAATCACGCGCACGTCGTCCAGGGGTTTGAACATTGTTTCAAGCCTTCACTGGTTGTCGCGGGCTAGCCCACCTTCAGGGCTTCGCCGCCATCCACCGGCAACGCGGCGCCGGTAATGAAATTGGCCTCGTCGGAAGCCAAAAATAGCGCCGCGTGGGCGACGTCCCAGCCGGTACCCATGCGGTTTCGCAGCGGCACCCGCGCGTTGCGTCCGGCCTCGATCTCCTCGCGCGGCTTGCCGAGTTCACGGACCCTTGTGTCCACCGCCATCGGTGTGTCCATCAGGCCCGGAAGAATGACATTGGCGCGCACGCCGTGGGGGGCATTCTGGATCGCGATCTGTTCGGTCATGGCGATCACCGCCTGCTTGGTGGTCTTGTAGCCGATCAGGGGATAGGCGTTCCACGCGGCGATCGACGAAATGCTGACGATCGAGCCGGACTTTTGGGCGCGCATCACCGGGATCACATGCTTGCAGGTCAGCACCATCCCCTTGAGGTTGATCGAGACGACCCGGTCGAAGGCTTCGCCTGTGATTTCGGTTATCTGGGCATCCCCGCCGGCGATTGAAACGCCGACATTGTTGTGCAGTACGTCGCTCCTGCCCCAAAGATCGAGACAGCGCGCGACCATGGCTTCGATGGAGGCCTCGTCGGTGATGTCGACGCCGACGGCCTCGGCGGTGCCCCCCTCCGCGCGGATCATCGAGACGGTTTCCTCGGCGGAGTCGAGGCGGTTGTCGCCGACCAGCACCTTGGCGCCCTCGCGCGCGAACAGCATCGCCGTCGCGCGTCCGTTACCCATGGTCTCGCCGGGACTTTGCCCACCGCCGACGACGATCGCGATTTTGTTCTCCAGGCGCATGGATCAGTCTTCCTTCACGAATTTGGGGGGATGGGCGGCAATCACCTCCAGATTGAGCTCGGCGCCCCAGCCCGGCCCGGGAGGAGCTTGAACACAGCCTCCCCTTATGTCGCTATTAAAGGATTTAAATTTTACTAAGTAAAAATGCCAAATATTAAATCCTAGATTTTGTGCTTCTTGTTTTCTCGCAAAGCAGTCGGGTTAGGAGAGTGAAACTAAGTTTTAGCCCAAAATCACCTTAAAGGTCTTACCTTAAGGTTATTTTATTATTTAATTTATTTTTTTTTGTTCGGAGACTGTACTAGCTTAAAATCATTTCGACACAATAATTCAAATTATTGAACAAATACAATAGATAGGTTTATTTTTTTTGGAGGGTTTTGAAAATCATAATTCTGTTTTTGAAATTTGGAGGAAGGGTATGTGTCTCTCAATTATCACTGTTAAAGTATATTGTGACTTAAAACTAAGCTTTAATGTTTTTTACTGAGGACGCTTGCATTCTCTGACACCCAGTGTTGCCAAGTAAGACTACTTCTTTGTTTGACTTACTGTAGACAAATACAATAATATAAATATAAATACGATAAATTTAAATACGTATAAATACAATAATATAAATATAAATAAATATAAATGCGTATAAATACGATAATATAAATATAAATACAATTTTGTATAAATACCGCGGCTCTACAATGCTCATAATGTGTATATTGAAATCAAAAATAATTTTTAGTCACAGGGGGGAAGCGTATCGCATCCTTATCGTCTCAGAAAGCTGGGGAATTGAACCCAACAAACGAACCTTTACTCATTGGCTAATTACAAGCAGAGCTTGTGGCTTTGGTAAAGCCACAAGCTGGCTTTGTGGCTTCGGCAAAGCTTGGGCTTAGTAACTGTTTTATGGTTGCAATTGTTTGTTTTTAGTATTAATAAATTCATTGAATGATTGATTGGCGAAAGCTTCCCCCCCCTCCTGAGTAATGTTATGTGGCCACTTCTTTAAAACTTAGCTGGATGTGGCTCTGAATAAAATTCTGAAAATTTTTAAGACATGTTTCTGAAAAAAAAAAATCTCTCTTGAACGAAATTAATATTAGAAACCAATTGAATGAAGTTTGTACTTTTGGCCCGCTAATCCTAGTCAAGACACATCTAAGCGTTCTCCAAGATTTCCGGTTTCCTCCTCCAACTTCCCCCAATGTCACCAGATCCGATCAGGATTTAAAAAAGAGCCATGAGACACAAGATCACCCGTTTGTAGTTAAAATACCTAATTTTTTTCTAATTTTTCCGAATTACTGAATTATGTGCCCCCCAAACTCTCCCAAAGAGAGCGGATTTGGTTTGGTATTGTCAATCACGTATTTAGGACTTGTGCTTATTCTTCCCACAAAGTTTCATCCCGATCTCTCCACTCTAAGCGTTTACCAAGATTTCCGGTTTCTCCTCCAACTCCCCCCAATGTCACCGGATCTGGTTGGGATTTAAAATAAGAGCCCAGAGACACGACATCCTTCTAAATATCAAATTTCATTAGGATCCGATCACCTGTTCGTAAGTTAAAAATACCTCATCCCCACCAGATGGCTGAATCAGAGAAACGACTATTTCTAATTTAATCTTGTCTGGTTTCTGATACGCCTGCCCAATTACATCGTCCTAGCTTATCTGGAAGGGCCCAAACTAACAAAACCGGGACCGACAGACAGAAGTTTCGATCGCTATATGTCACTTGGTAAATACCAAGTGCCATAAAAACAAGTTTTTTCTACTGAAACTAAGGAGCGACATTAAAATTTAAAACGAACAGATATTATTCCGTATATGAAAAAGGTCGTCTCCTCAACGCCTCACTCTTTGTGCTAAAGTTTTTATTGTTTAAAAAAATAGAACTGTAAGAAAGGGTCAAACTTTAGCGTAGAGAGCGAGACGTTGAGGAGGGGATAGCCCCTTTCATATACGGAATAGATTTTGTTCGTTTCAAGTTAACAAAATGGCTATCTAACAATTTTGATCCGGTGACTTTGGGTAAAAATGAGAGTGGGAGCGGGCCTACTTGCCCTTCAATTTTTGGTCATTTAAAAAGAAAACTAGAAATTTTAATTTCCATTCGAATGGGCCCATTCGCGACATTCTAGGACACCTGGGCTGATACGATCAACCCTGAAAAAAAAAACAACAAATAAACACGCTTCCGTGCGTGAAACTTGTACATTCATTTTTTCTCGTGAAACAGATTTTATTCATGAAACCTTTTGCATGCTGGGTTTTGTTCGTTGAACTTGTTGTATACTGATTTTTACTCGTGAAACTTGTTGCATGTTGATTTTTCTCTTCGTGAAACTTATACATTAATTTTCTCCCCATGAAACTGATTTTGTCCATAGAACTTGTTGCACGATGATTTTTCTTCGTGAAAATTGTTGCATGTTGATGTTTTCTTATCGAAAACTTGTACATTGATTTTTACTCATGAAACTGATTTTTTTTTCATGGAACTTGTTGCGTGTTGATTTTGTTCATGGAAATTATTGTGTGCTATTTTTTTGTTGATTTTTATCCTCGTGAAACGCGTACAGTGATTTTTCTCCTCGTGAAACCAATTTTGTTTCTGGGACTTATCGTTCGTGGAACTTGCCGCATATTGATTTTCATCCTCATGAAACTGATTTTGTTCTCGGAATTTCTTGCGTGTAGGTTTTGTTCATTGAACTAATGGCGTGTTGATTCTCTTTGTGAAACTTATGTTGATTTTTTTACTCGTGAAGCTCGTACATTTATTTTGTCACCTCGTGAAACGGATTTTGTTCATGAAACTTGTTAGGTGCTGATTTTCATTTGTGTTGTGGACAATGCTGCGTGCTAATTTTGTTTGTGAAACCTATTGTATGTTTATTTTCCTGTTCGAGAAACTTTTTTTGGTTTTTCTCCTCGTGAAACTGTTGCGTTGAATTTTTCTCCTCGTGTAACTGAATTTATTCATGGAACCTTTTGCATGCTGAGTTTTGTTCGTGAAACTTGTTGTATGCTGATTTGTCCGTGAAACTTGTTGCATGTTGATTTTTCTCTTTGTGATATTTATACATTTATTTTTCCCCAATGAAACTGATTTTGTCCACGGAACTTGTTGTGTGTTGATTTATGTTCTTGAAACTTGTTACATGTTAATTTTTTCTCTTCGAGAAAAGTTCGCATCGATTTTTCTGATCATGAAACTGATTTTTTTTTCACGGAACTCGTTGAATGACCCTGAATGGGGTGGGAAGATGTCATAAGGAAAGATTTAAGGCAAATGAAAACTTCCTGGGAGGGTGTAAAAAAGGGGGCTTTCAATAGACTGAGATGGCGGAGAAGCGTGTGTAGCAATGTTGGCCTCAGGCGGCTTGGTGCTGCAGTGGGTTGTTAGGACTAGTAATAGTCAGGAATAGAAGTTGTATCTGACATTTTCAGATGCCTAATTAAACGCTGGAAAACAATTAATTAATCTGTTTACTTTTTCGTTTTCGGCTAATTTAATAAATTCGTTTTTCAATTCTTGCGTAATTACCGTTTGCTATTGTCAAAGGAAAAATCAGCAGGGAATGCAAATCCTGAGGCTCAAAGTCGGATTGAAAATACATTGTAGTTGGATCTAAAATTTAAGTAATTTAAAATTACTAATTTAAAATTTAAAATTTAAAAAGTAATTTAAAATAGAGACTAATTTAAAGTCTGAAACTAGCTAAGCTATGTGTGTCTTCTTTGATCGTTTTTTGGGCCCTGCTTTGTAATACATACCATTTGAGACAAATAAAATATCGAAAATATTTTACTTATAATAAGATATTTAAATCATAAAACATCTAAAACTCAATATTAATATTAATTATAATTCATTATTAATATTTAATTTAATGAAATATTTATGATGAAAATATTTCAGGGGAGGAATTAATAAAGTCTCGTAAAAGAGCTTGAGTCCAATGCTTGAACAATCAGGATGTCAAGCTCAATATCTACGCTTTATATCTTAAGGGGTTAGTCACCCCCTTGTTCTTCCCTGCCTGTTGGTGCTGTGATAGAGTAATTGTGTTAATGTTATCCTGACAATAATGTTCTTCCTTCAATTTCTATTTCATATATAAAGATTGTGACGCTGGGCCTAACAAAAATACCGTTTTCTTTAAACTAATTTATATTTTTGAATGAATTATTCTAGAGCTTTTGAGCAAATTAATATTAAATGAAGTAATTCAAAGGAATTAATAAATTAGTCG
Source organism: Alatinidae sp. Z8VKAUB7J3 (assembly GCA_010016025.2). Taxonomy (NCBI): domain Eukaryota; kingdom Metazoa; phylum Cnidaria; class Cubozoa; order Carybdeida; family Alatinidae; species Alatinidae sp. Z8VKAUB7J3. Next base: position 142,152,483 of record JAAAKM020073195.1, read on the forward strand.
ATTAATCGATAAAATTCTTGATATCTTTTATAAATTAGACAATCTTCGGTAATCTGTCATCCTTCATCCGTAGAATGTGGCCTAGCCATCTCAACCTTTCTTTCATTATAGCCCTAGAAAGCGGGATTGAACCGTATTTTTCTTACAACCTACTGTTTAAAATACGGTCAGTCAGCGGGGTACCCAGAACAATCCGTAGGTAATTTCTGTGGAAAACATCTAGTAAATTTTCATCTGCTTTTCGGAGCGCCCATGGTTCAGAGCCATGTTTGACCACTGTCATCACTGTAGCTTCCCCAAGAGTAACTTGAAGCAGATGTTCTCAGAAAGTAGGTCTAACAGGACCTACTTTTAATTTCCTTATAACCGTATTTCCTTCTTTATTGGCAATTTTTATTGTGACCTGAGCCATCAGATATTTATGATTTTCTCCATAGTAGCATAACACTGCCACTTTATTTTCATAGTTTATGTCAGCTTCATTTATTAAATCTTTCCATTTATAGATTTGGTCGACGCAGGAGTCAATAGCTATTTTCACCGCTTTATCATCAGTTCACCACATACTTTGTGTGATTCTGTAAATGCGCAAGTTTTCTTATTCTTGGGACTTTTAACTCATGCGGTTCTATCATATGTCTGATTCTTTTCCCCTTTATCTCGGAATCGATCGTTGTGATTGTGATCGTTCATGTTTGTCCTGTTTTCCCTTGGGCCCACCGTCCCTGGTTTTGTAGTGATTATCGTGACTTTTATTCACGCTACGGCAATCTGAGGCCCCATATCCGTGTCTATTAGTTAAAACAGGTAATATTATAATGTTCCTGTTTTTGGCCGTATTTTCTAAAGTTTTTATTCGGGCAATTGGTGCTATAGTGTCCGAAGGAGTTGCAATGGTTGCGCGTTGTTTCTGTTTGCCTTTGCCATGTCTGGCTAACATTGGTTTTATCTTCAGTGCACGGGTATTTGTTCTTACTACAATCTCCTAGCCTTGTTCTTTGCGGGAATGCCTCCCTCCTAATTTCAGTATGTCTATCTGCTAATTCTGCAATTAAACGAAAAGGGGCAGGTAGCCCCAACGACTCACGCTCACTGTTTATTTTCTCGCTTCAAACGATATTAATTTTTCTATCATTTGCCAATTATTACTAAATTTTACTAAACTTTACTAAATCATTACTAAATTATTTGCCAAATATTACTAAACCAGTTAGCTAAACTAAATCAACCGCGAAAGGTGGGCACTAGCGAGTAACACACGGATATTGACTGTTTATTGATTACTTTGTTGTAAGCCTTCTGTACTTGGTTTGAATTTCAGATCCTTAATCAGGGATTATATCTCCTCTTTTACATCAAAGCGTAACTGGACACAAAACCTTTTATTACCTCGGCTTTTTTTGTAACTTCTTTTAGATTGTCAGCCGGAACTGATGATGATGTATGCTGGAACAAAACTCTCCATTGTCCGTGAAATGGATCTCACAAAAGTGTATGAAATCCGAGATGTGGAAGAACTGACCGAGGAATGGCTTCTGTCAAAATTAGTAAAATAAGTGCTAAGCTCTGGTTGAAATGGAAGAAGTTTAGCTTTGTATTTTCATTCCAATAGTTTAAATGTTTGATTTTTAAAACCGCCTTAATTCCTTTTGGTATTTTTTTGAAAGTTTTTTCAAGTCAGGGTTTGTTTTTAAAGTAAATATGGGAAGTTGAATTCTAATGTTGCATGTTTCAGAGCTTTAATTTACGAACTGATATGTGAAATTTTAGGAATTTTAAGTTGTGCATTACTGGGAATATTTGTTTTTCATGCCTATTACATTGTTATTAGTTGTATCTGTTTCTACAAAGTGTTTTCTGGCTCTGTTAGTCATAGAGAACGATCGCCTCTCCTGTGCCAATATCTTTGCTACTAAGCTTTAAGCCATAAGAAATCAATAAAAGTTTTTATTCTGTCAAAAGCCTTGCATTTCTTTTTAAGGCTAAGCTTAGGCATTTTTTGGAAAGTCAAGGATTTCAGTTTATTTATTATCAGTTTTTATTAGAAAACAATTTTAGGAGTTTATCAAAGGAGTTTATTTGGAGTAAAACAAAGAGGAATGAGTCAAGACTAAAATAGTTGTATTAAAAGGCATCGCTGCGCCCAAGCTGCGGCGCATGCAGGCGCGAGATGTTGCCGTCGAAGAACAGCGCGCTCGGCAGTTTCAGGTGGTCGCGGAACAGGCTGCCGAACTGATGGAAGGTCACCGCATTGCGCGAGATCGCAAACACCACCCGGGTGCCGTCGGCGCTGGTGCCGACCCCGTTGCGGATATAGTAGCTGTCGGAGTCCGGCAGGAAGCGCGGATGCAGCTCGCCATCGATCACCAGCATCGGGCCGGACTGGGTGGCGTATTTGCACGCGGGCGCGGTCTTCTCGAACTCAAGCGTCTCGATCACGTCGGCGCGGTCCTCGCGGATGCAGAAGACGCCATTGGGCAGCAGGCCGAAGTTGCCGGGCCCGGCATTGGTGACCAGCCGCATCTCCTGCGCGCCGTCCTCGAGATAAAGGCCCACGGGCGCGCGGTCGCTGTGGTACATGCCCGCGTTGGTCGCAAAGACCAGTTCCTTGCCCTCATCCGCCAGCGCGTCCTCGAGGGTGGAGAAATGGCCGTAGACCTCGCCCTCGCCATTGCGCAGGAACAGCCGCAGCTCTTCCTTGGCGGCATCCACCTCGCAGACCGAGTAGCGGTTGCCGTCATAGGAGATGTCGCTGCACTCCACCGCGCCACCCGCGGATGGCACGGCCCAGAGCGCGGCAAGCACCAGCGCCGCGCGCCGGATCACTCTTCGGTATCGCGGCGCACCGCGTCCTGGTTCAGCATCCGGCGGGTCTCGTCCATCTGGTCGAAGGTCTCGTCCAGGCGGAAGCGCAGGTCGGGGGTGAACTTCAGCCCCAGCTTCTTGCCCACCATCCGGCGCAGCTCGCTCTTGTTGCGGGAGAGGAGCTTCAGCACGTCCTCCTGCCCCTTGCCGCCCAAGGGCAGCACAAAGGCGGTGGCGATCTTCAGGTCGGGCGAGGTGCGCACCTCGCCCACGGTGATCGACATGCGGTTGAGGTCTGGGTCATGCACGTCGCCGCGCGCCAGCACCTCGGACAGGGTGCGGCGGATCAGCTCGCCGACGCGAAGCTGCCGCTACCAGAACCGGCTGGTCCGGATCCGCCGGCTCCACCGCCTTCAGGGTTTCGACCACGGTTTCGACATCGGCAATATAGTCGTCCATGGGCCGGAAGGCCTCGGGATTGATCGCCTGGAAATAGTGGCCGAGCTCATCCGGGTCGCTCGGCCCCTGGGACTTGACGCGAAGCGGCGAGAAGGACGCGCCGGGCAGGGTACCGCCCAGCAGATGCGAGAACAGGCCCAGACCATAGCCCTTGTGACCGCCGAGGGTATCGCCCGCGCCGCCGACCGGATTGAAACCGCCCCGGTCGCGCTTGGCGAAGATCGCCAGCGCCTCGTCCGGGCTGGTGATCACCTTGCCGTCGCCGTCATTGACCCAGCCCTCGGGCAGATCAATCTCGCGCAGCTGCTTGACCCGGACCTTGTTCACCGCCGCCACCGTGGTCGCGAAATCCAGAACCAGGGGCGGGTACTTGCCAGCGGGCGAGGCGAAGGCCAGCGGATTGGTGCCGAGCACGGGCTGAGTCCCTCCGGTCGGCACCATGGTGATGCCCCGGGTCGAGGTGGTCACGATGCCGATCATGCCGGCCTTGGCGGCCAGCTCGGCGTAGTAGCCGGCGGCGCCGAAATGATGCGAGTTCAACACCGCGACCAGACCGATGTCATTCTGGCGCGCCTTTTCGATCGCCAGTTCCATGGCATGTACCGAGATCGGGTGACCGAGGCCACGCTCGGCATCCAGCAGGGCGGTGGTGGCACGATCCCGCACCACCTTGACGCCGGCCTTCACGTTGAGCGCGCCGCGCCGGAAGGTCTCGTCATATTGCCGCAGCATGTTGATGCCATGGGAGTCGACGCCGCGCAGGTCGGTCTCGACCATCACCTCGGCGGCGGTCGCGGCGAAATCGTCGGGCATGCCCCAAGCGGTCAGCACGCTCAGGATCTGAGCCCGAACGGTGTCGGCGGGCACCCTGGGCGGGTTCAACAGGTCATGCTCGCTCATGGCAGGGTCTCCGCGCGGGTGTATCTCCGCCAGGCGCTCATCTGGATGGCCGAGGTCAGGCTCGACTATTGAGAGCAGCTATCGTTTTACCGTTGTGAGAAATTCTAGGCTCCTCATAGAAAGATGGAATGCTATTTAGCATTCTTTCTTGGCCGTCAGACGTTCTTAACCAAATTCGTGCTTCGCCGCTTCGAGTACTCATGAACGCAGTCGAAGTGTTCCTGGCAACCGAAGGTGCATAGTCCCATCGAGTAGAATAAATATAGCGTCTTATCCGATCTTCTCGGAATCTATACTGATATACATCTTTAGCAGCTCCCCAACGTTCCACCCAAGTATTGCCATTGCTATCTGTTACTGGATTTTTAAGCGGTAATTCGCTGTGGACTATGACATCGGTTTTGCCCATTAAATCCATTGTTTGCAACTTAAATTCTAGACCTTCGTTAGCTGTTGCTAATACCAAGGTTTCACTGTCTAACCAGTCGATACCCAAAATTTCAAACGGGACATCAAAGCTGCGGATGACTTTTCTTTCCGGCCAGCTGAGTATCTCAATTGAACCATTGATGGCGCCTAAACCGTTGTGGGTACTTGCTCTCTCATCAACGGCTACAAGTGCTAAGTGATTCCCGTTTTTAGAGGGTTTTGGATAACGCAATCCCATTTTGCCCTGAGCAAGATTGAGTGGTTCCCAGTTGAGGTTAGTACTGCTGGAATTGGGAGGGCTCGCGGTCCACACTTGCCATTGTTGGCTAGTGATATTGAATGTGGTCAACAATAATGTTTCACCATCTGGCGTCAGACTCAATCCCGATATAGCGTCGTCAGGACAGGTAGCGGCTACCTTAGGTGAGCCGCCCAAAACCAAATGCATTAACTGACATTGGCCTTGAACATTGCGCAAAAACCATATCTCTTGGTTATCCGGTGAAAAAGCGATGTAAGAGGCAAAGTTGTTGTCGGAAATGGTCACGGTTTGATTAGTTTCATGATTCAACAAGTTTAAATTTCGATGACCTGAGGTGAGGTTTTCTCGCCAATTATACGCGAGTAATTCACCATTTTGAGAAGTACTTGGGTAGTACTCTAAACCCGACAGAGTTGTGTATGTGTGATTAATAAATAATTTGAAATTTGAACTTCTCTTTTTTTTATGGGAAAAATTGCATTGTATGGATGCCCAAAACAACAAAATTGATTATTTTTTATGGGTTGCCAGTGGTGCAGATCCATTGCAATAAGCTTTTCGAACGCAGGGTTATTTAAAAGTGAATGACTGCATCCTGGGTTGCCACCCTTAGTGATTTATAACTATTTCTACTGAATTTTTGTATTGCTTAAAAAAATTACTAGATCAACTCATAAATCACTATATTATTGAAAATCACTACATGAACCAAAAAATCACTAAAACCTTTTTTTTTTCTTAACTGGTGGCAACCCTGACTGTGTCTCCCATGGTTAATCTTGATATTTTTCAGGGATCGGGAGAGAGATCGAGAGCGTGAACGTGAAAGAGATCGAGATCGGCATCGCGACCGGGATGGTGATCGTGAACGAGAGAAAGAAAGAGAACGGCGTGAGCGGAAAGAACGAAGAAGAAGAGAACGATCTTCAAGTAGAAGCCCAACACGGCATAAGAAAAGCAAAAAGACGAAACGTCATTCTGATTCTGAATAATCTTTTATTTGCGATGTTATCTTGTCTATTATATCACTTTCTAAACTTTATACTAGAAGTAAAGATCGTATACTAGAAGTAAAGAAGTAATTAAGCTCAAAATTTCCCAAATAATTAAACTAGGGTTTAAGCTGTATTCTAAGAGCGGAAATACGTTTTGTAAATGATGAAAAAAAGCCGTTGAAGACCATTTTAGAATTCTATATACATTCCCAAATTACTTCAAGTCAAAATCCATTTTGACTTTTGTTTTATTAAAAAATATGTAATCCTGTAATCTTAAATTTACATGAATGCTAACTAAGGGCGTATCCAGAATCATTGTTGGGGGGGGGGGGGGCAGAAAGGCTTTAGAAAACGCATCCAAAAAAATTATATGCGTTTTTGTTGTCGTTTTACGAGTTGAACAAACATTTCATGAGAGTAGAGGAAGGGTCACTTGTTCATTTGGGTATGAATTGTGGCAATTATGGCAAAAAAGCAATTTAGTTTTTAATGAATTCTGTCGTCAATTAAGTGTGTCATGTTGCGTTTTACGTTCAAGCAAGCTGCGTTCTCAGCCATGCTGCGATATACTTACGTGGAGCTCCAACGGCGTCAATAAAGTTAATAAGTTTTTCATTAAAGATCGAATCAAGTTTGTCCCACTCGCACAAAGATTTCACCTTTTTGACTTTACAGCAATTTTTCTTAGAAAGTCAGAAATAGTCAAACATGGAGCTAAGAAAACCATTTTTTAAGCATTTTTCCCTTTCAATAATAAATGAAAATATTTTTATGTTTATTTCACCAAGCAAAATATTTAAAAGAGTATACTTTAATTTATAGTTTTATTTATTATTTTTATTAATGATTTTATTTATATGTATACTATTTTATTTATACTATACTTTATTTTTATCTATACTTATTTACTTGAAAATTTTTCACACATCTTTTGCTATTGGTTGAACTTTGCAGACTTTCTTGTAAAAATCAATAAGTTCAACTTTTTTCCAACAGCAACAAAGTCAACAAAGTTATGGGAAAAGACGGTTTATTAACTTTGTGGACAACCTTATTAACTTTATTGACGCCGTGGGAACTCCGGATTACGGGCACAATTTGAATGTTGACCCATGTTATATACAGTTTGAGAATAAAATTAACACAATTATTTCCTAGTCTGACATTGATACGACATAAAAAAAAACAATCAAAAGCTACAATTTTAAAAGATGATAACTGTAACTTTTTTATTTACTAACACGTCCCTTATATGAACATTATTTTCTCATCTGACATTGATATGGCATAAAAAAAAAAAACAATCAAAATAGATATACTTCATTTATTACAATTTTAAAGCAAGATAACTGTCAATCTTTTGTTTACTAATTATTATTTATTATTTAAGAATTAACGACGCTTCTTGACTACTAAGGTCCCTGCGTCGGCCCTGTAGTGCATTCCTGCAGCGTGATTCGATCTCTGGGTCCCGTATTACCAAGCTAAGGTCAAATCCACTGCGCCACCACAGGGATTCCCCGCCATCCGAATCACCCTCGACTTGATTTCCCCCAGGGAACTCCGTAGAAAACGCCCGTGAGTACAAACGACGCCGAGGCCTCGACCGCAACCCTCTCAACCGGATTGCGCCGCTACCTCTATTTCACGGCCGCGGTCACCGGAGGCATTATCCTCATCGTGGAAATCCTGGGAGCCAAATTGCTCTCCCCCTTCTTCGGCACCTCGCACTTCGTCTGGACCGCCCAGATCGCCGTCACTCTCGTTTCCCTCTCGGCCGGCTATTATTTCGGAGGACGCTTGGTCGACAAGTCGCCCAAGCTGTCGCGTTTGTATTTCTGTATCCTGTTTGCCGGGCTTTACCTCTGCCTCGCGCTCGCCGTCATGCGGCCCATGGCCTACTTTTTCCTCAATTTCAGCCTGGCCCTCGGTTCGATCCTCGCCTCGCTGTTTCTCTTCTTCGTCCCCCTAACCCTCTTAGCAGTCACGGGGCCCTTTGTTATCCGAGTCTTGACCCAATCCAAAGAAACCGTCGGCGGCCAAGTCGGCCGGCTATCCGCGATTAGCACGCTCGGCAGCGTACTCGGAACCCTCTTGATCGGCTACGTACTCATTCCCTTCGCCCCCAATTCGGTCACGCTGTTTCTCTCCGCCGTAGTTCTCTTTGTGATCGTGGCCATCTACTTCGGAATCTGGCAACGCTCCAAAAAGACCCTCGGGCAAAATGCCACCGTGATCGTGATCGCCACGCTGTCCGCATTGGCCGGTATTCAAGCCGACGCCAAATCCGGCACCCGTGACTTCGTCGAACTCACCCGACGGAACTCCAACTTCGGCCTCATGCAAGTGCTCGAATCTAAGGATGGCACCAAACGCTACTACCTCAACGATCTCCTGACCCAAAACATTTACGATCCCACCACGGATCAAAGCCTGACGGTCTTCACCTACCTCCTTCACGACCTCGCCCACGCCTACACCGACAAGATCGATTCCATGCTAGGAATCGGCCTGGGCGTCGGCATCGTCCCTCGGCAGTTCGCCGAAAAAGGCATCACCACAATTTTCAATTTATATGTTTTCATTAATTCAATTTTCTTCAATTGATTCAATTTTCAATTTATATGTTTTCATTAATTCAAACAAGGTAAAGATGACTTTGGGAACCAAAAGACCGTTAATACTTTGAATTTTTACAGACGATGTTCTTTCTACTGGATATAAATTTCACACAGGATAACTGACCAGATGAATTTAGATTTCTGTTGTTACAACTAGCTTACAAATTAGCACAGAAACATAAGAGATCCAATCAGGTTGCAGAGAGGTGGAGTTATCTAGTTTCCCTTTCTTACAGGCGCTAAGAAAAAATTGACTGGCTTACAAAAGTATTTCATAAACATAAGCCAATGAAGTTGAATCACACTTGTTACCGGAGAACTATTACGAAGCAGTCCTCCTTTTCCTATTACAAAGTATTTATTCTTTTCCTCCATGATTTAGTTACCACGTGTAAAAAAATTTGTGCTTAGTCTTGTTGTCTCACTTTCTATTGACCTCGATCTTAAATTCAAACTTCTAGTGGAAATACTGTTACACTTAGGCCATTTCCCCCCAATCCTAAGAAAAACTGCTAGTTTAAAAATACACGAAAAATTACGGTTCTTTGGCCTAAAACGAAAATGAAAAAATAGCTTGAATTTTTGTCTGTATGACAGTAAAACGGCTGAAGTGTGATAATTTTTTCTTTGTATAATCTTTGACTCCATTAAAAATGGTGGCATGCCGCTAATCATGGCTTTGTTATATTTTTTATTATTATTTAAGAATTAACGACGGTTCTTGACTACTAAGGTCCCTGCATCGGCCCTGCAATGCATTCCTGCAGCGTGATTCGATCTTTGGGTCCCGTGTTACCAAGCTAAGGTCAAATCCACTGCGCCACCACAGGACTTAGTTATATTTTTTGTATCTTCACTTGAATATTTCAAATAAGGAATTTGCAAGGATTACCTGAGCTGGGAGGCTTACTTCTGTGCTCCGTGGCATAAATTGAGGGGCGTTGGTTGTGGACGCTCCAGGTTAACCACTTCTTAAAGTATTAGACGCAGTCAAGGTGGAGGAGGTACTTTAAGAGTCCTAGATGCGGAATCTTCATGTAAGTGTGATAAAATAAATGTACAAGCAGAGGCCCAAAAATGGAAGGGGCTATCAACCCCCCATATTCTGTCCCTAAATTTCTGTGAATTGGCACCCCTATTTAGAAATAAAAAAAGGAGAAATGTTAATGTGAAAAATGAAAACATCCATTTGTTTTTGCAAGCAGGCTGTTGGCTCAAAAGATGAGACATACTGGACAGACAAGGTCAATTTTTGGAATTTCCAATTTTACAACGAAGCATGAGCATCATTATTTTTGTTAGGGAGCCGGCCTAGGCTCAAATACAGCTATGGGTTTTAATAGAATATGAAATGAATTTTCTAGGGGATCTACGACTGTCAAAATAGCATTTTAGGCTGGAATATTTTTCCTATCTTTCCATAAGGGGAGACTCCTCTGAAAATATTCTTACGACAGCCGACTGCGACTTTTACAGACTTTTATGCAATAATGTTTTCGACCAGATAACTATTCCAACATAAAGCTATTTCTTTCCGCTTTCTTTTAAAAACTACAAAAACATTAGGGATTTTCAGACTACAAAAACAGGGATTTTTAGACACGCTGATAGTTGTATTACTTAGGCAAACACAAACGACTTTTATTCGGAAGGAGGTTGGGTGAGGACAAGTGTAAAACGCCAAATTAGAATGCAGCCTTTATAACAACAAATGAATTAGAATACAACATATTGTGGTAACAATAGTCCAGTGATCTTAGAAAGATTGTGTACATAGGCTGTGTACGTGCCTGGTATTACTTTGTTTGGTTGATTACCTGGAAAATATAGTTGGGATTCACCCAGCATTGTCTTTCCTGGCTGTGATTTCCTATTTATTATGCCTGATAACTAAGGAATATTGCTCAGCAATTCAAATTCCCGGAAATAACAATGCTAATCCCCCCCCACACACACACATACACACATCACCCTTCACTTTGGTTAAAATTTAAGAAACGGTAAATTGTTTTTGGTCGATTTCATTTGTAGAACGGTGCGCCACTTAGCGGGCGAGACCCATTTCGTGGGTGTCGGGAATCATCGTCATGCCCTCCTGCGTGAGCGTCACCATGACGTCCAGCAGCTCTCCAATCATCTCCGGGTCCAGCGCCGAAGTCGGCTCGTCGAAGAGCAGAATGTCGGGCTTCATGCACAAGGAGCGTGCAATCGCCACCCGCTGCTGCTGACCGCCCGACAGCTGTCCCGGATATTTCGGCGCCTGGTTGGCGATCTGAACCTTTTCCAGATACATCATCGCGGTTTCCTCGGCCTCCGACGCGGAAATCTTTCGCGCCAGCATCGGCGCCAGGGTGCAATTCTCCAAAATGGTCAGATGCGGAAACAGGTTGAAGTGCTGGAAAACCATCCCGACGTCCTGGCGCAGCTTGTCGAGGGCCGGATCGTCGGCGCTGATCGGGTGGCCGTTGATCTCGATCAGACCCGACTGATGTTCCTCGAGCTGATTGATGGTGCGGATCATGGTGGATTTGCCGGACCCTGAAGGACCGCAAACCACGATCTTCTCACCCGGAGCAACCGTCAAATTGATGTCCTTGAGAGCATGAAACGCTCCGTAGTACTTTTCCACGTTGATCATTCTGACTGCGGGTGTCTGTGTCATGGTCGCCTCTCTAGCTTTTTGTTGCCGCAACGATGATGATTTCCACCTTGAGCACGTCCCTTGCCAAACGGGCTTCACCACAGGCGCGCGCCGGTGCGTGACCGTCCGGCACCCAGGCATCCCAAACGGCGTTCATTTCGCTGAAGTCGGCCATGTCAGCGAGCCAGATGGTTGCTTGCAGGATGTGCTCGCGGTCGGATCCCGCCTGGTCCAGGAGCGCATCGATCCTCGCAAGGCAATCCCTGGTCTGCTCGGCAACGGTGTCGCCGTCGCCGACCTGGCCGCAGAGATAGGCGACGCCGTTGTGTTTGACGATTTTCGACATGCGTCGGCCGGTTTCGAGCCGCTCGATCATGACAACAGTCCCCTGCTTTTCAACATATCCGCGATCTCGACAAGAATGGCCGGATCGTCGATCGTGGTGTCTTTGAAAGACGGAGTTTGAGGCTTCGTTTTTTGGGAGGGAGGTTTCGAAGGGGTCAGAGCCCGCCTGGCGGCGGGGTCCGACCCCGGCTGCGGACCACCCAGGGCCGCTCTTCGCCTGGCCTGTCCTCTTTGGCGTCGTCCTCCGTTATCCTTAACGCCTTGCTCATCAAACAAGGAAGCCTTGCATGCCGGACCATCCGATTGACTCCATCATTGCCGAGCGCTGGAGTGCGCGGGCGATTGACGCGGCGCGGCCCGTTGAACACGAAAAAGTGCTGACCATGTTGGAGGCGGCCCGTTGGGCGCCGTCGTGTTTTGGCGACGAGCCCTGGCGCTTTTTGTTGTGGCAGCGTGATGTTGATGCCGACGCCTGGGAGCAGGCCATGAGCACGCTGGCTGAAAAAAACCAGTTATGGGCACGTAACGCCCCGGTGTTGATTCTGTCGTTAGCGGCCAGCCAGCTTTCACGTAACCAAAAGCCAAATCGCTGGGGCCAGTACGACACGGGCGCGGCAACGGAAAACCTGCATCTGCAGGGTGTGGCGCTAGGCCTGGTCGTGCATCAGATGGGCGGGTTTGACGTCGACGCAGCCCGCGAGGCTTTCGCCATTCCAGCCGAATACGACCTGATGGCAATGATTGCCATAGGCTACCCCGCGCCAGTGGAGTCCTTGCCGGAGGAATTCCGCGGCGGCGAAACGGCCGAACGCGCCCGCAATGCGATGAACGATTGGGTCCACGTCGGCCGATGGGGCAACCCGCTGACCTAAGAGCGTGTAGTCACAGTCCAAGCGTGAAAAACACGCAGAGCCCACGCACCCGGGCGGCCGAGAAGGTCCGCGGCTGGGGTCGGACCCCGCCGCAGGCGGGCTCTGACCCCCGTCGAAGCCGCCCTCCCGCCGATCGAAGCCGCAGTCCCTAACCCGCCCGCTCCTCACTCATCATAATCAAAAACGCGTACTCCCGAGCGATGTCGGCATACCGCTCAAACCGGCCGGCAGCACCGCTGTGGCCCGACGTTAGGTCGGTGTACAACAGGGGGCAGGATCTCGACGTGGCACCGACTGAAGTCTCTGAAATGGTGAGCGAGGTCTTGGATCTCATCCGGGCCTCGCTGCCGCCTATGATTGAGATCCGGACGGAGATGGAACCGGACTGTCCCTTGATCGCGGCGGATAAATCCCAGTTGCACCAGATTCTAATCAACCTGTGCTCCAACGCCTTGGACGCCATGAAACAAGACGGCGGAATACTGACCCTGTCCGTGCGCAGCCAAACTTTGGATCAGATGCTGTTGAAAAGGTTTCCGGAGTTGGACGCGCGAACCTATGTCTGTTTGTCGGTGCGGGATACCGGGAGGGGTATCGAGGCATCAGATCTAGAGCGAATTTTCGAGCCGTTCTTTACCACGCGGGCGAATGATGGTGGCGTTGGGTTGGGGTTGGCGGTCGTGCACGGGATAGTGAAACGTCATGGGGGCGCGATCGCGGCGCATTCTCGTCCTGGGCAGGGGGCTTGTTTTGAAATGTTCTTTCCCGTTTACGATCCGGTTGCACCCGTGGAGTCGGAGTCGGTTGAGCCTTACGTGCGCGGGCAAGGAGAGCGAATTCTCCTGGTCGACGACGAAGTGGCCGTGGGGCAGGCCGTGGCGGAACTCTTGGAGCGCCTGGACTACCAGGTGACGCTGTGCACGAATCCGCTGGATTGTGAGGAACTTCTAAACCAGTTCCCGAAGCGCTTTGACTTGGTGATGACCGATCAGTGGATGCGCGAGATCGTGGGCACGGAGTTGATTCGTCGGATTCGGAGTCGCTTGCCAGCGCTTCCGGTGGTGTTGATCTCCGGGCGGGCTTCGGACATTGGTGAGGATGAGTTGCGGCAACTGGATGTGGCCTGTCTGTTGGAGAAACCCGTGCTCGTGGATGCTTTAGCGAGTGCGATTGCGGGGGCGCTCAAACGCCGAGGGGATGGTAACCGATTCTTTCCGCTTGAGCCCGACTCGTGAATGTCTCAAGGTTGGCATAATGACCCTAACGAGAAACATGGATCTGGTGCGGCTGCCGGCCTGGCTCTTGGTATCTGTGTTCCAATTGCTTCTCAGCTTACCTTTTTGTTTTACATCAGACATAAAAACGATACAATATTCAGAACACGTAGGTTACTTCTCTTTTAAAACAGCTAAAAAGGAAAAGAAGAACAGGTAGCAAAATCTGCAAAATTTGCTCCCAATGTACAAAATATGAATAACGGCAATTGGAAATGATGATGCTGTCAATTATTTTTCGTTTATTTCTTCAGTATGCCCCTCATCAATCGAGTTTGCAGCCGAAAAATTATTTTGCTAAGAGACAGATAAGACAATTGACATAAGTGGATCTGTTTCCGTCCAAAACAAATTTAACAATAATCTAACCCCCCGATATCAAACAGCTTGTGGTAACGAACTGTAAGTAAGGAGCGACCACGCCTAATAGTAGGCTAATCGAAACCCTAAAAAACGGAATTTTGATACCTATAGATACATCAAAACAATTGGATTTTTATGCCTATTTTAAATATGTAAGTTCCATCAAATTTAGTTTAGCCCATCTTAAGTTACGAGTCTGAGAAAATTTACCTAATTTTCTAAAATAGGAGATACATCTCCTAAAAGTCATAGAATCTTAACGAAAATCACAACATCAGATTTAGCGTATTAAAGGACCCTACTTTAGAGGTTTCAAGCTCCTATCTGAAAAAATTTGGAATTTTACATTTTTTGCCAGAAGAAAGATCACGGATGTGTGTGTTTTTTCCCCAGGGATGGTCGTATCGGCCCAGTGGTCCTAAAATCTCGGGAGAAGGCTGATCCGAACAGAAGTTAAAAGATCTAGTGCCCTTTTTAAGTGACGAAAAACTAGAGGGAAGCTAGGTCCCCTCCCTCGCAAATTTTTTTCCAAAGTCACCGGATCAAAATTTAGATATAGCCCTTTTGTTCAGCATAGTCGAAAAATTTAATAACTATTTCTTTGAGGACGACTTTACACCCCACGGTTCCTGGAGGAACTGTTGTAAGTTATGGACTTTGCCCATCGTTTACATATAGTATTGGTTATTAGGATATACACAGACGTTTTCAGGGGGATTTTTTCTGGAAACAAATCTCTGGAAATGAAATTCGAAATATGTGAACTGTTTTTGTTTAATTTGTTTACTGTCTTAAGCAAAACCCTTTTTTTTTTACATTTATTGTTAAACGGAAAGGGAATATGGTCTGAGAGATAGTTTACGTCAACTTTAAAAAAAAAAAAAAATTTCATAGTACATTTTAATCTTCCCTAAGGTTGCCACAGAAAAAAAAACAAAAAAAGAAAAAAGAAAAACACTGACCTTTATTCACAATTTCGTCTTGGAGCCAAGGATCATTCAAACTTTCACTAGTCCAAACACGATGCATAATATAGTCGGTATTTTCAACTTCAGGGACATAAAGTGTATCATAAAAGCGTGCAAAATTTAAACTCTCTATCATATTCTCGGTAGGTGTCTCACAACGGCTACTAAAGGCAGCTGGACCATCTAAATCAGTTTGACAAAACTTTTCGGTTTCTTTAACTTTGAATTTTAACGGAAAACGCAAGCCTTTTGCAATGATTGTCTTGAAACTTTCTGGCCTTTGAAAAAAAATAGCTCATTGGTGCATAAAAAGTCACATGATCAACACTCTATTTTATTTATAAACTCTTTGATGTCAAATATGAAAGACAAGTAGAAAGCATATTTTTGACAATAATTTCAAATAAATCAACACGTGACACTATTCATCCACTTAGAAGTGATTGTTCACATTAGAAAAATAATAAAATTTTATTATAGATTTATTTAAGCATCTTTGATATTTATGTATTGAATAGCCAAATAGCCTGTTGGACAAAATAAAACAGCTCTAGTTTATGGTCTTTGTAAGGACCAGAGAAAAGATGTTTTTACCCAAGCAAAAATTCTAAGCTCCCTTGGAAATGGGTGTGTTTACCAAACTATATGAAATATTAGTCACTTATAAACCTACTTACTATATGCGATCTGTATAATGAGAATTTAGTAAAAAAAAATGAGTTTTTCTAACTGAAAGTAAGGAGCGACATTAAAACTTAAAACGAACAGAAATTATTCCATATATGAAAGCTGTCCCCTCCTCAACGTTAAGTTTTCTTTGGCACTGAAATCTGGCTTTGTACAAAGAATATATCTTACGATATGGTGACGCAGAACACGGTTATGGCACAAATACTTGCTAAATTACATATTTCGGTCCAGTGTTGTAAAATAAGAACTAGGAGCACTCTAAATTTGAAAGATGATCATCTCAAAATCCCTATTTCCGGAAATGGCAATTTTGCTCTAACGGAAGAACTAGTAGCGGTACTGGCCTTTCTTGCACCCGGGGAAAAATCTTGAATAGCGCCCAACCCCTGTCTTTCACAGAATTTTCCGGCCATAATTTAAAAAAAATTCATTTTTAACGTTATTAGTTAATTAATAATTTAGTACTTAATTTGATAACTATTTTAATGATTATTATTTAACAGTTTTTTTTAATTTATTAATTATTCTCATTTATTAAGTACACGCTCAACTTTATTTTAATAAAAAAAAAAATAATTTCAAAAATTAAAAAATGACTACAACCGTCAGATTATTTGTTTGAAAAATAGCACCCCTAAAATTTCTCCGCCTAGAGCAAGTGCTTCCTCTGTCCCTCCCCTAAAATCCCCTCTGGGGAGAAGGTGTATCTCGGTCCACGTAAAAGATTACATAGTCTGATTTCGCCATATCAAGTTCGTGTTGTCAATGGTTCTAAAACTAGGTCTACTAAGTACAACTGGCAACTCATCACAATGAAAATCCACTTGAGGCCAAAACTGCCACTTACGCTCGACCTCCAGCCCCGTCTGTTCAAAGCTTCGCCATTTACTCAATTCCATAAGCTTGCAGCTTCCTTCCAAGTCTTTTTGATGACCTTTTTCTGCCCGCTTGAAGGCGTCCTGCTTTAGGATTGGCCTCATAAATAGCCAATAGGCACAATTTTTAGCAGCCAATCATCGCAACACGTAATTTAACCAACATTGCATATCGTTTTTTATAGCCTTAGACCGTAAGATGAAGCAACACTTCTCACAAAACTTATCATATAATATTAAAGCAAATAGTTCAATTCTTTGGAAATTTTCTGGAACACATATAGGACAATGACGGGTAGCCAAAGAAGATTTCGCACCTCTAAATCTTGATGGATTAGAGCGCGGTCTGTAGTAGTTGTTTATTTCTGTTTCAGGGCTATAATTATCCATATGCCATGATTACGTGGAAAGATCTGAAATGACCTAGTTTAATTTCCGATGCTTCTCTCTGTCCATTGACAAATTTGTCAATGATGCCTGCAAATTACTTTAAGTTTACTTCCGTCAATCAAGTAGCAGCCAGAATGTCAAGGTTCTTGACATTAAGATCCTTGGTCTTTTTCAGCAGGAGTCTCATAAAACTGAGTGGGTACATGAAATCGTATTGCGTAGTAACAATGCAAAGGCTCCAGGCTTTATTTTGTTGTGTCAGAGTCTAATTGAGTATCCTTCCGTCAAGAGAAGCTCTGCGAGCTCCTGGACCTTACTCCAAATTACAAGTAAAGCCTCATATCTAACACACCATCTTGTCCCTGCCATTGTTTTTACATTGCCTGTTATTGTTTTACATGCCTCTGTGTAATATGTAAAGTGCTTAATGCCTCCAGTAAAGAAGGAATGAAAAATTCAAGAGCGCCAAACATGTTCTTGACCAGGCTTGAAGATTTGCATGTTTGTTTCAAAATGTTGTTTTAGTGATTTGCCCTAATCAGAAGTCTCGGATTGCTGTTTTAAAAGTTCTGGTCAAATGAGCTTGGATTCCCTCAAAACGTCCGGACATGTGGCTGAAAAAGTCTTTCCTCTGGAAATCTAGCTTCTCCTCATTGTGATCAGCATTCTGAGTACAATCTACTATGAAGTTTGCTAGATCTTAGCCGTTCTTTGACCTCACTTTCACTATATACAACATGCGCTCTCTGGCTGATCGGTCTTCATTGATAAACCACATTCCAACAGCCAAACATTCTGTATGGCTGAAATCTGGATTAGATTATTCCTAATAACCGGTTTAGTGGGAAAAAAGTCATTTATAACCGATTCAGTCTGTAACTAATTATGACGTCAATATATAAAAAACTAACTAAAAAACTCAAAAGAATTAAAAACTATCTTCTTATCAAAGTTTTGCTTAAATATTTTTTACAAGGGGTGGGATTTGGGCAGCAACAACGGGCAAAAGAGGTAGCGGGCCGCTAACTAATCGCTTTTAAGTCTTACGAAGAGAAGTAGAACTTTAAATTTATGATTGAAAGAGCCCTCTCTCCCGAAGTTTCTACAACCACCCTTTCCATAGAAAGTAACCTGGCAAAAAAAATAATAATAATAATAATGATAATACATCGTAGCCACATCGTTCTTTACTTCAGCCGCAAATTTGTGCTGTCTGTGATCTAAATACTGATAAATTAAAAGTTTATGTAGAAAAAGGGCTCTTTTGGAGCTAAATCAAAGACAGTTTATGACTATTATAAGAACAGACTTGAATGAAAGCCATTTTTTTCGTTTGAAAATTGCTCCTTGAGAGAATCGTATATCGTTTCAACTTTTGGGGGTTCAATCGGGTGATCAACTTCCACAGATCCAGTATACGGCCTGTGAACCAGAAGATGGAGAAGCTCATTAGTTTTGTTAATATTCTTTTCGTCGTCTTCCATAGAGACTGCGGATAACACAGTAGCGTAGTTGTTTAGTTTCTGAAATAAAAACATTCTTATAATTTTCATAAAAATAAGTTACTAGTTTCAAGGCATTTCACGGGCTGAACATCGTAGAAATAGAAAAAATAAATAGGAAAGAAATAAATAGCAAAAAATAAATAGAAATAAATAAAATAATAAACGAAGAAGTAATTAGGAAATTATCCAAGACAACGAAAATAAGTACCAAGTACATTTTTTCGTTTATTTTTCTCGCGAATAGTCCTCCCCAGCAAAGAAATGATCGCATAGTTTAATAATTTCTATTTTAAACCGGGCGAAAAGAAAACTAGTTAAATTGGAATAAAAAAGGGGTACCCTTAAATCCAAGAAACCGAACTTTACGTAATTTCTATTCCAGGTGTTATGGAAATTGTGATCTCATCATTATTCAGCCTTAAAGTTAAACTTTATAAAACTTTAGGATTGAAGCATTTCAAACGTTGTTCTAAGAAATCTTAAAACGTTCAAGGGTCTCAAAGCCCGTTTTTAATGTAAAAATCATAAAAACTATTGCCAATAAATTATCACAGCAAAAAGTCGCCAAAGGTCAACATAGCTGCGCACGTTTCTCCTCCATTCCAATCTTGTCAAAGCTAAACTCTTTACCCCTTCCCATAATATTCCAATTTCCTTTAAATCTTTCCTTATGACCTCTCCCCGCCTCATCTGGGGACGTCGTGCTTTTCGCTTGCTACCAAGAGAATATTAAGAATGATAATGATCATCTGGACGGTCAAGTACTATATAAACATTGGACCACTCAAGGACTGTACGACCATAGTCCAGAGTTTATTGGTTGGCTGACATTATCAGAATAGTTGAATCCTAACTGAAATAGCTAAACAAATAGGAGCCAGAACCAGGTTATTTTTTATACAAGAAGCCAGTTTATTACTAATTAACTTCGACGAAAACTTCGTTATGGTTCTTGACAAATAACTTAAAAATTTCTTGAAGTGAATACAGAATAGAAAAAAATTCAATAATAAATATTAAATTTATCAGGAATGAAAACACAAACTCATTTTATAAAACATCCAGACACTCATTCACAAGATGGCGTTCATTCACAAATGAAGAATTATACAAAATTTGTTCTCCTAAGTCAACTGACTTTCACAATTCATCGTGATCTTCGGATTTAGATTCATCCTCTTCTGCGTCCTCCTCTATCTCTTCTTTTGTTCCTTCAACTTCTTCTTCTTCCTCTTCTTCAATCTTAAAGTTGAACAAAATAAATAAGAGGGGGAAACAATTCAACAGAAGGACATCAAATTTTGCTCAAGTAGCCAATAAAAAAAAAAAAAAAAAAAATGAATTGGCAGTTAGATTATAAAATTGAAAATCAGTTGATATTATTTCATTAGCTTAAAGTTTGGAACTTCATAATATCTTTTATGGGTGGCATTTCATATTTTCTTCTCAACTTTATCGGTGATCTTTCGATTAAATTAATTTAAAAAACCTTTTCCGCAAGACACATTTTTCAAAGAAAAGTAGACTTCCATTTCAACGCCTTTGATGTTCCACCTGTTTGAATTTGCCGATTCGATACAAGACATGCATTTTATGCTGCAAAAAGAAGTAGTTAATCGTCTTGCCGCAGTTCCTGGCAACAAAAATTATGGTCGCTTATCGGTAATGGCTCAGTACTATTGTGACGTAGCCCCTGTGCTGCACGTGCCTCCGGGTGCGTTTCAACCTCCACCAAAAGTAGACTCGGCCGTAGTGAGATTAACCCCACACAAGAAACCACCGGTTGATGTGGACAATATCACGACATTAAACAAAGTATGTGCTGCTGCGTTTAATCAACGTCGCAAAACCATACGCAACAGCTTAAAAGACTTTGTTGACGCGGACAAACTAGAAGAAATTGGCCTTTCACCAACATTAAGAGCTGAGAATTTAAGCTTGAAAGATTTCGCGTCGATTGCGAATAGTGTTACCTAACGATAGTTTTAATTGATTCAACTAATGACTAACAACAAAGACATAAAAATAGAAGTTAACACACAACACCTTCCAAACCATATTCCAGAGGAAGAAGAGAAGTTTGCTTTTTCTTACCATATCACTATACGCAATGAGGGTGATGAAACTGTGCAGCTTCTAAACCGCTATTGGTTGATTACCGATGGTAATGGAAAGATGTCTGAAGTGGCAGGCTCAGGTGTTGTGGGCGAACAACCGAATATAGCCCCTGGTGATAGCTATAGTTACCAATCTGGCGCTATTTTGGATACGCCTGTTGGTAGTATGCAAGGACACTATGAATTTCAACGCAGCGACAGTTCTCTGTTTAAGGCAAACATCCCACTATTTAGCTTGTCCGTTCCCAATATATTGAATTAAGACAAATAGGCCTATGTGGCAGAGATTTTGCCTAGACCATGGGCTAGCCTAGCCTACCTGAGCATCAAGAGAGCTTAAAAGCTCAACACCGTTTGGATGAGAGGCAAGACGAGTTTCAAGTCCTTTCAAGTCATTACTTCTAATACAACTCATCAAAGTTTGATCCACTTCCTCAGCTGCAGCTTGATACGGCAGCACTCCCCATTTTGTTTCACTCTACATAGTTTAAACTTGATTCTTCGAAAATCCATCTCAAAGAGTATATACCTGTTTCTAATTGAACTGCTGCCGAGATTCGCCGCTTGAAAACCCTAATGTTTTTAAATTGTTATTAGCTACAAACAGCTAGTGTCTTGCCAAGATCGTTGCGTTTACTGTCTTCCATAACACCAACAAAGCCCAAGTTCTTTGCAACAGGCAAACCCTCCTGTTTTCTTTTCTTTTTGTATGCTTCTTCAAACCACCGTTGATTACCACCATTCTTGTTAGATACCTGATGGCTATTTATCTGGTTGTGCATTGCAATGTTTGTTTCCTTGTGTCTGGTATGGTTTTCGTATCTTTAGTATATCTGTATGTTTAGTATCTTTAATATCTGTATCTGTTAGTATCTATAGTATCAGTTGGTTTAGGTAATATTCGATCGACAAACTATATTTTGGTAGTAAATTTATGTGAAAACCAACAGAAGCTTGGAAAATCTTAAAGAACGTAGAACTTTTATTATGGGGGCTAGTTATAATAGTCTTTTTCTCTTTCTGCTTGATGTCTTTTGCTTAGTCAGTCCCATATTTTTCAATTCTTAATATTCTTTAAACATATTTCCTTAATTAGGCCAGAGGGGAAATTTTTAAATGTATTTCTCTAAGACTTAATTAAGAATTTTCATTGAGATTTCAATTTCTAAGAGTTATTTGGAAGAGAAAAAGAAGAATAATTAGCTGATATATTCCTTGTGATGTATCCTAGCTATGTTGAACGAAAGACAGGGAACATTCTAACTTAATCTCATTTTGATTATATAAAATTAATTAGATGTATAAGCGATTTGACGTTTTTGTATAGGCAGCACTTGCATATCGGTTGTCATTGTTTTATTAATAAAAATGGTCGTTTTTTCAATGCCCAGCCCTCTCTGTGGGGTTTACTTAGCTTAAAAGAAAACAATCAATAGTAAGTAAAGTAAGTAAAGTCGTTGCTTTTCTAGCTTAGACTCATTTTGATGATATAAAATTAATTTAATTTGTAAGCCATTCCTTAGACATTACTGTTGTGTCTTTTTGACAACTCTTTTGCATATATTGTGTTTCAGTTTTGCATGACATCACCCCCGACATTTTCGAAAAAGGATTTCCTGCATGTCCATAGCCTTTTCGGAGGCACCTGACCAAACATAACTAAGCTTGTTTATAAACAATTAGCGACTTTTATAGCTTAACAAATTTATCTCAGGGGCCGTGGGAAGCTACGAAATCGCCGAATGTATTGCAATTTGACTTTTGAACTATTTTGAACAAGGTGGACATTCCCAAATTTTGATCAGATGTTTTCGAGAGAAGGGAAACCAAAAATAGCATAGGAGGAGGACTTTTTGCCCTTTGATCACTTCAACATCCCCCTCAACATGACTTGAAAGCTTAAGCTTAACACCCTCAGCCGCTATTTAAAGATTTTGATCTAATGTTTCTTTGGAAGGAGGGCAGCAAAAAAGGCATGGGAGGTGGCTTGTTATCCCTCCTTCCACTTTTCAACATCCCCCTCAACATGTCCTGAAAGTTTCAACTTAATACCCCCAGCCGTTCTTAAAATTCTGCAGATCCGCTTTTTTGATCAACTTGATGAACAAAGTAGCTTTTGATTTAGTTTAACATAGCCCACTACATTCTCCAAAGTTTCACCTTAATACCCTTAGCATTTTTGGATACTCGCGGAATGAAACATTTTCCCTTTTACTAATGATAAAGCTTGCATAATGGGAAAATTGTTTACACATTCCCTTGCCTATGGGCTGTGGGGCACACAGCATTCTGAAGGCTTGCCTATTAGAACTATTAACTAGTTTAAAAATATGACAATTTTGAAACTTCGGTCAGTCTTAAAAAGAGGGGGCTTGTAAAAAGGTCAAGGAAGGGGAAGCTTGTTTTTCCTCCAATCAGTCTTCAACATCTCTTCAACATACCTTTAAAGTTTCAGCTTAGTACCCTTAGTTGTTCCTTGGACATTGTTAATATTTCCTGTAGACAACCAACAAGTGCATAGTGTGTTCATTGTATTCGGCATTCCACCTAACAATTTGGAAATAGAAGTTCCAATTTCTAATCAGATGAGCCGTCTCCAACGTTTATACGAGCATCTCTTCCATATGAACCGCATATTCCCCCACAGCATAACTAACAACGCCCATTCGCGAGACCTGGGGAGTTGCGTCGACACAAAAGTTTTTCTTATCTGACCTTTGAACTATTTTTGATAAAATGGCCATCTTAAAAAATTTATCGGATGGGTTTGAGGAAAAGGGACATGAAGGGACTAGATGCCCTCGGACCTCTCTTGACTCTTAAAAAGTGAGCTAGAACTTTCAGTTTCCGATCAAATGAGCCCTCTCCAAAGTTTATACAACATTCCCTTTCATGAGAACCATATATTCCCCATAGACACAACTTACAACGCCTGTCCTTGGGGGCTGTTTTGAACCCGGAGTTTTTGTTATCTGACCTTTGAACTATTTGAAAAAAAATGGCTATCTCAAAATTTATATCGGATGGGTTTGAAAAAAAAAGGAGTGGTGGGGAATAGTTGCCCTCCGATCTCTTTTGATTCTTAAAAACTGAACTAGAACTTTCGATATCCAATCACATGAGCCGTCTCCAAAATTTATGCGACATCCCTTTCATAAAAACCATACATTCCCCATGGATACAACTTACAACGCCTGCCCTTGGGTCCTGGGGGGCGACACCGGAGTTATTGTTATCTGACCTTTGAACTACTAAAAAATATGACTATCTCAACATTTGTATCGGATAGGTTTGGGGGAAAGGGGAGCGGTGGAGAATAGTCACCCTCTGATCTCTTTTGACTCTTAAAATCTGAACTGGAATTTTCAATATCCAATCAAATGAGCTCTCTCCGAAGTTTATAAGAGCATCTCTTCCATAAGAACCATATGTGCCCCCAGACCATAACTTACAATGCCTGCCCCTGTGCTCTTGGAGGTTGCATCGACACAAGATTTTTTCCTTATCTGACCTTTGAACTATTTTTTAACAAAATGGCAATCTCAAAATGCTTACAGAATACATTTGGGGAAAATAAATCGTGGGGAGGGAGGCTAGTTGCCCTAAATAATAGTCGTAGAAGATCGGGAGAGGGTGCATTCGAACAAAATTAAAAGTTTTAGTGCCAACATATGTGACCAAAAAGACTAGAGGGCAACTGGGCCCCCTCCAACATCCATTTTTTCCCCCAAAATTATCTGATCAAAACTTTGAGATAGCCATTTTGTCGGTATAATTGAAAGACCAAATAACTATGTTTTTAGGTATATGATGACCCCCCCCCCCCCACAGTCCGTGGGGAGAGGTTTGTAAGCTATGAAATTCGTCCATTGCTTACGCATAGTATTTGCTATTGGGAAGTATACAGACTTTTTTTTTTGGGGGGGGGAGAGGGGTTTATGCTTGTGGTGGATTTCTATAGGAAGAACCTTCCTTGGAGAGAGAAAATTTCGGGGGATTAATTTTCCAGGTGAAATTTTACACTGGGGAGATTTATCAGAGTTCCTGTACGAAATTCTTTTTAGTTGTCTTGCATTTTCTTTGCCAACTCAATTTTATATGTGGAGATGTGGAAGCTCATAGAATTTTTCAGGCTGAATCATCCGTAAGTAATTTTACGGGTAGGAGGGATTACCAGCAAGGATTGAACTGTCCTGAGTGAATTTGACGGTGGGAGGTTCACTTAACGTTGGATGAAATTCCTATGGAGGAATTCTCCGTGAGGGGGGAGGGTATATTTTATAAAGGGTAAGCCCGATTTACCTGCATTATTTGAAAAACAATAAGTAATGAAATGAATAAAAACAAGTTTTTTTTTCCACTGAAAGTAAGGAGCAGCATTAAAACTCAAAACGAACAGAAAATATTCTGTAAATCGAGAGTTGGGCCCCTCTTCAATACCTTGCTCTTTACGATAAGGTTCGACTGTTTGTCCCAATTTTTTAAGCACGGCTGCTAAAACAAAGGGGTCGTTCAATTAGAATAGGCAACTTTTTTGAAAGTGCTAGCAGCTATAGCGTAAAGAGCAATGTATTGAGGAGGGGGCAACCCTTCACATACGGAATAATTTCTGTTTGTTTTGAATTTCAATGCTGCTTCTGACTTTCAGTTAGGGCGACCCGCGGTATTCCTTCGACCCAATCGGGCTCGATGTCGACCGCCAGCAGCAGCGCGTAGTGCTCCGGCTCCAGCCGCCCCTTGCTGACTTCCAGCGTCTGCTTCAACAGCGCGCGGTCTTCGGCATCGTCGAGTCGCCGCAACACCGCGCGCACGAACCGCGGATACCACTCCACGTAGCCGGCGAAGTGCCGCGCGAAGTCCCGCATGGTGCGCGACATGTCGGCGAATGCACCGTCACGCACATCACTCAACCACGGGTGGTTCACCGCCGGATGGCAGCGCGCCTGAGCGACCAATCGGCTCAGGAACCCCTCGCGCTCGGTGACCTCGGGGGCCGCAGCGTCGAGATAGGAAGAAGTGGCGGTCATGAAACGACTCGAGAACTGTTGGGACCTCAGGGTCCGGCGCAGGGCAACGTACGGACTCCAGTAGAACTACGCCAGCGCCTTAACGCTGCGACCAATGGTCCCGGATCCGAGCGGACCCAGTCGCCCAAGCGAAAGGAACTCAGGCAGTTAGACACGAAATCCGGGCCATCCCGGCGGCCGAGATGCCCCGGAACGCGCGCGTGCGTCGAGTTCGACGACAGGCAGAAACGCAGTGTTTCGGAGGTGGCGAAGTTTCGCTGAGCTCTGGGGGTCACGCGCGCCAGTAGTGTGCGCCACGTGTTCGCGACACATGTCGGCGAGCGACCTCTGTGGGTCGCAAAGCGCTGGCGACGCGTGGGTTGTCGTTGGACAAGTCGAGGAGACGCAACGCCGCCGAGCAGCGCCGGGCGCCGGCGACGTATGCAGCGAACTTGCGACGCGGACCCCTAGCCGTCGGCGCGCCAGACCAAGCGAATGGTGCGCATGAACTCGTCACTCGCACTCACGCGCACGCGGATCGTGTTCTCACCACCGCGCAATCCCTCGAGGGTGCTCCGGCGGCACAAGCAAGGACGCATTCGAAAGACAGGGAGAAATAAAACCAATGAAAAAGCGCCTGCTTATTACACGCAGACTTCCCGCCGCCGTTGAAGAGCGCGCCAATCGGGATTAATATAAACACACACCCGTCAACACTGGTAAATATTCAGGTGTACACCATCAATATGCCAAATTGTCACTGAATTTCAGCTTGCATGCAAAGTTTAAGGTCATTCGGGCGACAGCTATGTGATTAAAATAGTCATTAAATTTTTGACAAAAATCACAGAAGTAAATTCAAAATTTAGAACTAAAATTTAAAAATTATCTGTTGTGTAAAACACGGTTGCCAAATATTTTCTGGAAGCTAAAAGTTTTATATTCATTATTAAGCAATAAAATATATAAACACCCTTTAACTTTAAGCTAGGCCTCCTTCAAGGACGTAATTATTACTTGAAACATTTTGCATCGTTTTTTTTTTAAGTGCCAACGTTTTTTTCGCAATTATTCTGGCACTGGCGTGTCGCCTGCATGTCGAAGAAGTTTTTGGCGGTACGCCAAAATTTATCAACGCACATCTATTTCTTGAACCTAGGTAAAACTATCATATCGTCGTTTGAACTGAAGGATACCTCTCAGAGGTACGACGAATATCCAGAGTTTCTTGAGTGATGCTTACGTATTGCTGAAAATAATTAACAACGTACAGGTGGGCTTCCAATAATCTAACTTCGACCGCTCGAAATGAACGGAATGTTAAGAGAAAAACTGAAAGTAGAGAAGAAAAAAAACAAATTCAAACCAAGAGGTGACTTGAAAAAAGGCGCAACATCAGCTGATGCTTTCCAGGAGTTAATCCATTGGGCATATTTGCCAACACACAATTTCCAGTACTGAAGTAAAATATGGAGAACTGGCTCAAGCCAGAAAAATAACGGCCATCCCAAATTTACTTTTATGATGAAGGCTTTGTAGTAAATCAGTTTTTATCGATTTATGACAGGCAGCGCAATAGCACTGCCTAAGTAAAGAGCGATGTGGGCACAATGTATTTTTTGTTTTGTTTTAGACCGAGGCACTTTGTATGGAATGAGTTGTCGTAGAAACTTCGAAAAGGGCTCATTCAATTAGAAATAGAAAGGGCTAGTGCCCTTTTAAATAATCGAAAGTGATTGGCTGGTAACGTCGATTAATGTAACGCTGCCATTGTTTGCCTGGTAGGTGCCTTCTCGAATCAGATCTTGATTTTGATGTACGGTGAAGCTGTCTTCGTCGAAAGCCATGCGCAGACCCGCATATTCGCCGCTGCCTATCCAGTCGCCAACAAACGAATAATCGTTTGTAGTGGATGTGGGTGCTGAAGGCCCGGTTGATGTTGACGCCGGCGTTGACGGTATTATCGGCCCTTGCGAAAAGTCGCCGGGCTCATACGGCAGTGAATCGGTGTCTCTGATTGTGGTTGTGGCTATAGCTGTAGCGGTGTCCGGCGTAATGTCTTCACTATGGTCCAGGTCGACCAGCACAAAAGCGCCGAGCTGGGGCAGCACCCCACGCGCTTCGCCGGTTACTGCATCTGATTACGCATCATGTTTTGCGATCACCGCACCGTCAGTGTCCACCATCATAATCTGCACACGCGTCGGATGCCCCCCCTGCACAGGGATGCTTACAGTCACCGGTTGTTTAATGCGGATGTCAGCAGGTTCGATGTGAAACTGGCGCGAAACTGCGCCGGGTAGTTCTGCATTTGCACTGACCACGGTAAAGGTACGATCCTTGACCACGGTGTTGGGTGGCACAACAACGGTCACCTCGTTGCTGCGCAGGCGTCCGCCGGTGTCGACGGTAACTTCCAGTTCACCCACTTCGGTTGTGGAGCCACAACCGACTGCGAGCGTTACTACGATTAGTATGGCGAGTCTTTGCATCGTTGCCCTCCGCTGCCCACCTTGCCGCTGGGGTTCTACTTTATTCAGGTTATTCATTGGCGTCTATCCTCCACTGCTGTGTGGGTTGCCATGTCGAGTCAGCCGGCCCACGGGCAGCGCCTGGCTGCCGCGCGGGCGAATGGGTGAGGTGTGCTACTTACTACCCTCGCGAAATATGCCGAAAACACCGCGCACCGAATCGGCGACAATGATGCGGTCGACATAGGTGAACCTGTCGTACCGTTCGAGAAACCAGCGGTAGTTGGGGCTGTCATAGCCGCGGCCGGTCTCGTCAAAAAGCTACCAAAAAATCATCCAAGTAAAACAAGATTTATTCGGTCATTTCTAATGGGGTATACATGGTAAGAAAAAATCTAACTTTATCTGTTGTAAAAAAATTCATTCCTGCTCGAAAAGCAAAATCAAGTAAGGGCGACAATGGAATTGTTCTGGTAGTTGGCGGCAGTTACATTTACCATGGTGCTCCAATTCTGTCTTCTATTGCAGCATTAAAGTGCGGAACAGACCTTGTTTATACTTCAGTTCCAAAAATCAATGTCTCCTCAACTCGTTCGGTATCTCCTAATCTAATTGTCATTCCACTAGTTGATCAAAAATTAACTCTTGGAGCAGTTAACAAGCTAATTGGTGCGTTACCTAGAAATCTAGATTCTGCAACTATTGGAATGGGGCTTGCCATCCAAGAAAAAAATTCCCTGTTACACTTTGTTAAATCGTTACTAAATAGGGATGTTAGATTGTCTTTGGATGCTAGTGCATTAATTCCTGAAGTGTTACCATTGCTTGCAAACAAAAATGTCGTAGTGACTCCTCATGCTGGGGAATTTAAGAGGTTGTTTGGTGAACCTCCATCTAATTCCAAAAATGAAAGAATCAAACTTGTAGAAAAAAAAGCAAAAGAGTTTGGGATTACTGTGTTGCTAAAAGGGGCAACTGATGTCATTTCAAATGGTTCAACTACTTATCTGAATGAGAAAAAAACTCCTGCAATGACAGTTGGTGGTACAGGTGATGTGTTATCTGGATTGGTTGCGGGATTGTTGTCAAATAATAGAAATTCTTTGGAATCTGCAGCTGCTGCAACCTACATCAACGGATTGGCAGGTAAATCTGCTCAAAAGAGATTGGGATTACATATGACTTCCATGGATCTTTTAGATGAAATTCCTTCAGTAATGAAGCCATTTGATAGAATAGTGTGACTAGAATGATTCCTACCAGACATGTAGATTCCCATATGAATGACCGTGTTTCTGATTTACAGACATTAATTCGGCAACCTCGTGTATCTGCAAAAAATGAAGGTATTGAAGAATGCGCCAATTACGTTGAACAAAATGCCTATCTCAAAATTTTTATTGCATGTGTTTAGGTGAATGATGGGTGTGGGAAGGGGCTTAGTTGCCCTCCAATCACTTTCGACTATTAAAAAGGGCACTGGCTGTTTCCATTTCCAATCGAATGAGCTGTTTTCGAAGTTTCTTTGACAACAAATGGCCATCTCAAAACGTCTGTCAGGTGCATATCTGGAAAATACGACGTGTGGGGAGGGCATATACCCTCTTATCACTATGAATATTAAAAAGGACTCTTGAACTTCTGATTACCGTTTCAATGAGCCCCTTTCGAAGTTTTTACGATCACTTTATTCATTTCCCTTGTATGCCCCCAGGACATAAC
Organism: Alatinidae sp. Z8VKAUB7J3; assembly: GCA_010016025.2. Lineage (NCBI taxonomy): Eukaryota > Metazoa > Cnidaria > Cubozoa > Carybdeida > Alatinidae > Alatinidae sp. Z8VKAUB7J3. Next base: position 142,182,196 of record JAAAKM020073195.1, read on the forward strand.
TACAACCTTGTTTCGAGGGTTCTAGGGGGTTGTCATTCGCAAACACATAATTTCTTGACCATTCAATTACGTTGAACAAAATGGCAATCTCAAAATTTTGATTAAATGTGTTTGGGGAAATGGTGGGCGTGGGAGCGGGGTAGTTGTCCTTCTATCACTTTCAAATATCAAAATGGTCACTAGCTCTTTCAATTTCCAATCGAATGAACTCTTTTTTTAAGTTTTTAAGGTAACAAATGATTATCTCAGAATTTCTATCTGATACTTTTCGGGAAAATACTTGGTGTAAGGAGAGGGGTATTTATCCTCTGTTCACTCTGATTCTCAAAAAGGGCACTAAAACTTCCGATTAGTAGTCCAATAAGCCCCCTCTGAAGTTTATACAATCATCCTTTCTATATATAAACCTTTTATGCCCCCAGACTGGAACTTACAACCTTTGCCCTGAATGCTGTGGGGGGGGGAGGAGTATCATCCTCAAATACAGAATTTTGGGACCTTTCAACTGCGTTGAAGAAAATGGCTATGTCAAAATTTTTATTGGAAGTGCTTGGGGAAATGGTGGGCGTCTGAAGGGGATTAGTTGCCCTTCAGTCAATTTTGACTATTAAAAAGCACCAGCCCTTTCAATTCTCAATTGAATGAGCCCCCTCCACATTGATCCAGGACGAGTTCTGGACAAGTGCGATGTGTTCTTTTTCTCTTTCTCCAGTACTAGCCAGTCACTGGAACATTGTAGGGGCACTGAAACGGATAACCATCTAAGGTTTTCGAAATTAGTGTTTTGTTTCCCCTATCCCATAAAGTTTTGCATTAACTGGTGACTGGTTTGATGTTACATAGCATACTCCACCTGAAACTATGGCTTAAGTCATTGTGACCTCTGCAGTAGGAATCTCTGATGCTTCATTGCATTTATACATATGTTTAACTACATTGTATATGTATGTTTAAATTACACTATACTTAAATAGGAAAAGATAAATATTACCATTTAAAACGTATGAAAACAAAGCTCCTGATAGGATCCCCTCCCCTAAAGAAATATGAAAATTACCTGGTAAGGCTAAAGTTGTCCCGTTTTGTCTTTTCCATCTCTGTGCTGGCTGACTAATAAATATGATATTTTCTGTGACAAACAAGAAGATTTTTCCAATAAGAATAGCGCTATCAAACACCCCCCCCCCAGGAACAGCAATAAAGGCTCAAATTAGAAGTATTGCTGGGAATCAAGAAAGATTACATATCAATTTCTACTCCTTCTCCCTCCCCATCCACCACCGCCACTTTTCTAGAACTCATTCAATATTTAACTGAAGGGTCAATGAGAATTAAGGTATTTGGGCACTAAATTCCAATTTTTTAGGCATCTGTACCACCCCTATCTCCAACCCGCCTTCAAAATTATCCACACACCCCCCTTCATAATAGCTAATGAGCACTTAGAGGTCACAGTGTATAATTTTAGTTATAAAATATGAATAAAATTAGTTTAGTTAACTAAAACCTTAAAATAAATTCCTGAAACATTCTATGCAGCAATAAGGGAGGTATCACCCTGCAAACTACTTATTCAGCCTCTGTCTAAATGAAGAAATATGAAAGATTAACTACTACCCATTCATACCCCGTTTTGGGGATTAAAAATGTTCTCTTAGGCATCTGATCCACCCCCTCGTGCTTACGCAATGACCCACCACCCTTCCTTCTCAGTAGCTGGCTTTGTAATTATACATCTGGGGGCTTGAGGAATGGATCGACCCGGCGCCCTTGTTCGAGATCGAAGCACTCAGAGACGGGCTCGAAGGCTGGCTGGCGGGCAATGCGGTGATGAAACGCTCCTTCCGCGCCGCCGCCACCATCGCGGGGCTGATCGAGCGCAACACGCCAGGCCAGCGCAAGAACGGGCGGCAGGCGACGTTTTCCTCCGACATCCTCTATGACACGCTGCGCAAATACGACCCGGGCCACTTGCTGCTGGACATCACCCGCGAGGAAGCGCTGCGCGGACTGGTCGACTTCGGCCGCATCGAGGAGATGATCACACGCATCGGCGGCCGCATCACCCTCCGGCGGCTGGAGCGCATCTCCCCGCTGGCCGCCCCGCTGCTGCTGGAGGCCGGCAAAGTCCCGGTCAAAGGCGCCGCAGAGGAGAAACTGCTGCTGCGGGAAACCGAAGCGCTGATGCAGCAGTCCGGTCTCAGCGCCCTGCCGCAATAACCCTTGCCAGTGCCGCTGGCACCATTAAGAACGCATCATGAACGGCTTTGACTTCACTCTGGCAGGCGTCCGCCTCACCGCCCTCGGCAGCGGCGCTCTCTGGTGGGCGCAGCAGCGCACCCTCTGCGTTTCCGACCTGCATCTGGGCAAGTCCGAACGCCACGCGCGGCGCGGCGGCAGCGCTCTGCCCCCCTATGAAACCCGCGAGACGCTTGACCGGCTCGAAGCTGTTCTCAATGAAACCCGCGCGGAAACGCTCATCTGCCTCGGCGACAGTTTCGACGATGACGCAGCCGGCCGCGCGCTGCCGCAGGCAGACCTGAAGCGCATCACCCGCCTGATGCAGGACCGCCGCTGGATCTGGATCGAGGGCAACCACGACCCTGCCCCCCCGGGACTGGGCGGAGAGCACACCGCCGCCCTGACGCTGGGCCCGCTCACCTTCCGCCACATTGCCGACCCGCAAGCGAGTGCGGAAATCTCCGGCCATTACCACCCCAAGGCACGGTTGCGCAGCACTTCGCGGCCCGCCTTTCTGGTGGATGCCGCCCGCGTGATCCTCTGATAGTCAAGGCGCATGGTCTATATAATATTTTATTCTCCAGTTGGTTGGGGGGCAGCTTCCCCTCCTCCTTGCCAACCCGCCGAATGATGCTTCTGCATACCAGAAACTTGTTTCATTATTATACTGTCTGGCTGCATCTTCCTGACCCTCAGGAATCTTATCCATGGCTTACACCTCACACCCCTTAATCTCAAGTTTATTGCACTCTCAGTGTTTTTGGTACGTACCTTTTATTTTCATGTTAAGTGTCACTCGAATTATATTTCTACAAGACCTTCCTTTTCTCTCTTGAAAACAAAGAATTGTCACTAATATTGCTAGTTTCTACTATCACCTCCCATGAACTAACGACAAGAGACCAAGGTGAGACATTCTCTTCATCGCCAGAGATTGAAGAGCAGGCCCAGAACTTAAGCGTAATTGGGGGCGTAGCTCCACTATATTTATTCGGGAGCAAGAGGGGTCAATATCCAAAGATTCAAGGAGCACTAAACTTAGCAGAGCAGGCCCTGATGTAGCCACAATAATTGGAGGCTAAACTGTTGGTAACTGATGCATTAATGGAGAAAGGCTTCTTCAACTAGCCAGGTACAAAAATCACTGTGCTACTAGAATTCTCTTTGAACACAAGAAACTGCATCTCGTTACATGGTGCTCGAACTACAGCAGAACAGAAGCTGAGATCGATCACATCATAGCGAACAAGCAACAGAAAAGTTCCTGCTTAGTTGCCAGAATATACAGAGGAGCTTCTTTGGGGGTCTTCAAACTCTATGATCTCTATCTATTTATATGTACAGCCCATCATCGTCTAAGCAGACAAAGTTGCAAAAAAGATCAATACGCTTTGACTTGTCTTAATTAAGTTGTCTAGAAATCAAAGCTGAGTCCAAGATGAAGCTCAGCGACCAATTAGACATCAAGAACCAATTCTTTGACGTTGACCAAGAATGGACAAAGATAAAAGCTGCTACCCAAAATGTAGCAGAGGAAGTTCATGGCCACAACAACCAGAAAAAAAACAAATTTAAGTTTCTGACCACGTCATAAATAAAGATTTAAAGGAAATGGGAACTTCCTGGGAGGGTGTAAAGAGGGAGGCTTTAAATAGATTAGGTTGTAGGAGGAGCGTGCGTAGCTGTGTTGGCCTCGGGCGGCTTGGTGCTGCAGTGAGTTATTAGTAGTAGTGGTAGTAGTATTGATTCTTAGAATTTTGTTAGAGCTCATGCCATATGAGCTCTTGGCTCTTAGCTCTTCTGGCCTCGTCACAAGTGCCATATGAGCTTTTAGCTCTTGTTTTTATTTAAGTACGTTAAGAGAGATCTCAAAATTTAAAGTATGTACAGGACCTTCTTTAACAGCTTCACAGAGGTGTAAAATGTATTTTGGTCAAAGGAAACTCGTTCAAAATAACCTTCAAGGGTCTGTGATGAATGTGGCAATAAATTAAATTTGTGATAAGCTACTCTGAAGCTGAAATATTCAACTAAATTTTAGCTGGGAGGGGGGAGGCAATTGCAAATTACACATCTGTTTATTACTGGCTTAATTTTTTTACTTTGTACAAAATTTAAGAAAAGAGATAGACAAGCAGTATTTCAGATTACCACACAGTATAAGAACATCAATAATCGTGAAGTTCATAAAACAAAATGGATAAAGAGGGCGTCGAGACAAAAGCCATAGCAAACGCCGCCGCTTTTACATTTGATTTTCTTAAACAATTTGATTTGTCCCAGATAAAGGCAAATACACAAAGAGCTTACTCCAAGGCTTTAGAGCAAATTTATTATATAGATGGCAAAAATATAATTTATAGTAGTTATACTAAATACATAACTTAAATAATTGTTCTTGGACCATACGACAATCGTCAACAAAATGACTTTTCACAAAATTTCGATCGATATCTTTGGTGGTCGAGGGAGGAGTTTTGGGCGAAAAGGGGCGCTGGAGGAAGAGGATGGTTGCTCTCCACTAATTTTTATCCTCTCTTATAAAACGGGCCCCATCCAAAGTTTCTGCGACCAGTCTTTGGGGTGCGGGGGGATAAAAAGGTGGTTGTAATACTCACCTCGAGTATGATTGCTGGGCTGGTGAATCAGCAATTTCAGTTAAATTAAGAAATTCTTGCGTCAGTTCAATTCCTGCTTCCTGTTTATCCTTCCATAGAAGGATACATTTTATAGGATCTCCTTAGGTTCTGTGTGATTCTCTCTGTTGTCCTCTTCTAACCGCTGATTTCTTTTACGATTCGATTATTCTCGCTATCGCATTTTAAATGCAGATTGTTTCGTCAAAAAATTCATAATTGCAGGCTTCGTTGTCCATCATTTTTATTTGAGAATTGTTGTAATGCTTGTTTTCCCATATCGTCTAACCACAGACGTCTTTGTTCTCTCATACATTTTTTCTATGGCTTTCGCTTTTGCTTTTTGAACTCATTCATACTGTTGTATAATTTCGCACGACGTCACAAATACCAATGAACTGCAGCTTTTTCGTTTGCAGTTCAATCTCATTCTCGCTTGAAGTCATTATTTTTGCTTTAATTACGTTGTTATATAATTCAGTAGTAACCAGGCATGTTCCGTTGCATATACCCTCTGAAAAAAAAATCTGTGCATTTAATGATGATTCTTTAGTTTACGTCATAGGGTGGCAAATCAGTAATTTCAATCGAATTGAGTTTTGCCTAACCGCAGATTTTGTTGTCCGTCATTTTCATTTCCATGCCTTTTGCTTGAGATGTTCGGATTCATTCATCCTTTTGTATAATTTCATTGTGGTGCTTGTTGGTGCATGTCTCCTAACCACAGATCTCGTTGTGGATAATTTTTTTTCATCATTACCTCGTAAATTTTGTCCATGCCTTTTGCTTTAGCTGTTCGGATTCATTCAACCTCTTGTGTAATTTCGCATGACGTCATAGATACAAAAAAAAATTTATCGGTTTTCCCGGTGATTATATTTTTGCTTTAATTACGTTGCTATGTAATTCAGTAAGAGCCAGGCATGCTCTTTTGTAATTTTGATTTGTCTTCTAACTGCAGGTTTCGTAGTGTAACATTTTTGTTTGCAGTTCAATGTAATTCTCAAGTTCTTTATTATTATTCTTTAACTATATATATTTAAAATCATCTTTCTTTTGTTTTATGCCAGATTAGCATATGAATCGTGCACTGTTGCATATCGAAAGGAGAGAAATTCAAGGTAAATACCCCATATGGGAAATTTTCCCCTGTGCATCAATAATGATTGTAATTTTACATTCAAAAGTACTTGAACAATCCTGTCCATGGACAATTCTCCTCCTGGAAATCTCCCTTTCAGAAAACTACCTCCCCCCCCCAGAAAAAACTTCCACCCTATATGTTGGATATATATGTAAAATAACATATTTTTAAATTTAAGAGCATTTGAAAATTAGGATAATTAACTTTTCCACTGGGTCTTGTTTGGTATTTTCAATATCTAGAAAATATGAATAATGTCAACAGAAGCAACTTTGATGTACTTCTGTTCATGGTTCTCTTATTCTAGTCAACGAAAAAGTATTCAAAGGTCCTTGGAAAGGGAAGAAATTCTATACCTAAAACCTTTTCAAAAGTAAATTCAACAAATTTTGAACTTTCTTGGCAATTGGGTGAACAGTGTAGTAATTCACACAGGACACACATACATACATAGACATACATCCAATTTTACATATATTGATGTTTTATAAATATATAACTAACTTTTAATTAAGAAACTCTTAAATTGTGCTCTAGTATTACTTGGAGGACAGTGGTAAGCACACATTTGGGTAATCATGCATGAAGATTGCCCCTGTGAAGTAAACATTATAATAACCCAAGAGTAATGGCACTTGATTTCTTAGTGATCACATTGCTATGGTTACCACCATAACCTGAAATATCGACATTTAAATTAAATTTAAAAGGTTTTCATATTGGCGGTTCTCAAGGGGAACTCCTAACAAATCTTTTTTGTATGGGTCTCTACCTCCCCCCCCCCACCCCTTTTGTGCAGGTGAGTATACAAATATAATATTTTGTGTCATATTTAGAATATTTCAGATATATTTATAAAACTGCTGTGTTGCAGTCCATAAATATGAAACAATAGCTGTGTACTTACCTTCTTGCAGATGGGTTGCAAAATCTGCAGTAAGTGAAATGGCCATAGAAATGTCCTTCGAAATTTGATGTTAGGACCTTTGTTTTTCTTCTAATAACTGCTGGAGTAGCCCTATCCAAGGAAATACAAAATGTCTGTTAGGAACTATTTGTCTTGGAATTTTTAGTGAGTTTTCAGAAAATTGATTGACATCAAAAGAATTGTATTTGTATTATAAGCAGAATATAAAGTAATGCGTGTTGTTATTATTGTTCAGCCACGAACTTAGAAATTACGTGAAATCTTTCCAGTTTCGGGTTACGTGCAAGTTTGGTATAAAACTTGGAATGTTTCAGAATTGTGTTAGGATTATTTAAAATTATTTAATCATTCTAGTTACCAAGTTTATTGTCAGTTGCTAATCAAACTTTTTTTGTCCATGGCATGTTTGAAGCTGGAGGGAGGAGGTATGGCTCCTCACTAGATCCATCAATGGCATTGCTTGCATAATTTGCAGTGGCCTAATTATCATGCGCATTTCTAGGATTTTCTTTTTTGAGAGAGGGAGTGGGTTGAGTTTTTTCTTTGATTCTTTACATTTAATTCCTGTTAGCTGCCTATGAAGAATTTAAAAAGTGAATTAGCTTCACTTTTTAAGAAAATTGTCCTAGCTTGGACTTTGAGCAGTAGCTAACAGAATTTTATAATGCTCCTTTCTACTTTTGAATATCTTTGTCTTATGCACCTTTAGAGCTAGCACTGTTATTTGACATTTCAAGGACTTACAACAATTCTCAGTTTTAAGAATTGGAATCCTCTAGGTTTCTCACAAGGTGCGAAAAAAGAATAAAGTTTTGTTCATAATGCTATGAAAGATCCTCATAACCTCTGGAGGTTATCTTATTGACTAATATAGTGTTTCCACTTCTATTTTTTCTAAGAGTAGGGTTTTCTATTAGTCCAAAAGTGGAATTTCATGCAAAAATGGATTTTTCCAAAGTGAGAAGGAAATTCTAACCTCAGAGCCCTGGGGCAAGGACTGTAAGTTATGCTGTAGGGACTTATCAGGTTTTTTGGAAGGAGTGGTTATATGTACTTCAGATGGGGTTGGGAGCTCACTTAGTTTTTAAGGGAAGGCTTTAATTTCACAACCCTCATTTTATCCCAAGTATGGAATGGGACTTTATAGATGGGACAAGTGGCAACCATACTTGGGACCGACCCTAATATGTCTTCTTGATACAAAACACAGCTATTTAAAGACAATGGAGTACAACTATGAAAACAGGATAAAAGAAGTACAAATGTGTAAAACAAGGGTAAAAAAAAGTACTGTTCACGAGTCTACAGCATACAGATCGAGAGGAAATACAAAGTGCCCTGCTTTTCTTATTGTATGTCCAAAAAGCTCAGGGTTTGGCAAGAGAATTGAGATATCAGTGAAAATATACCAGTTGGAAACATCAGCAGAGACATACTTGAAGAACAGAGCAATTCTTTTGAAATACCGAACTTTTACTTCGTGTTCTTCTGCAAGTTTTGAAATGTTTTCACATTCACAAGTCGCCAACTTTTAAAGCAGAAAAGGCAGGGATCCTTTCAACTGAAGATCCTTTCTTTGGATCTGTTTCATTGGATTCTGAGACATCTTCCATGACTGAAACCTCTTCTGAGCTGCAGCCACTTTGAATAAAGAGTGATTTCTTATGATTTTTGGTTTTAAACGAGGATTTGTGAGAACCTCTTTTACTTTCTCAGTTTTTCAAAAGCATAGACTGTTCCTCAATCTTTTTTCTCTCTAGGGTATCCATCAGTATTCTGCAGACTCCTTTTGATCAACCTCCTGAGGTAGTCTAATTAGAAAAGCGTTTTCCTAAGGAGGATTGGAGTCCTGAGGACTTGTTGGTCATGTGTCAATCCTATGACAAAGTATTCCACCTTTAGACTACAAGTGGCCAAGTCTATTAGGCTTAGGTCACTTGTTCGCCTGTGATCCCAAGCAAATTCAGTCCCAGATTTTGCATACAAGTCCAGTGAACATTGTCCGTCACGCATCAACCCAAAATCAATCCAATTCTTTCATCCCTTAGTTCTATGACTATCTACCTTAGTTCTGCCCTAGGAATGACGCATGGACGGATGAAGATATACTTACCGTCGTTGCCTGATCCGGGAGAAAGCTCATGTCGGTCGAAAAACCAAGACTGCACATCAAGAACAACCGAGCCGGCGAGGAGGTGTTCCGGATCACCCCAGACCGTTTAGAAGAGGCGCGGCGGCGGCATCCCGGGATCGCTCCTCATGTCGAGAGTTTCATCGACTGGGACTTGGACAACTTCGAGAGCTCGATCGCGACGGCGCATGCGCTCGTGACCTGGGAACTGCCGACCGAGGATCTGGCCCGCCGGGCACCCCATCTGCGTTGGATACATATCATCGGCGCCGGAGTGGAGCATCTGCGGCCGCTTGATTGGCTGCCGGGCGGTGTGACTCTGACCAATAACCGGGGTGTTCACGCGGCGAAGACGGCGGAATCCGCCGCGATGGCCGTTCTCATGCTGCACAACAACCTGCCGAAATATGTGACGGACCAGAGAGCTCGGCGCTGGGACCCGGTCTTCGCCACGCCAATCAAGGGCAAGACGGTGGCGATCATCGGCGTCGGCGAGATGGGGGCCGCCGCCGCGCGCCGGTTCAAGGATCTCGGCTTGCGGGTTCTCGGAGTCCGGCGCGGCGGGCGGGGACGACGCTGGGTCGATCAAATGGTGGGACCGGACCAGCTACACGCGGTGCTCGCCGAGGCCGACTTCGTTCACGTGACCTTGCCGCTTACCGGTGAAACCGATGGAATGATTGACGGCGCGGCGCTTGATGCCATGAAGCCGGGCGCGGGTCTGGTCAATTTTGGGCGCGGACCGGTGATCGACCACGCGGCGCTGGCCGAGCGTCTTGCCGGCGGGCACCTGTCCGGCGCTATTCTCGATGTCCATGACCCCGAGCCCTTGCCGCCGGAATCGCCGCTTTGGGAGGTTCCGAACCTGATCCTTACCCCGCATGTGTCCTCGGATGACGACCAGTCCTATATTCCACTGACCCTGGACCTGGTGTTCGACAATCTCGCCCGGTTGCGGGACGGCAGGCCGCTCAGGAACCGGGTTCGGCCGAGACTGGGATACTGATCCGAGGATTTTCCCTGTACAGCTAAACCTGATGCATGCTATTTTTGTTCGTGAAACTTATGGCACGTGGATTATTTTTTCAAGAAACTTAATATGTCTAATTGAATGTTGATTGTTTTTTGTTCGTGAAAAATAATGTATTTTGATTTTTTAATTTTGTGTGAGAAATGATGTCTATTACTTTTTGGTCGTGATTCATGTTGCATGTTGGCTTTTTCTTTGTGAAACATGATGCATGCTGATTTTTGTTCTTGAAACTTGTTGTATGCGGACTATTTCTTCAAATAGCTTAATGTATCTTGATTTATGTCTTCGAGAAACTTCCTATATTTTCATTACCTCGTCATGAAACTTGTTGCTTGTTGAATTTTTTATTCTTCAAGTATTTACAATGGTTTTTTCATCTCGTGAAACCGGATTTGTTCCTGGAACGTGTTACGAGCGGATTTTTGTTCGTGAAACTTAATTTATCATGATTCTTCTTCAAAATCTTTCGTCTTGAAACTTGTTCCATGTTGGTTTTTTCTTCCTTAAACATGATGCATGAGGATTTTTATTCCTGAAAATTGTTGCAGGTAGATTATCTCTTCAAGGGAGTTAATATATCTGGACTTATGTTGTCGAAAAAATTGCTATATTTGTATTTATTCTTCATGAAACTTGATGCCTGCTGAATTTTCTCCTCGTGAAAATGGTATTGTTCGTGAAACTAGCTGTATTTTGATTATTTCTTTCATGAAACTTAATTTATCATGATGTGTTTCTTCTTGAAACTTCTCAAGTGTTGATTTTCCTCACCGTTAAACTTGTATATTGATCGTTCTTCTCGTTAAACCGTTTTTTTTTCGTGAAACTTGCTACGTGCTGATTTATTCGTGAAACTCAATTTGTCTTGATATTTGTCTTCGTGAAAGTTGTTGCATCTTGATTTATGTTTTCGAGACACTTAATTTATTATGATATTTGTCTTCATGAAACTTATCATATGTTGGTTTTTTTCTTCGTGCAACATATTGCATGCTGATTCTTGTTGGATTATTTTTTCGTGAAAAATAATGCATCTTTATTTTGCAGTGGTTGGCCACCTCTGAAGGAAATATATCTAAGAAACAAAAGCAACCATTATATTCCATATTTTATGCTCTTTCCAAATATAATGGTTGCTTTTCTGACAATGCACCTCCCCGGCCCTGAATGTTCCAGATATAGCCCTAGAAACATACAAAACACTAAAAAAAAATTTTTATATTATAATAGGTAGGATGTTTCTCTTCATTGTTACCTAACTTCCAAAATCATTTCAAATAGTCTTTTATCCACATTCTACTCTACATTACTCAGGCAGAGTTAAATCGCATCGAGTCAAGACTGCAGAAATCCATTTGAACAAAGGACCTATGACAGATGAGTAGATTCAAATTCAGATTCAAAGAGAAATAGGTGCTGATGCAGAATTACTCTTGCTCACAAGCAAATACCATACAATTCTGAACGAAAAAAACCCTAATACTTACTGATTATGGAATAGGGTGACTTGGCACCACTTTTTGTGTTTTTCAACCATATCTAGTTAAATGCCTTTAGTGCTTCATTTGTTTTACTACATTTTGTTAAGTCATAACCTTGGACACAAAAACTTGAGATATCTTTTTTAAATTCTACTACAAGTGGTGAAAAAAAATACATGGAGTCAAGTCACTCCATAGAGGGAGGGGGTGGTAATTTGAAACCAATTCGTATATTATAATGCCATTCCTACGCTATGTTTCCCTGTGCCAAGTCATATGGGTCACATGAAACTATATCTAATATGGGGCATTTCCCGTATTGTAGGCAGAGGATTAGTTCTTCTAATCCTAAAATTCTTCTAATAGTTCTTAGTTCTTCTTTAGTTCTTCTAATCTTCTAAAGGATTAGACTCTTCCTAGGATTAGTGGTGCTCGGGGAGAAATTAATTACAGTGCCCCTTCCTAATTCAAATATAAGCGAAAACAGTCAAATCAAAGTGAAAATTTTAATCAAAATGGGCAGCCCCCCCCCCCAGTCATGGTGCCCAGGGCAGCTGTCTCAGTTGTTCCCCTTTGAATAGCTCATTATATCTTTATAATTAATCATTATCGAAAGAACTAAAAGCTTATCAATATAGAAACCATAACGATGAGGGGAATATAGTGGCAACAACCCCATCTAAGACAATTTATGTGTTTACACATAGCATTGATTTCAAGCGTGGGAACTATTATCTTGTTTGATCTAAGAAACTGTGTTTTTTATAAAAAAGAAACAAATTTGCATGAGATTGGCTTTTTATTCGTTAAAGAAAAGAATGGTTTTTTATTTTCCTAGCTAAGTTTAGTTTCCATAAAAGCTAATTCTGCAATAATTATATTTTAAACCAGTGTACTGATAGCAATCCATTTAACGTAGGCTGGGTAAATAGAAGGTATGTGTAGAAAGCATGTAATTTTAGACAAAGGATAGGATAACTAATTCGCTAATGTTGCTGCTCTCATTTTCCACTGATTAAATTTCTTTTTCCCGTAATGTGAAAAGGTGCTGAAAAGAGCTAGTAATAAAACCAGCTCCCTAATTTTCTTTAGCTTGGTAGAGGAAATCACTCCTTTGTAATCTCCTTAGGTTGATATAAAACCAAATTTTTGGTTGCACCTGCAAGATCCAATGCACACACATAAAGATTAGAAAGAAGAATAGAGGTCAGATTCTTGCTAGCTTCCGCTGTTTATTCCATTTTAAAGATTAGCATCTTACTTCTTATGCTGCTTGATGTCTTATTTTTTAGCCAATTTTCCGCTGATTTTCAGCTTAAGTTTTTTTTTTGTTTTTTTTTTTAATTTAGCGCCCGCATATAAAACTGCATATATGGTTGTGCAAGTTTTCAGGTAACCAATTCAAAAATCAATTTCCATTTTCACTGTTCTCAGTAGTTAATAGTTCAACCCAAAGATGGGTTAAAGCAAAATTTGACACAAAAATTGGCCGACCCTAGCCTCTATTTCTTTTCCTGAATTTATGCGTACAAATTAACTTTCTAGAAGAGACGACCAAGTAAGCTTAACTATTGCTCCAACTGGTTCTGAAGGATATCAGTGCTGAAGGATATCAGTCAAAATGATCAAACCTTGTTATATTTAACCACTTGATTCCCATTTTATGTTGGAATTGCCATGGCAGTAATAAGAACATTTCTATTTTGGCATTTGAAGGACCTATCGACCGTCACGAAGTGACGACGCTAAATATAATTTTATTTTTTCAATGGGAGGGGGTGTATCACCGAATACTAACTTTTTCCCTTGTTTGAATTACGATAGAAATACTTTTTATTTTATTTTGTCTTATTGATAAGGTTGCTAATTAAGCAAATTTATGTTTCATTTAACTTTTATTTCTTAATATACCAAGTCGTAAATACAAGTTTCCAGAAGGCATCTAACCAACAAAAGTATTGTTTTGCAAAATTTTGGTCAATTTAGTATCCAACCATAATTTTATTATCTCAATTCAAGGGGATGAAAATCCAAAATCCTCTTACGTTTCATTGAGTTTTTTAATTCCTGTGGAAATGACCCTTTCCACTTGCTGTAATTAATTGCCAGGGCTGATATTCTACAAGACTAATGTTTAATTTAGTTTGTTGTGTCTTGTTGCAAAACCTTCTTATCGTGTTCTATTAAACTGAAAGGGCTTGATAAAAGCATACATTTATCGTCTTGGTTAAGCACACCTTGGTTAAAAATAGTTTCTCGTAATGGAAAAATTTATTTTTCCCCTTGAATTCGTGCCACTGAAATGAGGGCCTAGGAGAATATTTGGGCCTCATATCTTTGGTAAATTCCGATTTAAATGATTTAAAAATAATTTATAGAACATATCAAATTTGAAAAAAAAAACTTGTCGGGTGCTAATGGGTTCAGGCCTAGGCCTATCTCCTTTTGGGTGCCGATTTTATTATCACGCATTGTAAAATTCAATCGTGGTTTTATTTGTTCAATATTTTGAAAGGTAGAAATTTGATTGTTTTAGAGTTGATTACTTTGTGATTGTCCGGCACTAGTTGCTCAGCTCCAGTTACTTTTCAGTTCTATTTATGTTTGTCAATGATGCCTGATTCCTTCCTTTACGCAACGATAACTTCTATTCCTAAACGTGGAAGAGACCCTTTTGATTACATTTCATATCATTGTTGCTTGTTGTGGAGGTCCATCCTTCTCCTTTGGAATGAATAAGTCGATTCTGACTTAGAATGTGCGGGGGGTGCGGTCCTCCAGCAGCAAGAGGGCCCGTATCTCTTTGGCACTGCAACAGATGCGCCCCGATATTGTCTGTCTTCAGGAGCACAAGTGTCACAGGGGGGATATGTCCCGTTTGCTGGATATGGTGGATCGCCAGTTTACAGTTGTTGCTTCTTCTTCAGGGCGGACTAGTGGGGTTACCTTGATTGCGTGGAGGATGGATGTGCAGGTCACATATTATGCAGCCGATAAGTTTGGTCGCTGGACGATCATTAAGTGGCTAGAGGGTGGTCAGGAGTGGGGGATTGTCAATGCATATGCTCCAAACCAGCCATCTCGACGGGATGCGTTGTGGGCCATTATTAGGCACAAGCTGCGAAGCCTTGGGGGTTTGCAGGTTGCATGGTTGCTATTAGGGGATTTTAATATGGTGGAAAGAGCGACGGATTGCACTGGCCCTGGCACGCAGGTGGTCCAGGGCTTTGAGAGGGATCAATGGTCTCGCCTCCTGCAGGATGTAGCTAGGGTGGAGGTGCCTGGTGACTCGTCGTTTACCTTTTGTAATCGACAAACTGGGGCAGGCCGTGCGTATGCGAGGCATGATCGGTATTATAGTTCTCCTCTCGTGTTGGATGGTGCACCTTCTTTGCGCAGGCAGAATATTTTAGCCTCCTCGGTCTCGGACCACTACCCTCAGTTGGTTTCTGGGCGAGGTGGTGCTCCTCCTCGGCCTTCCAGGACGGTGTTTCGCTTGAACACCCGGCTCCTGAAGGATGTGGACTTCTCGGCACGGTGCCAGGACTTGTGGTTGGACACTTTTGCCTCTCAGGGTGGTATGGCAGGCATGGTGGCAGCTTTAGCTAGGGTGAAGCGGTTTGCCAAGGAGTTTGGGAGGCAGAGGGTGCAGCAGGAGCGGAGGAGCTGCACACCCTGTATCAGGAGTTGGAGCGGATTCGGGCGCACCCCTCGGATGGTGTTAGGGAGAATGTTGTGCTGCAACGCATCAAAAAGTGAAATGCCCTTGGTCACCACACATTTCATCAAGTCAATTGCATTGGCAACATATCAAACTAAAAGTTATCTATGTTTGATAAGTGCCTGATTACTGAATATTTATATTATTTTCTGCGGATGTAGTTTTGATACCATGTCATTAAAGTTGCCCATGAATTGCTGCTCATTGAATATGTTTTCTCATCATATGATTTTTTGGCCCGTATTTAATTGGTTGAATATTGGATTTTTGTTGCTTTCGAACCTTGTTAAAAAAAAACATGAGGATTTACTAGGATTTATTTTTATATACTCAAGTCAATCTTGGCAATTTTCATAGCTCTGGCCTCTCCTCATATCGAGTTAATCTTTCGCCTTTTACTAAAGATTACCGTGGGGAGGGGCACTTGATGAGTCTTAACAAATTTTTGAATGCCGAAAGGCAGACTAGCCTATACTACTGTAGTATGTTTGAACATTTCTAGACTACGTATCTCTTGATTATGGGGTCGGACAAGTAGGCTAACCCTGGAAAATGCAGAATATGAACAAAAATCCAATCTTTTCAAAAATGAAAAACAAATTGTGAAGTTATGGGCAGATAGCGAAAAGGGACAGTAATTGTGAAATATGGCACACCTTCCAGAGGTATCTAAATAAGCTATGTTTATAGTGAAGTAGACGTGATTAGTGTTGTTATTTGCCTAGTTGGCTATAGCTCTTCAGTTGACAAGTTCCTGGCTAAGTATTTGCTGTTATCTTTTGCAGATTACAACCAGGGAAGCGAATTTTGGGCGGGTAAGGGATGCTCGACGGCACTCTTGGTTTGGTGCAATAACTTGCCAAGTCCTAGGTGCTCTTGAGCCCCCATTCTCTTGGGGTCCTCATTCCTCCCTCGTCTAAGAACAGTATTTCCATTCCAGTTTAGGAGGTTCCTCTAAAATGAGGAGTTTTGATATTTTATAGGGGCAAATTCTTTGATTTGGGGATTCCATGGGTTTCTAAACACACTACTCTGTCTGGCGGGAGAAAACGATTCAAGAGACAATGCTCTGTGTGTAATCTCTGGCAGTATCTCAATCAAAGACCCCTGATGAGTAGTGGGTCCGACATTGAAACTACCCTAAAATAAACAGAATAAACACCAAACAGGTTAACTAATAAATAAAGGGCAGCTGGGGCGTCCAAGGGCACCCCTCAATTTGTACTACCGGGCAGCGAAGCAAGCCATGAGGTAGGCTCAACCGCCCAGTAAGACCGCCTCTCGCGGATTATGGAAAGCATCTATCATCAATGAGAACAAATACTACCTCCATTCCTTGCCAAAAGGCCGAGAAGCGAGTATGCTCCTCTCCAGTCTAGCCAGGTTTCCTCGCCTCACATAAAGAGCCCTAACCG
The DNA here is from genome assembly GCA_010016025.2 of Alatinidae sp. Z8VKAUB7J3. NCBI lineage: Eukaryota > Metazoa > Cnidaria > Cubozoa > Carybdeida > Alatinidae > Alatinidae sp. Z8VKAUB7J3. The sequence goes on from JAAAKM020073195.1 coordinate 142,198,926, forward strand.
GCGATTATTTAGTTAACTAGCAACGCCAACTTAACCTTTCCCCTCAGAGACAGTTAATCGTTGTGCAAAGCAAAAGCGTACAGTTAAATATCATAGCTCACATCATACACACTGATCTCTGGATCATTCTAATGGCGAAATGGAAAATAAAAGTAAATGGGCGACACATACGAAAACAAGTCATGAATAAACAGAATAACCACCAAACAGGCTAATTAATAAATAAAGGGCTTCTGGGGCGTCCAAGGGTGCCCCTTAATTTTGGCTAACGGGAAGAGAAGAAAGCCATGAGGTAGGCTCAACCGCCCAGTACGACTGCCTCCCGCGAATTATGGAAAGCAACTTTTGTCAATAACAGCAGATACTACATCCACTCCTTGGCACAAGGCCAAGAGGCGATCTCTGGCGCCGCGTGACTTAAATTATAAAGACGTTACCAAATGAAAGGACGTTACCTGAAAGTCTTAGTGACGAGAATGTTTTTCTTTGCAAAGAGATGGGCACCATTTACTTGATATACGTAACGCGCTTCTCCCTATTACCAGAGCCTGGATTTCTTAGCTATGCGCGCTGATCTGCAATGTTCACTGGGATATACAACTTACATAAACGGTGCAAATCTTATTTAAGGTGTTTCTAGATATCAAGTGAAGGTATTATTATGATTTCCACATGGAATTCATCGATAGCAAATATCATTGATGTAACACTTTTGCGCTCTTGCAATCCTGTTGCTGTAGACTCAGCTTTTATACTTGTGATGGTAGAGGATCTGAAAGTGCTAAATGATGATGAATAGGTAAGCTTGGAATGTGCATAGGTATCAAATGGTAACGAAATATTGAACGTAGAGGGCACCAAAG